>VDFB02262310.1:0-69773 GCA_007258455.2 Sequoia sempervirens | reverse complement strand
TATTTTGACAAGCCTAAAGGACTGCCCTAATGTCTTGAGGACTCAAAGATGAGTCTTGTCTAAGTATAAAATGCACCAAGACAACATAGTTTGGACAAATGACAAAGACTAACTAATTTGATGGACTTTGACAATGAATGACTCTTTTTTTGTGTTCTCAAGATATTTTGATTTTGTTGGGTTTTCTTCAGGATGTTTTTTTATTTTAAGATTATTTTTCAAGAATTTTTTTTTGATTTTTAGGTCTTTCTTCAGGAAATTTTATAATGTTTTTGTCTTTTTTTCAAGACTCTTTATGATGTTTTTGTCTTTTTCTAGGACATTTTATGTTGTTTATATCTTTTTTTAGGACTTTTTATGCTATTTATATATTTTTTCAAGACTTTTACAACTATCAAGACAATGTGTGATACCCACTATAGTCACATGATAAAAAATTTCCCCTAGTCAAGTCCAAGACAAAAATTTCCCCTAGTCAAGTCCAAGACTTAGCCAATTTTGGAGGACATGAAAAGGATATGCATGGGATGACTGATGTATAGTATGTAGGAAATGATGTCCACCATTTATCAACCATGAGAGGAAAGGTGTAATGTCATGGCAAGTGTTGCAGTGGTGATGCAAAAATGTGTTCCATTATAGGCCAAGGTGGATAAAGTGACAGTAGATGAAAAAACAATGACTGACTATGCATGGTGCCTATTTGCTAGGTTTTCACCATGGTACCTATCCAAAGCGTTTGTTTGCCAGGTTTTCACTATTGGACGAATTATTTCTCTTTACTATTTTTGTCATTTTTTCTTTTCCTTTTTTTTTTGGTGTCACCAAGACACATGTTTGCTAGGTTTTCATTAGGGTGACAATTTTTAATATTTTTTCAATTTTTTTATATTTTAAAGGTTTTTTAGCCTAACTTTCTGATGCTATGCATAGAACTTCCAAATATGTAGACCGTTGGTAAGTTCTATCAATTTTTCACTATTTGGAATAGCTATCTTATATGCTCTAGAACCAAAATAGGATATGATGACATAAGGACCCATCCAATTTGGTTTGAACTTGCAAGGTTTTTCTTTGTCAACTTGACTTTTTAGGATTTTGCATAAGGACTAAATTGCCAATGTCAAACTTCCTGACCATGACTCTCTTGTTGTAGCTATGAAAAAGACGGTTTTGATATGCCTATAGATGGTTTAGGGAATTATGTCTTCTTTCCTCTAACATCTCCAGATCATGTAGGCACAATTGTCTAAACTCCTCATCATCAATCAAACCCTTCAGGGAGACTCCTAAGGAAGGAATTTCAACCTTAATGGGCAATATGGATTCTACTCCAAAGACCATGGTGAATGGATTGGCTCCTATAGGCATGCGAATGTTAGTGTGTTGAGCCCACAGAGCAAGGTCAAGTTGGATGTGCCAGTCACAACCAACGTCATTGATAGTCTTTTTTAAAATTTTAAGGATTATTTTATTGGATGCTTCAACTTGATCATTTCCTTATGGGTAATATGACATTAAAAAATGATGTTGGATATGGAATCCCTCACATTAGTCATGAACATCTTGATTTTTCAATGGGCGTCCTTTGTATGTGATGATGGATTGTTGGATACCATACCAGCAAATAATATAGTTGAGAATGAATTTGGAAATTTGTTTTTCGGTTATGTATGTAAGGGGGATGGCTTCGATCCACTTCATAAAGTACTCAGTGGTGGTGATGATGAATTTGTGGCCATTGGATGAGGTAGGATTGATTTTTCCCACGAGGTTGAGTCCCCATTATGAGAAGGGCCAAGGAGAAGTAATTGACTACAGTTCTTGTGCTAGAGTGTGAATCAAATCACTATCTACCTAACATTGGGGACAAGTCCTTATATATTCTAGTGCATCTTTCTCAATGATCGGCCAGTACTACCCAAGTCTCATTATCTTCTTGGCTAGAGTAGGACTACTTGAATGAGATCCACATATACCTTCATTTACTTTGCATAAGGATGTGTGTGCTTCGTTGGTGTTGAGACATCGAAGGAGGGTGTCATCAAAGCTATAGTGGTAAAGGGTGTTGCTAATGATGGCATATTTGGAATCTTTTTATATAAAGGAATTTATTTGGTTATTGGACAGGTTGGGTGGAAGAGTTCGAGACTTGAGGTAGTCATAAATGTCTTGATACTAGGGACAATCAGGACCAACGAGTTCGTAGACCATCTCTAATTCGGGAATGTCATAGGCAGGGACCAAAAGTTTTTTTACCAAGAACTCTAGTTGAGGCATGTTGCTTGGAATGTCTAGGAGAGAGCTGATCATAGCCATTACATCTGTTGCCTTGTTTTGTGCTCTCAAAAATTGCTCAAAAGTCACCATGTGAAAATATTTCTGAAAACTATCAATCATTCGTTTGTAGGGCATTAGTTTCTCATCATTGGTGTCATAGTCATCATTGACTTGGTTAATGACTAACGAAGAATCCCCATAGACATGAAGTGTTTTGATTTTCCATTTTATCGCCATTCTAAGTCATGTAACAAGTGCTTCATATTCTGGCACATTATTTGTACATGGGAAGGCTATGCGGAAAGACTTAGGAATGGAATCTCCTTGAGAGGTGATAAACAATATTCTTTCCTTAGAGCCATGATTAGTATGAGATCCATCAAAGTATACTCTCCAAGGTGACTTAGGTTTGGTATGAAATATTGACTCATCTAGAAAATATTCCCCTAAGGGATGATCACTTTGTATAGGTGCATTTTCTAGTTGGTTTGTTATCACTTGTCCCTTTATTGCTTTTTTCTCTACATATTAGATGTCATACTCACTCAGAATCATGACCCATTTTCCCAGACATCCTGTCAATGTTGCACAACTCAATAGATATTTCAGTGGGTCAATCTTTGCTACCAATTGTGTCCTATGAATCAACATGTAGTATCTTAGCTCTTATGAATAGAAAAGACAATTGTTAGGAAAGAACATTCAGTTGATGTGTAATTCAGCTCATATCTGACTACAGTTTGACTAATATAATATATGGACCTTTCCTTTTCTTCTTGGTCATTCTATGCTAGTAATTCCCCTAGTGTTGAAGTAATGGAAGAGATGTATAAAATTAAAGGTTTTCCTTGAATGGGAGGCATAACGACTAGTGGTGACAGTAGGTAGGCTTTTATTTGTTGAAAAACCTCTTGTCATTTATCTGTCCATACAAAGGGGATTCCTTTTGCATAGAAAATATTGGAATGGTTGATACTTATCAGCCAATTGTGCTATGAAGTGTTGGATTGATTGTAACCTACCTTGTAATGTCTTGAGTTCACTTATTCCTCTAGGAGGGGGCATGTCTAAGATGGATTTCACTTTAGCTGGATTGACTTCAATGCCTCTCTCAGAGACTATGTATCCCAAAATTTTGTTACATGTCACACCAAAGATGCATTTCTTAGAATTCAATCAAACTTTGTATTCTTCTAGTCTCTTAAAAATTGTGTCTAACACATTCAAATGATATTTTCTTGTTAATGATTTAGCCAAAAAGTCATCCACACAATCTTCCATTATTTTATGCATCATGTAATGAAATATTGTGGTCACAGCTCTCTGATACATGGTGTCTGCATTCTTAAGGCCAACAGGGATGACATTCAAACAATATGTACCCCTAGGACAAGTGAATGTTGTTTTATGTTGGTCTTTTGGGGAAATACGAATCTTATTATGACCTGAGAAACCTTCCATGAGGGACATCTCATATCCCATCATGAGATCTGCTATGATGTCTATGTTGGGCAAGGGAAAGTCATCCTTTGGACATGCTTTATTCAGGTCCCAAAAATATATGTAGATGTGGATTGGATCATTTGGATTTGTGACTGGTACAAGATTTGATATCCATTCAACATAATCAATGGACCATATGAATCCCATGTCAAACAATTTCTTAATTTTTTCTTTGAATAACAATGTAATATGTGGGTGCATCTTTCACAACTTCTATTTCACTAGCTTGGTGTCTAGAAATAGTGGAAAATGGTGCATGACAAGTTTTAGATCCAAAGGCATGTCAATGTAGGAACACGCAAAGTTGAATTTACGCTCTGAGAAGAATTTATGGAAATTACATTTCTCTTCCTCTATCAAAGAGGTTTCCAAAAGGATCATCTTGGGATCTTCTTCTATCGATATTTTTACTTCCATGGTGTCCTCTATGACCATGGCTAATTTTTCCTGAGTCATGGGTAGAAAGTCTAATCCTTCATCTTTGGGTGCTTCAAAGAGGTTTTCACCCATAGATACATCCTTTATTTTTACTTTTTTGTCATCAAAAGGTGTCTTTCTGTTTTCACCTAAAGACGGTTCATTTTTTGTCTTATTTCTACTTTTCATTTTGTGACTAGAGGACGAAGTAGTCTCCCCGAAGTAAGCTACACAATGTAGGTCAATGGCGAACCCTAGCTTATGGTCTCTACTTGGTATATCTTCATGAAGTCCCTTAAATTCCACTATGGCCTCATCATTCTAAAATATGTCTAGGACTAGCAGGCCTTGTTGGTCCCAATCAATTTGTTGTGGGTAGACTAAGGAAATACCATCGTCAACATTGGTAAATTGTGGGGAAGACACAAAAAGCATGCAAAAAAATTCAAAGACATTGAAAATTAAGTTCTCATCATCCAATTCCACATCAGACTCTATCCAATATTCTCCTTCACTTTTTTCATACTCCTTGAAAAAGTAGGGGATGAAGGAATCAGATTCATGGTCATAAATGTCATGTGGAAATTCTAATAGATCTTCTTGATGGTTACTAGGTTTAGATGGTTGGATAGGTATGGGATTAGAGGAGGATTCTGGCTTGTCATTGTTCCTTGGGAAAAAGGGTCTATCCCAGTCTTCTTGTCTCCTTGGGATTTTAATATTTTCATTATTTGATGCTTGATCAATTTTGAATGTTTGCTAAAACCTTTGTTCAAAGGTAAGTTCTCCAGGTTCAAGGAACAAGTTGTCAAGACAATAGTCACTTAGGGATCATTGGGAGCCAAATTCTCACTCATGGGAGTCAGTTTTGATAAGGTATTCCTTAATGGTGTCGACACTTTTTCGAAGCATTCATGTGCTCAATCGAAAGTCCATTGGTACGCTGATCATCATTATTAGGCAATCCATACCCTAATCCAAGAATTTTTGGTCTCTTAGATGATATCAAAGTTTCTCACATCCCTGTTTTATTATTGCCAAGGCCACTAGTATTGTCATAGCCTTTTTCCTTCATCATGTACTATCCTATGGCGTATATATGGGTTGGTAATGGGTGTAAGCCTTCCATTTATTTGTAAATCCATCCCAATATGTTGGTAATGTCTTTGTCATTCATGTCTCCCCATCTTATAATTTTTTTTTTTGGTGGAACTTTAAAAAAATTGTAGGTTCCATTTTGAAATATGAATGACCATAGACCTAAGTAGACTTGTGTATAATTGTGATGCAATATGTCATACTTAGTTTGAATTCTCCATAGCCTAGGTCCTGGATCTTGAGATTGGACTCAACCTTAGGAAGTGAGGAAAATGATGGCATGGCAGAAGATGTGGAAGGAGTGGACGATGATGGAAGTGTGGATAGGCCAATGTATTTAGAAGAAAAAGGGCTTGACGCTTCTCAGTTGATGGGCACTCGATGTTCTGAAATACCCCTAAGATTGGTGCAATATTGAAAAGGGTCAGGGTCTCCATATATGGTGATTTATGTTCCATCAAAGGGGAATTTCAAGCATTGGTGATATGTGCAAGGGATAACCTTTAGGGCATGAATCCAAGGTTGGCCAAGCAAGATGTTATAGGGTAATTACAGATCTAGGACTTGGAAATTTGTGTCCACAATGACTAGCCCAACTCTAATGGGAAGAGTGATCATGCTTCTAGAGGAATGTTCTTCATCATCATGGAAAAAATAGGCCCTTAAGTGGCAAAAAATTTAGAAAAATCAGAGTTAGGCAACATGACATAAAAATTTGAATAAGTTATCTATATTATTTCAAAAATATGTAAGAATAGAACATGTAGAAAATTGAATTAGTTTCTAAACTACTAGGTTTATTTAAAATAATAATAATCTATTTTGTGAAAATTTGAAATTTCAATGCAGTAGCACTTAAATTTCAAGGAAAAAATAAGAAGTAGGTGTCTATATAACCACCCTAACCAAAATACAATGATAATATTTTTTCATAAGATTTTATATATAAGTAGAGGACTCATGTCCGGATGTGATGCATATTTTTTTGTAATTTTTTTGCAAGTAAATAATTAATTATGAATTTTTTATTACAAGTTTTAAAAAATATGAAAACTTGTATGTTAGACCATCTTAATTTGGTCAAAACTTAATGAAATTCATTTTTTTAATTTTTAATCCTATAGTGAAGCATAGAATGTGACTCATGTTTTGATTCAAAAAATGTGATACCATTTGAAAGCTATAGATGTTTTTCAATTAGCCTATCAATCAGGACTTTAGTCATAATTCAAATAGAAAATAATAATAATTATTTATTAAATTGAAAGTAAAGCATAATTTATATTGGTGGAAAGCTAAGAATCTCCTTTAAAAAACCTTTTTGTTTCATCAATTTTTATGTAAAAAGAAGTTTTCAGCCACATACCCTAAATATACCCATCATATCGCCACTTTTTGGCCCATCATGATCCTGCACATACCCATGCCTTTATGATTATGCTCTTTGTAGGTTCCATGCATGCATCAGAAAATCCTAGACCCTTAACTAGTTTTAAGAAGCATATGTTCAATCCTGCTCCACCATCTACTAACACTCTTCTGACTTGTGCTTATGGATGAAAACTTCAATGTGTAATGTGTCGTTATGGTTGGTCTTGGGTGATGAATAATCTTGATCAGAAAATGTTAGATGATGAGGTGTAGTGAGGTATCCCACCATGGCTTTGAATTGGTTGACATCAATGTCTTGTCGAATAGAGGTCTCTTGCAAGGTTTTGTCAAGTATACCTTTATGTTTAGGAGAAATACGAAGCGACTCCAGTATGGAAATTTGCACAGGCGTTTTGCCGAGCTAGTCTATAAGATAAAAGTGACTCTTAGGTCACCATTGCTTTGTAGATGAGACAGGTTGTGGAATTTCATTAAGGTGCTATTTTGATTGTGATAGTATTGACATATTCATCATCAATTCAGACATCATTAATAATAGGTCCACCTAAATAATCATATGTGGCGCAGGTGTAATTTTCTTGATTATTATTTTTCTTAGGACCTAACATTGAAGCTTTATTAGAACCATGGTCTTGTAGTTGGGTTTTTTGAATGGTATGGTTAGCATTTGATGCAAATTGTGGCCCAACCAATTCAATAGTTCAATTTTCAATAAAGTATTACACAATATTTCTTAGTTTCCTACAAGAGGATGTCTTATTCCCTTTAGCCCAGTGGTAATCACAGAAAGAATTATCATCCCACCATGATGGTTTAAACTACCCTGGATCATATGGGTTAGGGTCCTCAAGTGTGATGAGACCATTTTGGAGGAGTTTCTTAAGGACATCCTCAATTGGTTCTGCCAAAGTAGTGTATGTTCATCTTTTTGGGAATTGTCTTATCTGGCGGGGTTGTCCTTGACTTTGAATATTTTGACCATTTTGGTTATTTGGAGTGACATTGGTGGGGGGTGTTAGTATCATTGTTGGTTTTTTTTGTGGCTAAATTCCTTTGACTAAGTACTGGACCCATCATGTTTACAGCCTTGGCATTGATTACACCATCATTGGTAACATGTTTATTTTTGACCCAATACTTATTTTTGTCTATGAGTGGGTTTGTGTTTGTGTTTTTAGGACCATATTTTAGCTCTCCTTTTGCAACAAGAGCTTTCTCAACCTAGAAACCCTTTTTCGACTAGGTCCATGAAAGTTGTGCAACAATGAACTTATAATCCATATTTCAAGGGGCCAATAAGTGTTTGGACAAACATGTTAACCTTTTCTTTTTCAGGTATGTCAATGTGGCAATGACTATTTAGACTTCTCCATTTTTAGAAGAATGGGATAAAAATTTTACCAACATCTTCTTGTGTGAGAGTGCATAAGCTAGTGATGAAGGTGTCCATGTCAATGTTAGACGCTTAATTTTTTATGAATTTTTTTTAAAGTTCATCCCATGTTTTTATCCCTTTTTGAGTGGAGAACCATTCAAAGGAAGGCCCTAGAAGACTTTTCGAGAAGAGTCTCATCAAGTACATGTGTTCATAGGAAATTTCCATACAATGGGCTGCGAATTCTCGAACATCTTCAATAGGATTTATCTTTCCTCTATATTTGGTAAAGTTTGGTGACACATATCCCAGAGGAAATGGCGGCATGTATAGATTTGTTTCAAAAGGATATACGCATATGTCATATGACATTTGTGATTTCTTGTCAAAAATTTGCACATTTTCTATGGTCTTTTGTAATTGAGTCACATGAAATGTTAAGGAATGAGTTGTAGGATTATTTGTTGTGCCATACATCAGAGTGGTCAGTATACCATGGGTTCCCATTTTTTGTGAAAAGATGTTGGTATTTTGTTGTGGGATGTGTTGTTGTGAAATGTATGATGTGTTTTGTTTTGCATGTTGTTGGTGTTGAAAGTTTGGATTAGAGACATGTTGATGGGTGTGAATATGGGATGAATATGTCGGAATGATTCCTCTAGTTATTTGAGTTAAAATTTGGGGAATATGGTGACCATGAATGTTTTGGTGTCCGAATGATGCCATATGTTGTGTGTTTTGATTTCCTTGTCTAAATTGTTGAAATTGTCCAAGGGTAATATTCATGTTTTGTCCTTGGGAGGGATTGGTAATAAATTGTGTTGACATGTTAACATCTGGTTGCGGTCCTTGAATAAAGACATGCCATTTACTTCCTCCCAAGGGATTAAATGATGTACCAAGGAGAGGGTTTGATGAGGATGCACCCATGGCACTAGATTAGCTATAAATAGAGAATATGATGCACCCATGGGACTAACTGAAGCGACAAATAGAGGATTTGGATAAATTTCCCACATTGAGGAGGGCCCAAATGTGGCTCTAGCCGATTGTGAGACAGGTTGTGATGAAATTGGTGTCCCTGCAATAGATGTTATGTTGATTGTATTAGGATTGTTCTGATTATTGGAGGTAGCACTAATTGTGCTTGTGATAGTTTGTGAAGTAGCACCAACAAAAGTACCACTTATGTTATTTTGAGGTTGACTATTATTGGATATGTTGTTTGTATTGTTGACATTATGGTCAGGTGATGTTGGTCTCAAAGTATTCATGTCAAATCCATGTGGTAACTTAACCCCTTGGTCCAAAAGCATGGCTAGATACCTTTGAGGGTTATGTAAGGCTACTTCTTCCACAAGATTGGCTACATCAAGATTTTTTGTTGTAGCTTGTAGGTCCTCTACATATACATGTCCATGTTGATCTCTTTGTATGAAAGGTTCGAGTGGGTTATGCAATGAAGTTAGCATGTTCATAGAAGATTGTATGTTCATGTTGCTAAATGGGTCAGAAAATGTCTAGTCTTGGTTCGTGTCCCAAATGTTATTGTTGATATTGGGATTGAAATCTTGTTCAAATTTTTCTATTTTCCTTTTCTTTATTTGAATTCTAGTTTCTACCATAAAAATAAATTACTCAAATGAGGATAACGAGAATGACAACTAAATGTGAGGATGACGCTAGCCTATGTTTTTTTCCTTTTTTTTATAAAGGATGAAAATGCAAGGTGATAAATGATGTTTTCCTAAGGAAATGATTAATGCAAGATGACAAGGTTGTCAAGGTCAAAGTGCCAAATGAGGACTAGGATGATAATGTTTACTAAGGAGATGACTTATACAAAGTCTAGGTGCAAAATGAGGACTGGGATGAATGAAATTTGGAGAAAGTTTTACCTAACCACTCTAAGCTTGACCTATGTGTCAATTTTTGGTTATCAAAGAACTTGCTAAGGGGACTAAGTGACAAGGTCAAAAAGACTAGTGAGCTTTCCTAACTAGACTATTGAGTTGGAAGTTCTCACAAAAAGGGAAATGAATGAAAAGAGTAATGATGACCAAGTACCAAGATAACCTACTTTTGAAAACAATTATTTTGCAAAGTATGGTGAGTTAACCTAATATAAAGTCTACGAAGATGAAACCTAAGGAAAAAAATTATGTTGGAAATGATGATTACGATGCCTAGGAAATGCAACTAAAATTTGGAGAATTAAACCTATGGTCAAAATGCAAGCTAGTGAATGAAAATTATGAAGAGTTTGAGTAATTTCAGTTCTGGTTTCTAATAGAGACTTTTGAAAAAGAGATGTTTGACAATAGGCTAAAAAATTTTGGACTCAAATTTTTTTTTGTGATAGGGATTATAATTATGCTAGGAAAATGTGTCATTGCAGGTAGCAGATGTGTAACAGTTTATCAAATGCATTGTGGTTTTAGGAAATGTGGCTTTTTGCATGGCATATGCAGCTTAGGATGTCAAATATGGGTTTGTGAATAGAAAATGTGGTGTAAGACAGGTGAATGTGGTGTTTAGAGTAGCAAATGTGTTTTAGTAGAGGAGATGTGTTGTAGAAAGAGTTGAATGTGATGCAAAACAACAAATGTGTTTTACCAGTTGCGGTGCAGAATGCAAAAAGTCTAATTTTTTTGATGTTTTAGTCAAAAATCTGAATTGTTTGATGTTGACCATTTGTTTCAAGATGGGTGAATGTTTTTTTTTTTTTTTAGTAGAAAAAAACACTTAGCAAGCACGATATTTTAAGTGTAGACAAACAAAAATAAGACAAGAACTATCCTATGGTTAGTCTAGGATAGTATTCACTAGATTCCACATGTGTTTCCCCAATTGCATATCATTAGCATGTGAATTCAGAAGCTTGGCTACACATGCTCCCCCTTACAACACACTCTCTTCTCAAGCCAACCAAGCTTCTAACCCCAATGAAACTCCCATGGCAGATTGATCACCTCTGCTAAAGACTGCAAAAATGTGGATGCCTTCACAATGGTCATTATTTTTCTATAAAATAAAAGGTTTTTGACTACTACACAAAGGTTTTTAATTTGGGACAACCGTTCAAGTGGCCATATATGAAACACACAATTAAGATCCCTTTAGAAGGCACTCTAGCCTGAAGAAGATAAGCTCAACAAGGTTTTGGGGAGTACTACTTGGTCTGTATGACACATACACACTCGTAATCATAGGCTTTCCCTTAGGATTCATATTTATATACTAGTTGAGGGTAGCTTGTCCAAAAATCATCATTGCCAGTCTGAGTCACCTTAGGGTGAGTACTTTTTTCCCACCAAGGGAGGCCCAAGTTCTAGAGGCAATAACCATTTCTCTTACACCCAGGATCACATGAATGCACAAGGGGAGAGGATACTTCAATTATTGCATCAAGGTTACACAACAAATAAGGTGGGTTTGGTTTTCTAATCACCTAGTTTGCACAAGGTTAGAGCATATTCACCTACCACCTTCAAGCACAATCAAGCAGAACAAAAGACATGTTCATTTTCAGTGCACCAAATGAAATGTTTTCTAATCTAAAAAAATTAAAAGTATAGTGTTTTAAAGTTAAATTTCTTGGACAAATGAATTTACAAAACCATAAATTACTAGTTTGAAAAAATTGTCTTGGAACCTTGAAATGTAAATGCCACATGCTGTCAACAAGGATTAGTAACTAGAAAACACCTAAACTATAGATTACGAAAAAGGAAAAATAGAATGAAAAAGGAAATTTAGAAAAAACCTGAATGAAAAAAGGAAAAAAAAATATTACCAGGAAAATGCATCATAGCAGAGCAAATGCATCATTTTGTGCAAAAAATGTGGCTCAGTTTTGTGTTCTGGCGCTTGACAGATGAATGTAACCTGAATTAAGGATGTCTCATTTGAAACTACAAGTGCATCATGGTCTATCAAATGCATATTTCTACACAACATATGCGGTGCAACAAAGCAAATGCATCACTATAATAAAAAAATGTAGCTCAGCTCTAGAAATGCATCGTTGTATTTGTCAAATGCATCGCAACACAGTGTTTGCAGTGTTGTAGGCTATGAGTGCATCGTTATGTAACTGTACTTGGAAAAAACAAAAAAAAGGATATGAAATTTTACCAAAAAAAAGTTGAGTTCACCAATGAATCAACGGGTATTTTCCTAAGGTTAGCAAATTAGAACATAAATACAAAACCCAAAGAAAGCTATGAAGCACAATGAAGGAAAAATAATAAACAGAATGATTTTACCAAATAATCCTCGAAGCCTCCATGAATCACCTCCATAGCCCTTCTAACTTGCTGCAAATGTAATTGTTTCCCTCAAATTGAGTGTGCAAGAAATCTAATGATGAAGGCAGTGTCCTAAACAAGCTTTGAAGGATTTGAAATGATTGTAATGCTATGCTATGATGCAAATAGCAATAATTAAATTAGTTTCTAAACTATGTCAATTAATTCCTATGACAAAATGACTAGAATGCCTAAGACTGATATTAAGCATGCCAAAATAATGAATTGCTAAGAAGTGTAAGTGTGAGTAATTAGTGTCCAAAAATGTGACCAAAATTGACATTTTATAGAAAATACAATTTTGGGTAGACGACCAAGATTAAAGGTTAATGAAATCCTAAAATCAACGGTCAAGATTGTGTGTGACAACCCATAATTAGTGTTAGGGAAAAAATCTAAAGTGAGCAACCAAGATGTAATTTAAGAAAATCAAATCAATAGTTGAAAATGAATGTGACAAGAGGATAAAGATTGGATAGAAAAAGAAATATTTTGAAAATCAAGAATATAAAGACTGGATAGAAAGATAATATTCAAAAAATCAAGAATTTTAGCAATTACTTGATTTATGGAAGAAGATTGCCCTTTTTTGAATTAAAATTAATTCAAAAATATGGATTTGTGTAATAGTAAATAATTGATTTTGGATTATTTACTAAAAAGAAGTGGCAGTTGGCATGTGAGGCCATTTTAAATAATTAATTTTATTTAAAACGAGGGAAATGTCAAATAAGGAAATTAAATACTTAAAGAATTATTTAATTTTGAGAATGTGATTAATAATTAAATAAATTAATAAATCTATTTAATTATATGAAGACTTAATAATTAGTGACATATTAAATAAATAAATAAAATATATTTATTTAATAATTAGGAAGGCATAAATGAATAAAGATAACTAAATAAATTAAGACATTTATTTTATTATGGGAAGATTTTAGACAATTAGTGACATATTGAATAAATAAATTAAATTTATTTATTTAATAATCATGAAGAATAAAAAGACCTAAATTAATTAAATAATTATGAATTACTTAATTAATAGTCCAAGGTGGACCAAGGACATAATTAAAATGTCATAATTATGGTAGGATGAAAGTGGTAAAAAGAGAGCTTGTAGGCCTAGTTCATTTTTATGTGTCAACATGCTGTAAGACATTTCTACACTCTTGTAGACTTTATTTATTACAATTTGAACCTAAAAACCACCTTTTCATCATTAATCAAGTCCTATTTTGAAGTTTTGTAAAGTATTGTAACAAGATTTCACACTTTCCTAGGCACCACTTCACTATTTATCCCTTTCTCATGCTTTTTTGTATTTTCTGACACCCTTTTGACAAAATTAGATTCTAGCTTAGTTTATCATAATTGGGACTGATTTGCCCAGGATGGCGAGTGAGTTCCTCCGGGATTGAAAAATATCATCAAAAACATTTAAAAATAAATTTCCAATCTTCTTCAACATGCCAGGTGCACTCAGATTCATCCTATTTCTTTTTGTTCTCCATTATTTCATCATTTAGTTCATTGTTTGCATATCATAACGTGTTTTCAAAGATAGTTTAAATCTTAGTTTTTAATTCATAATCATTCATTTAGATAACTTAATTTTCTTATTTAAATTCATTTAGATTAAAAAAAATCATACATAACATAATTTTAATGAACCCCTTAGTATTTTTGGCCCTACCTCTCTCCTCTTAGGTGAAAAACCCAGAAGAGCTAGAGAAGCGCAAGGTGCCAAAAACCTATGGTTCATTTTGGTGAACTCAACTTTTGAACACTTTTCATTTATGATTTCATTTGCATATTTCATCCTATCTTACATTTTCATCAACATTCAATTAGGACTTTTTTTTTTTTGCATTCTAGGACTTATCATATTGCATTAGTGAAAGCTTCATTTAGATTTCATTTTTGCATTGCATCTCATTGAAAAATTGAAAATTTGCATTCTGCATCCTTGATTGCATTCTTTAGAGCATTAAAGTCATCTTAAAATTTCTAAAAAACACACAAAAACATCATACTCAAACTCATTCGCCACCCAAGGTGAATTAGTCCCTTTGCACTTTTTACACAACATTTTTGGCATTTTTCTGGAATTTTTCCTACATTTATGTTTTCTATAGTTGCTTGTTAGTTATAGTTAGTATAATTTCTATTATTTTCATTTACACATCTTATATTACTTTTCATTTGATTTCCCCCCTCCTTTGTGGTACTTGTATGAGTGTTTGGTGCCCCGTTGATAATACTTTAGTGAGAAGAAGCTTTAGACTCATGGCATCCCAAAATAGCACTTTTGTTATGGAACTTGGGATCTCAAGTGCTCCTACTCCTTGTATGGACAATGGTGCATTAGGCACTAACAATAATACTACTGTGCCTTCACCTTTCCATCCAATGAATGTTGACAGCAAAAAAACTCCCTCCTGCAAGACAAGGTCATTAATATTCATGAGGATTTTGCACATTTACAACAAGACTTGTCACTTGAAATTTTTTTTGCCACTACTATACTCTCCATTGAAAATATTTATCGTTTGATTGAAAGTGATGATGGCTTGCAAGTGATGAAGAAAATTTCTAATATTTACAATAAACATGCCTCTTCTAATACTCAATCTGAAAACATTCTTGTAAGCCAAGGAGGACCTCAAATATCTCCCGCTTCAACCATAGAATCCATACCAACTTATACCAATCCACAAGTCCACACAACTATGCATCAGGTTAATTATGTGACTACTTCTTTCTCAATTCCACCTAGCATTCCTAATTCTCTTGTGGCATCACAAGTCCCCTCCACCACCTTCATACCCCATAGTATTCCTTTCACTTCCCCTAACATCACCTACACTCCATCACCATTTTATCTTCCACCTCAACCCACTTACTCTGATCTTGTTCTCACATAACTCCTTAACACTATTTCATCCATGCAACACCAAATTTCTATCATTAGCCAAAGTCAAACTATTGCACCCACATATCATGTCCATCGTAGCACTTTAACCTTCAAAATATTACATACCCAAATGCCACAAGGGATAGAAATTCCTCTATTTGAGAAATACAAAGGTAAAGGAGACCCTATCAACCATGTTAATGCTTATACAACTTTGTGTAGTGATTTTTCCCTTGATGATAAAATTTTAGTCAAATTGTTTCCAAAGACCTTGAAGGATACTACATTAGAATGGTTTTCCAAATTGCCTAATCATTCCATCTGTTCTTTCACTAAATTGGTGGATGCTTTCATAAGTCGCTTTCAAGTTCACATGACACCCAAAAAGACAATGGCTGACCTCATGTGATGTAGACAAAAAACAAATGAAAAAGTAACAAATTGCATGTCATGATACCAATCTTTATATGCTCAAATTGATGTCAAGATTCCTGATGCACATCTACAAAAGATTTTTATGAAAATTTTGAATACAAACCTTCAAGATAAACTATGATGAAATTCCCTTCATTTATGTATTTATGCACAAACTTATGTGACTATCAAAACTTATTTTCTAGTCGAGATTCAAAATCCGCTTCTAACCTAGCTGAAAAACCCTAACACAACAATCAAAACCAAAATAACACAAAAAATATCCACAAACCAAATAGAGGATTTTTATAGTTCAATTCGCCTACTCCACCACAACCAACCCAACCCATTCCAAATCCAGTGGTAGTTGTTAAAGCGGCAATGCCTTATACCTATTGGGACTCGAACAAACAATTTACACCCTTACCTGATACCCTCCATAACACAATAAGCCAATTAATTCAACAACGCTTGCTAATTTTTCCACCTGTTTGACCACATGATCCAAATCAACCCTTACCACCCACCTTCAAACCTAACACTTATTGGAATTTTCATCATCAATATGGACATGACATTGAACATTGCAAGCATCTAAAAAATTTAGTCCAAGACCTCATTGATTCAGGACACTTATCCATTGTGGGTGTTAATGATCAAGGAAATAAGTCCATTGCACCCCCTAACCAAAATTTACAAATTTTCACCAATCCTATGCCTAAACACACTACTTTATTTATCAAGGCTAGTGAACCTTCAAACACTAATGTAATGGCTATTGATACAAACAATGAACAATTTGATATAACTCCACCTGTTACTGAAGATAGTCCTATGGATCAACTTGTGGCTATGATAGACATTATCCCTCATAAGGGCCAAACCACTAAATCTCTTGATATCACTTTTTTCTGCTAATGACACACTACAAAAACTTCTTGATGGCCCTCTCTACATAGTTGGAAAAATCTATGATAATACCACTAATGGGATATTAATACATCATGTTTGTGGCAAGAACGTGATCATAGAGGAGTTTCTAGTATTACATTATCTATATCAAGATGATTATAATAAAGTGACTGGATGGATTAAAACACATACTAGTTTTGCATGCCATATGATCAAATTGATCGTACTCCCCTTATAGATAGGACCTAAAACTTTAGATGCAACATTTTCAATTATTCCTCAATCTGAACATTTTTTTTGTGGCTAGGCCACCCCTAGCTTCACTCAATGAAAGAGGTCCCATCAATTTTTCACAAGTGTTTGAAGTTTCCACATGGAAATGAGGTATTCACCATACACCATAGTGGCTTTAATCCCTTATCTTCCAAAGGTAATTTTTCATTAGAATCCTTTTGGCCTAATCCCATGGAGCCCATCACCCCTCAAAAGGACGTCTTTTTCATAGCTTATCAATAGTTCAAATCCAAAAAGATAGCCGAATTGTCTCTTCATAATGCATCCCCGTCCACTTCCATATCTCCTGTCATAGATGAAACCATACTTCAACTTGAGTCTAAAATTGAGCAAACCATACAACCTCCTAACCAACCACCCCTAGATACTTCCCAACCATCATTTAAATGACCAAGGGAAAATAAAACAACTCCTATCATGCCTCCTCGTATTAAACAAGTGTATAAAGCAAAAGAGAAAGTGCTTCATCCATCCTCTTCAGTTTCTTTTGTTCTTCCCTCTTCAGAAGCAGAAGAACCTATGATGCCTCAATCCACTCTTACACCTCAACAACTCCAAAACCAAATTGAAAAAAACCATGGTGCTAGGGAATGTAGGAATTGTTGTCATCTCCTTGCTTGTCAATATCACATGCAAGAACATAAAGAAAATCAACCCCCACCTTTGACAGAAGTAATAGATGACCACCCTGCTTCTCCTGAGATGCCACAAGAAAGTCCCATACAACAATCACAAAAAAATGAGCTAATCCAACAACCATAGATTTTGATACATCCATCCTTAGAAATTACCCTTCATCCTCCCATCATCATTAACCTTGATGATGATGATGATGATGGTGATGATGATGATGCAGTGATAGAAAAAATAAATGAAGAAGTGCATAGTGATTTAAACTCTTTATTTTCATCTACAATGAGCTTAAAAGATAAATCCTCTCCACCAAGTGAAAAACCTAGTATGACTCCTAGTTCAACACTTGTAATTCTTCCTTTGGACAGTCAACCAACCTCACATTACACTTAACATGATTGGGAGGTAGATGAATTGTTAGATGGTTGACTTGCATTCACCTAGCTAACCTTTTTTCTTTTTCTTTTTCTTTTTTTGGTTCTCTTTTCATGGGCATATCATGTTCCCCCATATCGTGTGTTTGATGTTTTTCCTCTTTTTATACACTTCTTCTATTTGTATCTCTCTTCTTTTATTTGTTGTGCATTTTCTTTTTAAATTTTGTTCTTTTTCCTTTTTGGGATGATGTAAAGCGTAGAGACACCCTATGTCTCTTCCATGTTGACCCACAAAGGTCCTTGTCTTTTTCAATTTTGTTTTGTGTTTTCCTTTTTTGGGATGACACAAAGTGTAAAGATTCCCTATGTCTATTTTATGTTGACGCACAAAGGTCCTTGTATTTGTCACTTTGTTTTGTGTTTTCCTTTTGGGGATGATGTAAAGCATAGAGATGCCCTATGTCTCTTCCATGTTGACCAACAAAGTTCCTTATCTTTTTCACTTTTTTTTTTGTATTTTCCTTTTGGGGATGACGCAAAGAATAGAGACACCCTATGTCTCTTTCATGTTGACCCACAAAGGACCCTATATTTTTCACTTTTGTTTTTGTTTTCCTTTTGGGGATGACACAAAGCATAGAAATTCTCTGTCTCTTCCATGTTGACCCACAAAGGTCCTTGTCTTTTTTTCTTTTGTTTTTTGTTTTCCTTTTGGGGATGACGCAAAGTGTAGAGATGCCCTATGTTTCTTCCATATTGACCCACAAAGCTCCTTGTCTTTTTCATTTTTATCTTTTGTTTTCCTTTTGGGGATGATGTAAGGAATTGAGACCAAAATGTCTCCTTCATATTGGCCCAAAATATTTTTCACAAAGTTCTTTCTCCTTTTTTTCTTTTCTTTCTTTTCACTTGTGTTTTCCTTTTTGGGGATGATGCAAGGTGTCAAGACCACAATGCCTTTTCCATGTTGACCAAAAATAGACTTTCATTTTCTTTTCTTTTTTCTCTATTTGTGTCATTCTTCCAGTTCTATGTGTATTTTTGGAATCATGATAGTTTTGAACTCTTTCATAAAAAAATTGTAGCAACAAACATACTGACCCCAAATCCATAGATCCCTTATGTTTTTGGTGCGCTCTTTTCTTGGGGGAAACTCCCTTTCTTTGTTTTTCATTTTACTTGACATGACATAGCCTAACTTCGAAACATATGACTTGGCATAGGGCTTTCCAATTTGGCTCTCATGTCTTGTTTTCTTTTTTCATTTTCTTTTCTTCTCTACTTTAAAGTAATTTCTCATAGAACAATGTGCAGCAATTCCTTTAAAGTGGGGGCCATAAATTACCAATAATTCATTTACATTGTTGGTTCTTAGTGTAGCCTTTTCATTTATATGATGTTTTCATCACTTTGTGGATGACATTGGGTGACATGTCCTTCATAAGTGTGATCTATCTTAGCATATTGCATTCCTCTTAGTGGCCTAATGCAACACACTGCATCCCCGAAGTTGTGAATATTTTATTCTTTGATTGGTCCTCTTTTGGAGACATTAGACAAGAAATATCCTAATTGAATGACATTGCATGAACTGAACAAGACTCCTTTGAACATCTTTCACATTTTACATTTTACATTTTGCATCTTTTTCCACCTTGCATAACACAACTTGCATGCATGTTGTACCTTTCTTTTTTTTCATGAAATTTTTTCTTTTGGCACCTTGTAAAAATTATTAGCAAGTATAACTTTAATATGGTTGAGTAGGAAGCCCACCTAGCGACCTGACTTTTCCCCATAGCCACTTTTATGTTTGTGAGTGCATACCAACTAGTGTATGTATCTTACCTTTTTGTGATTTTTCACCCCACAGATAGCTAGAAGTTCCATGGCCCTAGAGTGAGTACATTTGGGCCTTCTCACAAGACAAACAGTCCTAAGTTCTATCACCTCAAAGTGAGTACACATTATCTTTTTCAAACAATCAACCTAGATCTAATCCACAACTAGTTGGACTAATGATCGAAGCTTCAATCTAATTCTTTTCAACACTTGTGTGTTCCTTTTTCCTTATGCTTAGTTTTTCATGGGATATTCATCCTGGGGGGCTTGATCATCCCTCTTTATCGTTGTCATTCCATCTTTCTAGTTTACGTACATTCCAACCCTCCTCTCAATGTTCATGGCTACTTTAGTGTGAGTTAGAAGTAAGTTCATCCTCTCACTAAAGTGGGGGATAAATGTGCTATAGAAAATGGTCCCTTGTCATTTTCATGGCCTTTGAGGTCTTGTTTCATGGCTTTTCATCTATTTTGCTCTGATTTCATGTTGTAACATTGCTTGAACTTGCATATTTAAGTACTAAAATTCAAAGAATGACATCTTGTGAAGGTGTTGTGAAGTGTTATAAGACATTTCTACACTCTTATAGACTCTATTTATTACAATTCACCTAAAAACAACCTTTTCATCATTAATCAAGTCCTATTTTGAAGTTTTGTAAAGTCTTGTAACAATATTTCATGCTTTTCTAGAAACTACTTCACTCTTTATCCCTTTCTCATGCTTTATTTGACCTCTTTATGCCTTCATATGCTTTAATCAAGTGCATTTTTGAATGTTAACCTGACAAACAACATTAAATACAACATAATTCCTAACATCCATTTTCAGGTCCTAGGTGGGACCCATTCACCATGGGTGGAAAATGAGTTACCCTTGGCCTCAAATTAAAATATTTTAAATTTCCTTTAGGGTTTTTATTCAAAATCACTTGATGTCGACCTGTTATGAGGTATGAATAGGTTACTAAGGAAAAAGTGTGCATAAATATGTGTTTTTCACCTCATTTCTATATCTTCTCCATCTCATATCTCTTCCATATCTCATTCATCTCTTAATCTCATAACTCATTCATTCATCATCTATCTTCTCTTTCAAGTCAAGCAAGTTAGAGCTTTCACATTGCAAGTCATTAATTTAGCTTCCTAAGACATCTAAGGGAAGATTCTAGATGTTATGCTACAAAAATTCAAGATATATCATCATGGAAAGGTAATATACTCCATTTTTGCATGTTTCATTCTATTCTTTCATCATTTTGGTTTAATTACCTAAATGGTGTTTGAACAAGGAAAACCCCCATGCCCTAACAGTCAACATTTCTTATTCTCTTCTTGGGTGTTTGTAGATTTAGGACTTTTGGAAGCTTGGAAATCATTGAAGATCAAGTTGCAAGGTTGTTAAATTCCTCTCTTCATTCAACAACTCAAACAATCAACAAAATGTCATTTTCAGGCCTGTAAATTAGAGTTTCAAAAGTGGGCACCTATAGAAGTCTAAAGTGCATATCAAAAGCTCCAGAATCCACTCTTGAATATTAAAAAATTCAAAAGTGGAATCATTCGCCATGGGTGGAAAATGAGTCCAATTTCTAGGTTAGTTTTATGTTTTCTACATTTTCTGACACCCTTTTGACAAAAATGGATTTTGGCTCAGTTTACCAGAACTGGGATTGATTCGTCCAGGATGGTGAAAGAGTTCCTCTAGGATTGAAAAAACATCATCAACAAAATTTCAAAAGAAATTTCCCATCTTCTTCAACATCCTAGGTGCACTCCTTTCTCTCAGAGTTATTTTTGTTGCATTCCTCCATTGATTTCTAGGCAATGTTGCAATACTCAATGTTTTTTCAAATAATTTTTTTTTCCCTCTAGTTTTCATTCATTAATCAAGCAATCTCATTAGTTTCTTGCATTCAAACATTGCAACTATGCATTTTTCATCCTTTTTCATCCATATCACACTAATATTTGAATGTAAACATAAGTGTTTTTGGACCCATCTTTCTCCTTTTATGTGAAAAATCCTAGAAGTGATAGAAAGTATGTGGGTCCCAAAAATCTATGTTTCACATTTCAATATTTGATTACAAAAATAGGATTTTAACAAGGTAAACACCTTTCCACTAACAAAACAACATTTTCCCCTCTTTAGTGTGTGATTTGTAGATCTAGGTTGAAGACATATTTGAGAGCAAGTGTGGAGTAAGTTTTAAAGTGTTCAAAGTTTTCAGAGTTGTCACCTTGCATTGGAGATCGTTGAAAGACATCTACATGTTGCAAATCAAAATTTTAGACCCAAAAATTAGGTTGAAAAGATATAGAAAACATTGAAAAGTAGAATCAAACTTTGAATTTCTTAAAAATCCTAATTGGAATGATATACCACTTCTAGCATATGAGTCCTAGTATAAGGAAATTTGCAATTTTCAAGAGTTCCAGACATATCTATGCGAGATTTATGTTCTTGTCTAGAAACCCTAATTTGGAACTTGGGTATGTGCAGGATCATGATGGGCTAAAAGTGGCAATATGCTGGGTATTTGTAGGGTATGCGGCTAACGGCTTCTTTTTTACCCAAAATTGATGAAATGAAAGGGGTTTTTAAAGGAGATTCTCATATTTCCACCAATATAAATTATACTTTACTTTGAATTTAATAAATAATTATTATTCTTTTTCTATTTGAATTACAACTAAAGTGTTGATTAAAAACATCTATAGCTTTCAAACTTTATCACATTTTTTGAATCTAAAACATGCATCACATCCTATGCTTTGTATACTATAGGATTAAAAAAAAAAAATGAATTTCATTATGTTTTGACCAAGTTAAGGTGGTCAGACATACAAGTTTTAATATTTTTTTAAAGTTGTAATAAAAAAACATAATTAATTATTTACTTGGAAAAAAATTACAAAAAAATATGCATCACATCCGGACATGAGTCCTCGACTTATTCCTAAAATCTTATAAAAAAATATTATCATTTTATTGTGGTTAGGGTGGTCAGACAGACACTTCTTATTTTTTCCTTTAAATTTTTGTACTACTACATTGAAATTTCAAATTTTCACCAAATAGATTTTTTTATTTTTAAAATAAACCTAGTAGTTTAGAAAATACATTCAATTTGCTACAGGTTCTATTCTTACATATTTTTGAAATAATATAGATAACATATTCAAATTTTTACATCAAGTTTCCTAACTCTGATTTTTCCATGATGATCTTGCACATGCCCACTTAATCACCCGAACTGGCATATGAGTTCTAGTAGAAATTAATTCCACTATTTTCAACATTTCAAGTCTTCATTCAGTCCTCTATAGGTTTCCAGGTGCCCACATTTGATCTCATAGCCTCATATTTTGATTTACGTACATTTTTAGGTCATTTAGTGAAGTTTTGCATTGCACTAGGTTTAAGCATTAGATCTTGCATTTCATTATTCTTTCCAAGCCTTAGATTGTTGGTGAACCCCTCTTTAGTTTTCCTTGAATGACAGAGTGAGGAAGTTTGTTATTCTATCTCCCAAGCATAGAACCACAATTTTCTACCTTTCAATTCTTGCTAAAGTTTTTTGGTTATAATCTTCAAAAGAGCCTTGATCATGGTTGAATTCAAGGTATTTGTGTTGTTTCTTCCTTTGCCTTGAATTCTCATCAACAATTTGTAGATGACAAGATTATTTTTGGTGTTGTCTCTATGGTGGATGCAAGAAAATAGAAGGTGATCCTTAAAGAGTATGTTGAGGCCTCTAGTTAGTACATAAACTATAATAAGAGTAAATTATAATTTTTCAAAACTAATTATCAAGTAAAGGAAAGATTATTGAGAATCCTTGAATGTTAGGAGGCTACCATCCTAGATATGTACGTTGGGTTACCTTTAAGCACAAAAAATAATCCTAATCACTTTTGGAATATTGTCATTGAGTGAATCCAAAAAAGCTGGAAGGTTTGAAAGTTAAACTACTTAGTCAAGCTGGTAAAGTGTAGCATTTGAATTCTTCTCTCCAAAATATATCGATTTATTACTTATCGCTCTTTAAGATGTCAACTTTCATTATGAGAAAGATTGAGAAAATCTAGAGGACCTTCCTTTGGATTGGGATGAAAGACAAGACTAGAATTTCTCTAGTTAGTTGGGAGGTCTATTCTCTAGAGAATTTTGGGGGTCTTTGAACTCAAAGATTGACTATGTTTAACAAATATTTTCTTACAAAAATGGGTTGGTTTTGTTGTAAGTATGAGAAAGTTTCATGGTGTTGTCATTAATGTCCACATAGTATAGGATGTTGCAAGTTGTGCATGTATAGTTGAGATGTTGTTGATATGTTTTGATTACATGGAGCTATCTTTATGGTGTTTTAGGTGTGCTAATATGATGTGTTGCCAAGTGCTTTTCAAAAAGAGTGAAGTAAGAGTTACGTATTTCAGAATGAGATCTAGTTTGTACTCTACATTTCTTCTATGTTGATCATATTCTTGTGTAGATTTGAAGTGTTGTTTATGGGAATATTTTGGTGGTACCTCTTGGATTGTAGTTTCTGGTTTGATGGAGAGTGAAATTTTTGTTCACTGGTGTGTAAATTGCTTTGGTAGAGTTGTTTTTCCATGACTGGGAGAAAATTTTCTGCTCCATAGTCCTCTAATGGTTTTTTTTAGCTCTTTTGGATCTGGTAGAAGGTTTGCAATGATGTTATCTATACTTTGGAAATTTTTTTCATGATTTCGTGCTCTAGAAGACTAGGTTTAGTGTTCTTGTATGTGTTTCTACAGTTAGGATTGACTTATGGGAAGTGTTTTGTATATGAATATTTTTGCACTTGCTATGGATGAATTTTGAGGTATCTAGGATATCTTCTCTTGCATGGTGAAGTGTGTTATGTTTTCCACATGTTATATTCTCATTGTGGAAGAATGTACTTCAAATTTCATTTGTGTTTTCATTAGGTTTGGTCAACCTGGTGTCTACACATCATTCAGAGGATAAGTTTCAAATTAAGGAAGCATGTGATTGATTTGAGACATTGTTTTAGGTCATGGTTAAGTGTTGGTTTGGTCCACTCTCATTCTCTTCCATCATGGGAATGTTGAGTTGCCGACCTAATTTGAATTTGTAAAATGAAGCTTGTGTAGCCAACCATGGAGAAAGTTTCTAAGGTTGAAGATGGTATAGAAAAAAATTGATATGTTATGAATTAAGGAATTAGACAAGCCACAAGTTTGAGAAGCAAAGTTGTGGGAAAAAGAGTTGAGGCAATAGTACTTTAATGTGTTAGATCCCTTAAAGTAGTGAGCTTATGGTATCTACAATCTTTTGATCAAGGTTGCAGATGTGTGTAACTTGTTGTGGTGGATATTTTCCATTATCTTTTGTTTCTGTAGGTAGTGAACCTCCTTGTTGGAGAGTGATTCCTTTTTGTAGGTAGTGAGCCATGTATTTTTGGAAGTGAGTGCTTGGTAGTGAGCCTTTTTGTATTCAACTTTGGAATTACTTTATATTGTGAGTTAATCCTCATTGTGGTTTTTACATTATTGGGTTTTCCACAAAAAAGCGGTGTCTATTGTGTTGATATTACTTTATGTTATCTACATTTCATGTTCATACTTAATAAAAAAATAAAGTGGTTGTGAAGTTGATAAGTGTTTGAGATTTGAGATTGAGTTTGGTGACAACTGATTCACCCCCCCTTTCAATTGTCTTTCTCCTTTCAACAATTGTTATCAGAGCTTTGGTTCCTTGAAGAAGAGCTTAACTGCGTGAGGTAGATCTAATAGCACATAAATTGGCAATCCCTATGTTTGATGGATCAAACTACAGTGACTGGAAAGTGCAGATGAGTGGTTACTTAATCTCTCTTGGATACAAGACTTGGAAAGTTGTTGAGACAAACTATGTTGCACCAGCAAGTGGTCCTTCTTCTACAAATGAGTTTTCTACCTATGATGAGAATGAGAAATAAAGGTATACAATCTACGGTGAATTATCTAAGATTGAGTGATCAAAGGTTATTTCTTTGGGCATTGCTTATGAAGTTTGGAAAAAATAGGAAGATATCTATGAAGGAAATGATAGAGTGAAATTTTCAAAGAAGTTAACAAAAAAGCACAGATATGAGCACTTGAAGATGGAAGAAGGTGAAGATATTGCAAGTTATTTTTAGAGGGTTGATATTGCAGTAAATGAAGCCAAGGAACAAGGTGGTACTTTGACTGATGAAGATGTGATGGAAAAAAATTTGATGACTCTACCAGAGAGTTACAGTGATAAGGTTTCAAAGTATTGAAGAAGTGTATGATCCTAAGAAGTTTAATAAAGAACAACTATTTGACACCTTGACTGCATTTGAGATGAGGAAGTTTGGAAAGAAAGAGGAGAAGATATACTCAACCTTTAAAGCTACAAAGACAAAGGATGATGCAGATAGTGATAATTTAGAAGAGTTGGAAGTAAATTTTACAAGGAAGTTGAAGAAAGGTATTGCTAAGTACAAAGGTATGTTTCCTTTTAGATGTTTCAATTGTGAAAATACTGGTCACTATGCTTCAAGACATCCAAAAAAATTTATACACAAGAAGAATAGAGATAATAGAGACAAAAAGGACAAGAAGTTCAAGAGATTGTATTATGTTAGAGAATATGTTGGAATCTCTAATGATGAATTTTATTCTTTGGATAGGGATGATGAATGCTTGTTTTTAGTTTTAGAGAATAAATTTGTGTCTACTAACTCTGGAAGATGTGCAAGGGAAAGTGGTCCAAAGAACAAGGATGAGATGGAAGGTACTTTGGTTACTGCATTTCATTCTAGACAAGATGAAGAATATTGGGTGATTGAAAGTGGATACTCTAATCACATGACCAGAGATAAAAGTAAGTTCACTAAACTTGAAAATTATGATGGTGGATTAGTCATGTTTGGAGATGATTTTGGAGCAAAGATTGTTGGAAAAGGAACTATTAGTTTTGATGGAAAACATAGTACTGATGATGTCTATTATGTTAAGGGATTAAGGCATGATCTTTTGAATGTTGGACAAATATGTAGAAAAGTATTCAAGTTTTTGTTTTAGGATAACACCTGTGAGATAAAAAAAAAGGGTTTGAAATTGTGGTTGCTACAGGAAGGAGAACATATGGAAACACTTATCAACTTAAGGGTGTTGACGGTTAGTGCCTTGTATCTCAAGTTAATGAAATTTGGCTATGGCACAAGAGAATGGGGCATGTAAAATTTGATAATTTGATCAGAACTAGTTGAAGAGAGGTTGTCTGAGATCTACCTAAAATAAAAAATCCTACCAATACTATGTGCAAAAGTTGTTAGTTGGGAAAGAAAACAAGATGTTTTAAAGGAAAAGAACAATCAACTAATGGAATGTTGGAATTGGTTCATACAAACCTTTGTGGTCCTACAAGAATAGGAATTCTTAATGGTGATAGGTATTTCATGCTCCTAATTGATGATTATTCTAGAATGAAATGGGTTACATTTCTTAGGGAGAAAGCTCAAGCTTTGGATTGATTTAAAGTGTTCAAGGAAAGAGTAGAGAATGAAGTGAACCTAAGAATCAAATTCTTAAGGCCTAATAGAGGTAGATAATTCACTTCCAATGATTTTAATACATTTTGTGAAGAGAATGGCATAAAGAGACATTTTTCTACTCCTAGAACTCCTCGGTAGAATGGAGTTGTTGAGAGAAAGAACCATACTATGCAATAGGCTACAAGAACTATGATGAAAGAAGCAAATGTACCTAATGTATACTAGAGAGAGGGAATCCACACTACTGTTTATATTCTTCACAGAGTTCAAATTAGAGGTAATAACACAAAGACTCCCTATGAGTTGTGGACTGGTAAGATTCCCACTGCAAAGTACTTTAAGTTATTTCGAAGAAAATGTTACATTAAGAGAGATGAGGAGAACCTTGGAAATTTTGATGCCAAATGTGATGAAGGGATATTCCTTGGATATTCAACTAGTAGTAAAGCATATAGATGCTTCAATAAAAGATTGAGGAATATTGTTGAGAGTGCAAATGTGAAGATTGACAAGATATGCACAGACCAATTGAGATAAGTGAATTTGAACTAGATCATCTTATATGCAGACCAGTACCAAAAGAAAATAAATAGGAAGAAGAAGAAGAAAAAATTGAAGAAGAAGAAGAAACTTTGGAACTTGCTCCTAAGACTCCTAGGTATGTAAAGAAGAATCATCCTTAAGAATGTAAATAATTGGAGACAAGAGTGAAGGTGTACAGAAAAGAAGAAAAGTGGTAGAAGCTGAGGTAAATCTGTGTTTACTTTCAAAGATAGAACCTAAGTCTATGTGTAAAGCATGCAAAGATGGGAGCTGGGTTAGAGCTATGAAAGAAGAGTTGCAATAGATAGAGAAGAATTAGACATGGGAATTGGTTCCTATACTTGTAAATAAGAATGTAATTAGTTCAAAGTGGGTGTTTAGGAATAAGCTGAATGGAAATGGTGAAGTTGTGAGAAACAAAGCAAGATTTGTATGCAAAGGTTATTCACAAGTTGAAGGAATTTTCAGGAGACATTTTCCCAAGTGGAAAGAATGGAGGCTATTAGATGTTCTTGGCATTTTCTGCTCATAAAGAATTCAAGGTATATTAGATGGATGTTAAGTCTACATTTTTTAATGGAGAATTGGAAGAAGAAGTGTACATGGAACAACCAGAGGGATTTCAGTTATCAAATAAACTAGATATAGTTTGAAAATTGAAAAAGGCATTGTATGGATTCAAATAGGCTCCCAAAGCATGGTATGCAAGATTGGATAGATATTTGACATAGAAAAGATTCAAAAAAGGCTCCATAGACAGTAATCTCTATTTCAAGGTGGAAGGAAACAAAATGTTGATAGTAGTTGTGTATTTTGATGATATCATCTTTGGGGGAAATGAAGGTATGTGCAAGAGATTTGCAGAGGAGATGCAAAAATAATTTGAAATGTCTATGATTGGTGAGTTGAATTTCTTCCTTAGGTTGAAAGTGAATCAAAATGATAAGGGGATATTCATTTCACAATCTAAGTATGTTAAAGAGTTGTTAAAGAAGTTTGTAATGGATGAATCCAAACCAGTCTGTACCCCTATGGTGATTGGATGCAAGCTAAGTAAAGATGATGAATCTGCTAAAGTTGATCAGAGCATGTACAGATCCATGATTGGTGAAATATTATATCTTATTGCTACAAGACCAGATATCATGCATGTAGTATGTTTGGTTGCAATATTTCAAGAAAAACCTAAAGAAGCACATGTTACAACCATGGAGAGGATATTTAGATATCTTAAGGGAACTCTAGATTATGGCCTATGGTATCCTAAGCATACTGATTTCATCTTGACTGCTTACATTTATGTAGATTGGGTTGGTTGTGTAGATGAACATAAGAGTACAAGTGGTGGTGCTTTCTTTCTTGGAGGAAGATTGGCCTCATGGCTAAGCAAGAAATAGGATTCAATGTTTTTATCCACTATAGAAGTTGAGTATATTGCTACAACATCTTGATGCACATAGGTTTTTTGGATGAAGAAAACATTAAAGGACATAGGAGTGATGTGTGATGAGCCTATCCCTATATTATGTGATAATACAAGTGTTATAAACATTTCAAAGAATTTGGTAATGCATTTAAGGACAAAACATATATCTATTAGATATCATTTCTTGAGGGAGAAGGTATTGGAGAAAAAATTTAGGTTGGAGTATGTGTCTACAAATGATCAGATTGGAGATATATTTACTAAGGCTCCTCTAAAGGATACTTTTTAGTATCTTAGGGAGAAGTTGGGGGTCATTGGCCCTCCTTCAAACTAGGTGCACATGGAGGTGCATCAGTACAGGGGATCTACAAATTCTTCATTTGTTTGGATCGATGAACGGGTCTACTCCTAAGGGGGAGTAATCAAAGCTTTTTGTCTTTTCCATTGATGTCAAAGGGGTAGAGAGATTCATGTTAAAAATAGTAAAAGAAAAAGGGAGAGAGTATTGAGTATGCGGGAATGTTGTGTAGGTTGTCCAATCTGAAAAATAAAGGAGAGTGTGTCTTTGATGGTTTTCCACATGATGTGTTTCCATCAATAACAAAGGGGGAGATTGTTGCGCGTACGAGCAAGTTTGGTGGTTTTTTCATCGATGTTTTCATTAATGTCAACACAATACAAGATGTTGTAGGTTGTGCATGTATACTTGAGATGTTGTTTAGATGTTGTGAGTACATGGAGCTATCTTTATGGTGTTGCAGGTGTGCTAATATGATGTGTTGCCAAGTGCTTTTGAGAAAGAGTGAACTAAGAGTTGTGTGTGTTCAAAATGAGCTCCAATTTTTGCTCCACATTTCTTTTGCGTTGATCCTATGCTTGTACGGATATTAAGTGTTACTTATGCATATCTTTTGGAGGTATCTCTAGATTGTAGTTTCTAGTTTGATGGAGAGTGAAATTTTTGTTCACTAGTGTGTGAAATAGTTTGGCGGAGTTTTTTGTCTATTACTAGGATAAATGTTTCTGCTCCACAATCCTCTGTTGGTTTATTTTAGGTCTTGCAAATCTGGTAGAAGTTTTATAATGATGTTATACATGTTATGGAAAAGGTGTTCATGGTTTTGTGCTCTAGAAGAGTAGTTTTAGTGTTCCTATGTGTGTCTATGTAGTCCAAATGGATTGATGGGACATTTTTTGTATATGAAGATTGTTGCACTTGATGTAGATGAATCTAAAGGTATCTAAGATATGTTATCATGCATGGTGAAGTGTGTTATGTGGTCCACATGTTTTCTTCTCATTGCATATGTGTGTACTTCAAATTTCATTTGTGTCTTCATTAGGTTTGGTTGACCTGGTGTCTACATGTCATTCAAAGGATAAGTTTCAAATTAAGGAAGCATGTGATTGATCCAAAATGTTGTTTTGGGTCTTGGTTAAGTGTTGGTTTGGTCCACTCTCATTCTCTTCCACCGTGGTAATGTTGATTTTCCAACCTTATTTGAATTTGTAAAATGAAGTGTCTGTAGCTAACCTTGGAGAAAGTTTCTACTTGATTGAAGATGGTATAAAAATAAGTTGACTTGTTATAAATTGAGGCATTAGATGAGCCAAAAGTTTGATAAGTAGATTTGTGCGAAAAAGAGTTGAGGCAACAGTACTTTAATGTGCCAAATTCCTAAAAGTGGGGAGTTAATGGTATCTGATATCTTCTAATCATGGTTGCAGATGTGTGTAACTTGTTGTGGTGGATATTTTCTATTATCTTTTGTTTCTGTGGGAAGTGATCCTCCTTGTTGGATGGTGATTCCTTTATGTAGGTAGTGAGCCTTGTATTTGGGTAGTGAGCCCTTGGTAGTGAGCCTCTTTGTATTTGATTTTGGAATTACTTTATATTGTGAGTTAATCCTCACCATGGTTTTTCCCTTATCGGGTTTTCCACGTAAATATGGTGTCTCTTGTGTTGATATTTCTTTCTATTATCTACATTTCATGTTCATACTTAATAATAGAATAAAGTGGTTGTGAAGTTGATCAATGTTTGCAATTTGAGACTGAGTTTGGTGTCAATTGATTCACCCCCCCTCTCAATTGTCTTGCACCTTTCAACATGTTTCTTATTCTAGGGAGGAAGGACTAGAAAAACATTCTAAGTTCCAAGTATATGGGGAATGCTTCCCCTAGCTATTTGTTGTCTTCTCAAGAATGGCCTAGTGGTTTGACATTTTTGAACAATATTATCAAAATTGGGGATATTTTTGTAGCATGGTGTTAGAAGAAAATAGGCATGCTATTAGTAGAAATATGGGAATGGGAGAACTATTAGGTTTTGGGAAGAAAATTTAGGTAGTGGTCTTGTTTTGGCTTTGGTGGCCCAATTAAGTCTTACCAAACAAGACCTCTCAATATTTTATGGAACTACTCTTTATGACTATGTCAACTAGTCTAAAAGGACCCCTAAATGGAGAAAATTTAAACAAGATGTCCTTGACTCGAGAATAAGGAGAGGGAGCAATGTGCAAGTCTATTCTGAGTTGTTTATTACTCCAGAATCTCTTATTGATGAATGTTGTTTGGCTCTTCAAGATGGACAAGATGAGTGGATTTGGAGTGATAACCCCTATGGAATTTTTCGATCAAAGATGTATACAACATTCTAGATCAAGAATCTTTGTATAATAAGAATTTTAATTGGAGTAAAATTTGGAATGTCAAGTTAATTCCTAAAATTAATTACTTTTGGTGGGAAACAATGCATGGTAAAATTCTAACTATTGGTGTCCTCAATAAGAAAGTGTTTAAATTTTGCAATAGATGTTCTCTTTGTTTGGTTGTTGAAGAGACCATTTCCCATTTTCTTCTTCAATTCCCTTATGCAAGGGAAATCTAGTCTTTTGTGCTTTAGAATCTACTGACAAATTGGTTGTTCTCATATGATCTAAAAGACTTTAGTAACTAGTGGTGTTTTGGTCCTTTTTCGCACCCAATCACTAAGGAATTATGGAGAAAAATGCCCCCTTTTGTTTCTTAGCACCTATGGGAAGAGAGAAACAATATATTTTTTAGAGAAAAAGCATAGAAGTTGTGGAGAGGTCTTCTAGGGTATGAAAAAAAAATCATGGAAAATTTAAATTCTAATGTTGTTGGTCTCTCAAAAGTTATGCCAAATTACAAGGATATGAGAATAAAATAACTATGGTGATTAAATCATGACCTAACTAAGATGAATTGGATCAACTTAATAAAGAGAAAAATGACTATTTGGGATCCCCCAGTAGTTGTTCCAAAGGTAACTAGGGGTTCACTATTGTGGGTGGTTTGATCAAATACCATAAAGGAAAATGTTTAGAAGCCTATGCTAAATTTCTACCCAAATAGCTACTAGTGTTAAAGTGGAAGCGACTGCTTCTTGGAGAGGAAAAAAGAGAATCAAAGAACTTGGGTATTCTAAAGTCATCATGGAGGGTGACTCAAAATTGATAATTGAGTCACTTAAAGGTGAAGATGAGCTCCATGGAAGATCAAGAGCATGATTCAGAACTCAAAAAGAATGGTTAATTATTTGGATTAGTATGTTTTGCACCACATATTTAGAGAAGGAAACAAAGCTAGAAATTTTGTTTCAAATTTTTGCCTCTCTAATTTCTAATAGATTCTTTAGAAATTTGAAAATCTCTCACAACAAATGAAGGAATAGGTTTCAAAGGACCATCTGAGTAGTGTCAAATTTGTTGGTAAAAATGGTGTCTCAAATCACATAGAGATGAAATTTAAAGCTAGTTTTGGAGCTTGGATAAGACTCGGTTACTATTGCCCCTTTTTTAATTCAAATTTTCTAGCTTAGTTATTGATATGTACAAGGAGGAACAAAATGGTGATTTTTAAAATGATTTTTCTTATGTCAAATTTAATGTGTTTTTTAACCATGTGTACCAATATGACATGCTAGACCCTTAAGAGTGAAAGGATGGGGAAGGAAAGTGACAATGAAAAAAAAATTTCAATCAAGACTCATTTAAAAATTTAGTGAGCTTGAATAAGACAAATAGCAAGGAAAAGAAGTGTCTCTATAGAATAATTCTTACATAAACTATTTTTTAAAGGGTAATCATTCAAAGTTGATAATTTTTAAATAAGAGGAAGGATATATGACAAGACTAACCATTTATGTAACACATTTTCTAAGGTAAGGAGAATTAATTTTCTCATGCCTTTGGGATGGTGAAGTACATTAATGAAGGTTTTTTGCATGATTTCAATGTCATCTTTTGATAAATGTCACCTCAAAAATTCCTATAAGAGTAATCTAAAATCTATAATCATTATCAAGAAGAGTAATCTTTTTCACATGAATTTTGGGTGCTAGCCTAAGATTATGGAAGTTTGACCAAAGATACATTTGGCCTCAAACTATGATAAAGGAATCATTAAAAAATTTGGTGGATCATTCTAGAATATTGGAGATTTTGGCATGGGTCTGTTAGATGTTATGTGTGTTGCAAGGTGTGCACCCTTGGTCTCTTTGTCTTGTTCAATGTAGTGGTTAGGTTTTTGACATGGATTAACTGCCTATCATGTATTCATTAACTCTATCAGTTGTATCAACCATTAAGAGGTTGAGCTTTTCATGTAACGACAATGATGGGACCAATAATTAGTATTAGAGCCTAGGTCATAGGTTTGAACCCCACTTGCTTATGCTAGGGGGGATTGTTGCAAGGTGCACGCCCTTGGTCTCCTTGTGTTGTACAACATAGCAGTTGAGATCGTCACATGCCTTAACTACATCCCATGGATTCATTAACTTTGGCATTTGTATCAAGCATTAACAGGTCGATCTTTTGGTGCAACAACAACTATATATGCAATATTTTGGGCTTCTAATTTATCTCTAAGTGATTGCAAGTACTATTACAACAAGAGAGGGGTTAATTTTGATAAGAATTGCACTAGTGTTTGACAAAAAATAGCACAATACTAGTTGCATAATTATCATGGGGGGTTAGGTAGAAAGAGGTTTGAGTCACTCTCCTATGTGTCATTTCCCCAAAATGTTGAGCTTTAGAAGCTTTTTGAAGATGATGACACACCCTTTTCAATAGTGATGAAGGGTTATAATGATGATATAACTTCAAAATTTTACAACTCTTCAAGTGAAGATAGGGTTAATATTGGAAGCATTACATTTTTTGTGACTCCAAATTTAATAGCGGATGTGACTAGTTTGGATTGTAGTGGTTTGAAAGTAGAAAAAAATAGTAATAGAAACTATCAAAGGTTCATTGATAGTTTCCTGGAAGGTGAGAAGAAGCTTTAGTGTTGTCAAAATTGTTCTGATTGTGAAAGAATCTCAACCTCATATGGAGTAGTTAGCATGCACATAGTGGAGTAATTCATCTTGGAAGGAAGGTATACTATTATCTACAAGTATCATTTACCCTTTCTTAGCCATATAAGAAGGAAGGAAAGAATGAATATTACTTTTTTTATAAATTTTCTTCTCTAAAGCAATATAAGGAAAAAGGGGCTTCTCCTCCCCTTTACTAAGTCCTGACTCAAATGCTATACAACTATGTTCCTACTAGAATTCCTTTTCCTAGCACTTCTATGGTGAATGAACCCTAAAATACTAAATATTGGAATAATCAACTTGACCCTCACCCTAACCCTAACCCACACAAGAAACAAAATAAGGCTTCCCCTTCAGCTGAGGTTCAATAGAATGATAATCCCCCTAGACTATTTCTACTAATGAACCTTATATGGCTAAAAATTCCACCACAAAAGGACTGTTAACCAAAGAGGATCCTTCTATCTTGGTTGAGAAAGGGAAGAAAGTTATTCACAATCCATCTAGTGTCAAAATAAAGTGCCAAGAGAGTACTAAATGGAGAATGGTCAAAAAGGTAACAATTGAAATCTATGATGAGAAGGGAGAAGGCCAAGTGGATGATTCAAGCAGTGGTAAAGGAGGAAGATGGTATACTAGATTGGTGAGGTAAAATGCCAAAGCTTGAAAAAAATTATATTTTTAAGAACTTGAAGATGATCCCTTAGGTGAGGAGGAGCCCTTGGATTTAAGCAAAAAAGAGTTGGAAGTGGTTCTCGATGAGGACATGGAGGAGGAATCTATTTAGTAATAAAGAAGAATATGATGAGGATGGTTATGACCAAGAGATTGTGAAGGATTCAAAGGAAGATGATGAAGGATACCAACAAAAGTAAAATGACAATGAAGAAGTTAATATGCAAAAAATGGAATACCCTAAAAGTTAAATGGAGTAGGAAGATAAGTCTTCATTTTTATAAGACTTAGTTTCTTGTGTTGTAGGAAAAAGATAACAAGTTAGACAAAGCATTTAAAAGTTTGATCTTCATTACTCATGGATTTATGAGGGATGATTTTTGGAACTATGAATGGTATGGAAAAAATAAGGAAGGTGTAGAGGAGAAAGGATCCCTCTCCGGAAATGAAAATGTTTTCTAAAGATAAAGAAGTTGAAGAATAGGATGCCCAGAGTGAGGAGCTAAAATAGTTAGAGATGGAGTGGGACTTGATCAATATTCCCAAGAATTAGTTAGGTTTTGTAGTTTCCTTGTTTTCTTGCCTACATGCCTGGGTCATTTTTGGGTCTATGTGTCCCTTTGTTCTCCTTAGCTATATTATATTATTTTTTTCTTTGGATAGTTACATGGTTTCATTTTTATGTACTATGACAGAGTCAAATGGTCTTTTGTTGTTTTTCTTTGTGACAAACTATTTGTTTTGGTATGTCTATTTTATTGGTGTTGAATTGTTGACCTTGTGTCCTAAATTTTGATCTCTTATCTAGGTTTGGGGGCCCTTTCCCCTACTTTATTTATCAAAACCATTTCTTCATAAATTGAACTTATTTTTACACAACATTCTCTATCATTAAGTAAATTAAACTTTTAAAATTGTCACTGTAGCATTCATGACATGTAAAAATTGAGCATTTAGTCTTACAAATATATGATTGTGTCATAGAAAAATGGCCCCTTGTCATTTCCATGGCCTTTTAGGTCTTGTTTCGTGGTATTTGATCTATTTTGCACTGATTTTATGTTGTAACATGGCTTGAACATGCATACTTAGGTACTAAAATTCAAAGAACAACATCTTGTGAAGGTGTTGTGAAGTGTTGTAAGACATTTCCACACTCTTCTAGACTCTATTCATTACAATTTACCTAAAAACCACCTTTTCATCACTAATCAAGTCCTATTTTGAAGTGTTGTAAAGTCTTATAACAGGATTTCATGCTTTTCTAGACATAATTTCACTATTTATCCCTTTCTCATGCTTTATTTGGTCCCTTTATTCCCTCATATGCCTTATTTAAGTGCATATATTAACTAAAAAAAAACATTAAATACAAGATAATTCCCAACACCCTTTTTTAGGTCCTAGGTGGGACCCATTTGGAGTCCCACTTGGCCCCAAATTGAATTTTTTTTAAATTTCCTTTCGAGTTTTTATTCAAAAACACTTGATGTTAGGTTGTGATGAGGTATGAATGGGTAACTAAGGCACAAGATTGTATAAATAAGTTATTTTTACCTAATTTTACATCTCCTATAATCTCCTCATTCATTCAAGCATTCAATCTCACATCTCAAGAATTCAAGCATCTTACATCTTATCAAGCATTATTCAAGCACTTTGGAGCATCCATTGACACTACTTCAAATTTTCATCATCAAGGGTTTGGTAAGTTGATAGAAATTACATGTTGTTAGTTTATCATTCTCTTGCATTTCATTGTTTCATTAAGGGTTTGATTACCAAAAGTGGGGTTTGACCAAGGCAAACCCATATTTACTAACTCTCAACCATTTTTCTCCTATTGCATGTGTGTTTGTAGAATTTTGTGTGCGTATTTAACAAGAATTTTAGTGTTGAAGATTGGTCAACAAGTAAGCTAGGTGCTTCAAGTCAAATCATTCACATTTCAAGCTTGGAGAAGGTTTTCAGTTTGTTTTTTGTAGAATTGACTTTGACAACATAACAAGCAGAGATTTCCAAATCTAGTGTTGTAGAGTTGTCTCATGATTTACGAAAATTTTGGGAGAGGACTGATTCACCACCAATGGCAAATGAGTCCCACCTTAAGACTAAAAATCTGAATTTTGTTAGATTTTGGATCCCAATTGTTAGAAACCAATTTCTAACACTTTTTCACCAATAGCAGGACTAATTCGCCACTCTGGGCTAATGAGTCTCATTGAGAAATTTTATTAACTTCAGTCATCATTCACAACATTCTAGATTCATCCCATTTCTTTTTGTTCTGCATTATTTCATCTTTTAGTTGATTAATTGCATATCACAGTGTGTTTTCTAGCTTAGTTTAAATCTTAGTTTTGCATTCATATTTCAGCTTTCTAAATCATTTAATTACATTTATTTTACTTTATTTAGCTTAGAAAACATCATACATAACATAATTTGAATGAACCTTTATCATTTTTGGCCCTATCCCTCTCCTTTTAGGTGAAAAAACCCTAGACGAGCAAGAGAAGTCTTAGGAACCCCAAAATCAATGGTTCAATTATACTCTCCCTTGCATCCTCCAAAATGATCAAAGGAATTTTCTATGTTTCTGCTTCTTCTCTATTACACTGATGGTTGTGTATTTTGGATTGCTACATTATGATACTTGGCTTGATGTTGGATTCATAGTTATGATGATAGTTTGATGATACTTTTGTCACTAGTGTTTCATGCTTATGCTATAACTAGTATATGGATTTAATTTTTTATGTGGACCAATCTTATTATGATTATCATGTGATTATTTATTTATTTTTACCTTGTTGTTAGCATATGATTATTGTGCATTGATATATTTTGGTGAAGGGGAGCATTGTCACATCACTCACTTGTGAGTGCCCTACGATGCTACAACTTTTCTTTCATAGTGTGCTTGACTATATGACCATGTATATACTTGACTGTTTTGGTTTGCTACAGGTTGTAGGTACCAGGAATCGAATCCACCTGAATTGTAAGGTTTGAGCATGCCTTAAACCCAATGGAAATTGTTGATGGAGATAGCATTTGGTCCCTTGTTTAGCCATCATCCTTGATGAGAATGAGTATCTGATGTCGCACTCTGGTAGTGTTGTCTATATGTGTTTTAGTTCATCTCTATTGTCATGGTCTTTTTTTCCATCTTTGCTATAAGGTTGGGTATTTCTTTGTATTTTGTACATTTGATTTAAATTTGGTTGATTAGTATTCTAATTAATTATTTCATTAAAATAGAGTTATTCATGTTAGAGTCATTTTGATAATTAAAATAAATACTTTTATATAATTGTGCTTTTGATAAATAAAATATTATTAATGTATTTATTAAGTTTAAATGAATTAAGATTATGTCTTAATAAGAAATATAGAAGTAAATATAGTATTTATAGTGAGGTGTGAATAAGATTATAACATATGGTTAAATTAATAAATAAAATATTTTAAAGTTGATTTATTATGTGCAAATAAATAATGATATGTATATAAATCAACATATTGGAGGAGTGGTGGTGAACTATAGATGAGAAGTTAAATAAAATAATCAAATTAAAGGAAGTGCATGTAGCAATGGGTATTGCAGAGTGGTAAATAAATTTATTAAATTCCTAAAAGAAAGGGGAATTTTGGATAAGATTTCAAAAAAAAAAAAAAATCTTCTCTTCCCATGAATCTTTCTTGTTCTTGGAGGTTTTCTTCTTGTTTTGAATGTTTTGGAATTGGGTGGTTGTAGTTTTTGTTGAGAATTTGAAGTGTGTTGCAGCTGCAAGCTAGGAGTAGTGAGCTCAACATCATTCTTCACTTTGGCGAGTAGGATAAACTAGGTTCCATTGCTAATCTCTATTCTAATCTTGTAGAAAATGGAAATTGAGTATTTGTGATGTTGAAAACAAAACAACTTCTTATTAAAATTTTGAGTGTGCTTATACTGTAAATATTACATAGCTATTGAAACCCCAATCTTTTGGGGATATTTTGCTTATTTCGTGCTTGCTTTATGCTATCCTCAATTTTTAATGCAAATAAACAGAGCATCTTAACTACCATAGTTGATAAACTCTCAATTCCTTAATTGATGTGATCCTCTGATTCTTTCCTTGCTTATCTTCAGAAGTTTTCTCTTTGTCTGCAATGTTTGTTATTTTGCATGTTGGGAATTATTGATTTCCCTACCTTTGTATCTTATTCAGCTCCTAAACTCTATTCTTTTGAGGCCTTGAATCCTCTCTTTTTTTCGCCATAGGCATACCTATTCTAGTTTTTTTCATGCGTATAATTTTTTTTTTTGTTATGATTTATTGAACCAACAACTTGGTGGTTGTCATTAGTGTTAAATTCATTCTATAGAATCTTGATGTTTTCATACACATATTCAACCCCAACTCCTTCTTTTGGCTTCAATCAAGCCACACCTTATACGTTGTTTGAGTTCCTTTAATAAATTTATTGAATGCAAAATGATGCCTTTCCTTTTAGTATTTTACTATATGTGTTTTGAGATGATGTTTTTCTCTATATAAGATCAAGCCATGTGCTTAATATTTTTGTTTTGATATTCCTTGTTAAGGGTAATTTCTGAAAGTGCTTAATCTTCCTTTGATGTTCTAAGAGTATATGTTTATTAGCACTAAATGTCTCTGTGTTAAACATTATTCCAATTAGTAGCTTCATTTCCTATGGGCATTCAGTTCCAGGTGAGCAAATAGGTATGAGTTTACCATTTATTTGTTATTATGTTACATACATACATATATATATATATATAAACATAAATATATATGTATGCATATATATATATGTATGTATTTACATATGGCATGAGCATATCGAGATTTCTTTATTAAGTTAGAAAATGTTTCATTTCAAATAGTACTTATGTGAGGCTTCCCTTTGTATTTTGCACCATGTAGTAAACTTAACATTCAATTTTGCTTTAAATATGTGTGTGTGTGTATGAAGTTATTTATTTCAATATTGGAAGATCTAATAAATAAGAAAATTAAACATTTTTTCTTAATTTTTTAGCAATGATTTCTATTACAATTGTTTAATAGAAGTTAAGTTAATTCCACTATGTATTCAATGGTTGCACATTATTGGAATTTTTTCTTATAAGATGTATTATGTTTTGTTTGTTGGATAATGGGATGTTATTGTTTGTGCTCGAAAGAAGAGATCCTTTGTGTAAAGGGGTTATTGGAAGACTTCCAAAGGCTTGGGGAAATTAGCTTGAGTTTTGGTTTTAAGATTATTTCTTTTTGAAAATAGATTGATTTTATACTTAAATAGTGTTCAAGAGGGTCCTTAGCCTTGCACTACTTATTCACTTTTATGGTCGGTTTTGTGTGTGAAATGGTTCATGCCTCACCTTATGTGTATGTTCATGTGGTTTTGTAATTGTGCAAGATGATTGTACCAGATTGGTTTCATTGGGTCTTCTAGCTACTAGTAGGGGGAGTGGCTCTCAATGGGAGTTGGAGCCCAAAGTGGAGTCCAAGGTAACCCATGTGGGAGTTTCTTAACTTAGTGAAAACATAAAATGAATTAGGGCTTGGGTAGACTACACATTAATCAAGATAATTGAATTCCTCACACATGCCTATAGTGCATGTTTAGGCTAAGGATGGGATGAGAAGGCTTGGTTGGAAAGAGAAACTTCCTTGTCCTCATGAAAGGGAGATTGGTTCTACATGTGTCACCCTATGGGGTTGGTGTCTAGTGAGAGACTGTCAAGGTAAGCATAGATGGGGTTCGATGTCTAGTAAGATACTATCAAGGTAACCCATGCCAATACCATGTGATGACACTCTTCCCTCTATAGACTAGTATTCCATTGTTGTGGTTCTCCCTCTGGTATGTGATATCCTCTAGATTCAATGTATGTTCTTATTTGTTGTTAATGTTGTTGCAGTGTTAGATTAGAGTCTTGTTTATCTCTTCTATGTCAGGGTATATGCAGGATCATCATGGAAAAAATAGGCCCTTAAGTGGCAAAAAATAAAAAAAATCAAAGTTAGGAAACTTGACATAAAAATTTGAATAAGTTATCTATATTATTTCAAAAATATGTAAGAATAGAATTTGTAGAAAATTGAATGTAGTTTCTAAACTACTAAGTTTGTTTTTTTTTTTTTTTAATTTTATTTGCTGAAAATTTGAAATTTCAATGCAATGGTATTTAAATTTTAGGGGAAAAAATAAGAAGTTGGTGTCTGTCTAACCACCATAACCACAATAAAATGATAATTATTTTTTATAATATTTCAGATATAAGTAGAGGACTCATGCCCCAATGTGATGTATATTTTTTTGTAATTTTTTTCCAAGTAAATAATTAATTATAATTTTTTATTACAACTTTTTAAAAAATAGTAAAACTCGTATGTCTGACCACCTTAACTTGGTCAAAACTTCATGAAATTCAATTTTTCATTTTTTAATCCTATAGTATGCAAAGCATAGAATGTGACACATATTTTGGATTCAAAAAATATGATACCATTTGAAAGCTATAGATGTTTTTCAATCAGCCTATCAATTAAGACTTTAGTCATAATTTGAATAGAAAATGAATAATAATTACTTATTAAATTCAAATAAAAGAATAATTTATATCACTGGAAAGATGAGAAACTCCTTTAAAAACCCTTTTTGTTTCATCAATTTTGGGTAAAAAAATAGTCATCAGCCACATACCCATTATATTGCCACTTTTTGGCTGATCATGATCCTACACATACCCGTCAATTTGTGGTCACCTTGTTTGTTGGTGTTGTGGGACCTATTGTTATCTCCTAGCATAGGGGCTAGAACTTTGGGTTCCACATGGTTGGGTGGATTGTGCTTTTTCATCCATTAGGTTTCCTATGTCCTTGATCATATGCATGGCTACTACTCATGGTAATGTGGACTTCTTCACTTGTTCCTACTCAACTGGAGTATGGTACATGTACCTGTATTGAACTATAATTAGTTGTATCATGTAATAAAATTTGGACATACTCTCCTCACTTGTATTCAAGGAAACATTCTTGTACAATATGTAGTGTTGCATTTGAATTGTTGAATTCTCTCTCTTGTAATGGAAAATGTAAATTTTCTATCTTGCATATGTTAGTTAAATGTAATAATCATGTATGTTGTTATATTGATAACATGATATGGATGATTCATATTATTTGATCATTTAATGTGATGTATTAAACGAACTTTAAATTGTTAGATAAAATTTGTTTAATGAGATGATTTATAATTCTTGTTAGTTGGATGTTGGTATTATAGTAGCATAGTCATGGAACCTTATAGGACTTAGTTTTAGATTGCATGTTAGCTTATGTTTTTCAATATTTAGTATGTTGCATTTAAAAAAATAATTGTTCCATTTTTAAGTCGTGTAGTGCATTGTCCTCTCAAGTTTCATGGCGGGGCGTTAAACATGGTATCAGAGCCCAAGTTCTAACATTGGGTACTCTACGTTTTATAGGAGCCCATTATGTTGTCTTAGTTGCATAGAATTTTGAAGATTATTTTTCCCCTTTGTTATCCTCTCCCAACTATCTAAACTTTTCCATTGTGGTGTTTATGTAGGAAAATTCCTAGGGGTCGAGGTCAAGGTTGGGGATGTAGTAGAGGTCATGGTGGTGGCCATGGGATCAACCACCAGAGCACCCCATCTCAGGGTTCCAATGAGAGTGACTGTGAGGAACAATAGGGTTCTTAGATTGGTCAGGGAGATGGGGATTTGAATCAAGGGTAGCCAGAGTTGGAGGGCACTCAGTTGCATCATTTACTTGAGGAGGTTATTTCCCTCCTAGATCCTAGATAGGAGGGTGATCAATTGGTGGTTAGGGGGAGAGAGAGGTCTCCTAGGAGGAGAGAGATTATAGTAGAGCAAGAGGATATTTTATCCATTCATATGAGAGATCTTCTAAGGGCACATCCTCCTACTTTTGATGGGAGTGGTAGTGGTTTAGAGGTGTCCTATAGAAAAAAGGACCCCTTGCTTGACATGGGAATAATTCATGATAAATTGGACTTAATAAGGCCTTTATTTCATGTTGTGAGGTGTTTTTCACATCCACATTGGGTCTTGGACCCTTTCAAATGCATTTAATGATGTCTTGTGAAGGTGTTGTGAAGTGTTCTAACACATTTCTACACATTTCTAGACTCTTCTCATTATAATTCATCTAAATATTCCCTTTTCATCACTTATCAAGTCCTATTTTGAAGTGTTGTAAAGTCTAGTAACAAGATTTTATGCTTTTCTAGGCATAATTTCACTATTTACACCTTTCTTATGCTTTATTTGACCCCTTTATGCACTCATAAGGCTTAATTAAGTGTATTTTTTAATGTAAACTTGATAAAACTCAATAAATGTAAATTAATTCCCAATACCCACTTTTAACTCCAAGGTGGGACCCATTTGCCATGGGTGGGGAATGAGCCCCTCTTGGCTCCAAATTCAAATTACTTCAAATTTTATTTTGGGTTTTTATTCAAAATTACTTGATGTCGGCCTATGATGATGTATCATTGGGTTACTAAGGCACAAGTGTGTATAAATAAGTTCTTTTCTCCTCATTTTACATCTATTAATCTCATAACTCATTTGCATCATTCATTCATCATCCATCTTCTCTATCAAGTCAACCAAGCTAGGTTTTCATCATTACAAGTCATCAAGTTAGCTTCCTAAGACATCCAAGGGAATATTATTCATGTTTTGTTGTATACAATCAAGATCAATCATCATGGAGAGTTAATAACTCTATTGTTACATGCTTCATTACATTCTTTCCTTCATTTGGTTTAATTACCTAAAAAGGGGTTTGACCAAGGAAAACACCCAGGCCCTAACAATCAACATTTTTCTCTCCTTTCCATTGTGTGTTTGCAGATCTACATAATTTGAAGACTTGAAAATCACTAAAGATTAGGTTGAAAACTTGTTGAAGTCGTCTCCACTTTTTCAAGGTCAAAACCTACACAAAAGTGCTAAAAATCAAGGTTTTAGATCTGGACAACTGGAGGTGCAGATTGAGTAGATCGAGAGCTCTAGATTCCATTTTTGAGTCTTTAGAAAAGCCATTTGCCCAGAGTGGTGAATGGTGTAGAAGTTGTCAAAACCAACTTTAGAGTCGAAGAACACGTGCATGCAAAGAGATACCTGTCACAGGGAAGAGAATGGAGAAAAAATCAAGAGAGGGTTTGAAGCTCTATAATCTAAAAGATATTATTATTCAGAGAGGGAATAAAAATAAAATATAATGATGAATCCTTATAAAAGGATATTGTACAATCCTAAATAAACCCTAATAGGTAGACATTTAATAATTAATATAATTATTAAATGTCACAATATGCAAACTAAAGTGAAATCTTAAGAGAGGAATAAAGGTAACTTAATTAACATAATGAAGTTAAAACCTTTACTCTAACACCCCCTTAAGATGAGCAAGAGTGCATCTATGAACATGTGCAAGAAAGAAAAGATAGCTACAATGCATGAAAACAATCAAGGGTCTCAGAAACTAGGCCTGAACAGGTACTCAAATTCAACCAAATCTCTATAAGGGAGAAAACCTCATGGGAACAAAAATCCCCCCCAAAAGAGAGAAAAGAAAAGAATGAAATGCACTAATGAAAGAAGTATAGGAGGTGGATTACATGATACTCCCTATATAAAACTTCTATCATATAAGTACATATACAATGGTATCCATAGCAGAGATGGAAAGAGATAAGAAGGCCCCCCCACAATGAAGAAACTCATGTCACAATGGTAGATGCCTGATGTAGAATCCAAAAAATATCCTTAAGCAACAAATGATATTCCTCCCATTGGGAAGAAATGGATCCAAAGGATGATGTCAAAAAAACCTTGTGAAGATTAATGAACCAATCTATCTCAAGATGTGTGCCATGATAGGATGATGAAGAATCTCTCTATCTGAACTGAAACATATGATGCCAAATCCAAATTGATGTGGAGAATCCTAAAATACAACCTCTAAATGCAAAGAATAATGGTGGGAATACAGTGATAACCTGATTATCAAGGTAGAGGAGATTTATGTCCTCAAAATAATCCTCAATATTTTTAGTGTGAGACTCAACAAATAATAATGTGTTTGCAAGATAAGAATCCCATGATGTAGCAGATAATGAATTACCAAGATGGTCATGATGTTGAACTGAATCCATAGGGGCCAATGTGGCGATACTGATGTCATCAAGAACAATAGATGATACATGTATAATCTCATTCTAAAGAGTAGGAATTGTGAGACAAGTCTTTAATCCATCAAAAAACGCAAGGGTGTCTAAATACTCAAGCTCCTCTAAAGTATCATGATCAAAGGGTGTATTATCTCTCCAATAAATGGGTTCTAAAGTATTATGATCAAAGGGTGTATTATCTCTCCAAGAAATAGGTAAGAGACAATCTAAAGTAGGATCCTCTAGGAATGGAGAGAGATTTTGGTCTCCATAGATCTCCCAAAGATGTGTCCAAAGTGGGTGGGGACAATCAATATCCAATATAGCCCACGTAGTGTCATCATTAACACTAGACAATATAAGTGCTACTATGTGATCTCTAATGATATCTCAAGCTAGTTTTCCCTCTGAGGTGGCTGGTTCAGGTATGAGATCATACAAATAAGGAAAAATATTAAGCCACCTACAATGCGTAAGTATTCCCTTTTCCCATGACTCATAATTACCCCTTTCGAGAATTACAACTGTTCAAAGGGTGAGAAGAAAAACCCATGATAACTCTTCAAATTAAAAAAAATTGATAAAACTGATCTTATAACATGTAGATCAAATGAAATAGAGCCTAATGACACAAACAAGAGGTTCCCAAGTGCCAAATCATCCAAGTAATTAAGAAAACTGTGAAAACACAAAAGGTTGAATAAAATATACCTAGGGAAAAATCTTGGAAAATAAATGTGATCATTATATAGAGCACTAAACTAGCTTTCTGACACCTATTCATTTATGAAAAAAGGAGTTCATATGCAAAAGTTACGCCCCTCGGAGTGTAAAAAGCATTATCTGACTTTGACTATGAAAAAAGGAAACCAAACTACAAAATTTTGAAAAAAATCCTTCACCATCAAGATGGGCTCAGAGCCAGCTTTCCAATGCCTATTTTTGTTCAAAAATTTGAGCTAAAATTCCTAAGATATGCCTATTTTTCTAAAGGTAGGTTGAAAAGGCACATGCAAAGCAGTTTAAGCCCTTGAGGGCTAAAGTCTTCGACCCCTGGTCATGTGGTTGACCAAGAGGCTGGTGGATTACCAATTGGGCATGGCGACTAATCACATGAGGAGCCATCAAGGGCTGGTGGTCTAGCTGGGCAGTAGCCCCTAGTCACCACGCGACCTCAACCTAACAGAAGATAGCCCGCGGAGGCTTATGCCTAAGTGATGGGTGGGTTGTGGCTAGCGGTGGTAGCGGGGAGTGGTTGGCTGCTTGGCAACGGATGGGTGGCCGCTGGGCAATGGACCCCTTTTAAATTGGAGGTGTAAAAAATAATTTAAAAAACTTTGTTTTTTAATTTTTTTTAATTTTTGACCTCAAAGATCATGCCCTAAGGCCGTACAGCCTTGGGGAATTTTTTTTTTGCCTCCCTAATCAACTATGGCCAAATTCTTCAAAACAAGAATAGCTTGTAGTAGGTCCACACTCTGATACCATGTAGAAGTTGTCAAAACCAACTTTGGAGTCCAAGAACACCTGCATGGAAAGAGATACCTGTCACAGGGAAGAGAATGGAGAAAAAAGAAAGAGAGGGTTTGAAGCTCTATAATCTAAAAGATATTATTATTTAGAGAGGGAATAAAAATAAAATACAATGATCAATCCTTATAAAAGGATATTTTCCAACCCTAAAGAAACCCTAATAGGTAAACATTTAATAATTAATATAATTATTAAATGTCACAATATGCAAACTAAAGTGAAATCTTAGGAGAGGAATAAAGGTAACTTAATTAACATAATTAAGTTAAAACCTTTACTCTAGAAAATGGGTCACACTGTACCTATTTTCTAAAGATTTTTGTAGACTTGGATACCCATTTGGCTAAAACGAGCCCCAATACAGTTTTCTAGAACTGTGACTAATTTTCCCAAAATGGTAAATGAGTCCCTCTAGGCCTAAAAATCAACATCTTCAGAATTTCAAAGTCATTTTCAATCTCCAACAAATTCTCAAGTGCACACATTTAGTTTTACAACTTTATGTTTTGTTTTACTTGCATTTCAAAGTCATTTTCTAGGTCTTTTTTGTATATCACAATTTGTTTTCAAACATTACATATTTCTTGTAGAATGCCTTAAAAATTTTCAGAACTGTGGGGTTCACAAAAATAGTTCTGTAGGTGCTTCAGGGGGGATTGTTACTTTTTGGAACAAATTGTTTATTAAAGGTGAGCCCTTAATGGAGAATGGTAATTTAGTGGCCACTATATTTACCCACATAAGAGACATTTTTTGCTGGATTCAATCCAATATATATGCCCCGAATTGTAAGAATGCTAGAAATTCCTTTTGGTGTGAGTTGTCTGGTTTTCAAAAATGTTTTGCTAATGAACACTGGGTGGTCATGGGAGACTTCAGTACTCCTCTCCTGAATGATGAAAAATTTGGGGGTTCTCAAATTAACTGGGAGAGTAAATCAGGTCTATCCGACTTCATTAATAGTAATGCTTTGATAGACCTTGACCTACAAGGTGCTTCTTATACCTGGACTAATAGGAGGTTAGGGCCTAATTTGATCCAAGTAAGACTCGATAGGGCCCTTGTCTCTGGTCAATGGTTTATAGACTATTTTTGTGCTTTGAGAGCTTTATCAAGGGTGGGATCTAATCATTTTCCCATTTGTCTAATGGTAGATCCTACTAAGGTGAAAAAGAACCTCCCCTTCAGATTTGAAAAATTCTGGCTATCTCATCCTCGAATCTTTGAGGAAATCAGTAGATGGTGGAATATTGATATTACTGGCACATCGATGTTTAGGATTGCTAAAAAATTAAAGGAAGTGAAAATTAATTTGAGGAGATGGAAAAAGGATGCCTTTGGGAATATTTTTGGAACCAAGACAGAAATTTAGGGTAAAATTCAGGAGATCCAGGCTAAAATTCAGAAATGGGGGTACATTGATAATTATAGAGAAAAGGAAAATGAACTTCTCATTCAATTGCATGACATCATTGGTAAAGAGGAAGTTTTTTGACAACAAAGATCTAGGGTGTCTTGGCTAACTAAGGGAGATAGGAACACCATATTTTTTCATCTGTTTGCTTCGAAACATAGGGCTGCTAACAGAATCGCTTACATTGATGTTAATGGGACGAGGTTTGAGGAGGAAGATGATATCAAGGAACAGGTTGTCCTTTTCTTCAGCAACCTTCTTTCTTGTAATGGAGAGATTGTTCCTGAAGTGCAAGATTCCTTGATTGAGGCTATACCCCAGGTGATTGGTCATAATAAAAATTCTTTGATTACTGCTATTCCTTCCAAGGCTGAAATTAGGAAAGCTATCAAAGCTCCTAGACTAGATGGTTTTCCCTTATTCTTCCTCCAAGTGTTTTGGGAAATTGTTGAGGTGGATGTTGAGAATGCTATGAAGGAATTCTTTGGATCAAGATGTCTTTTGAAAGAACTTAATGCTACTTTTGTGGTCCTTATTCCAAAAAAACCCGGGGCTTTGGAGTTTCAAGCTTTTCGGCCAATCAACCTGTGCAATTCTATCTATAAAATTATTTTGAAGGTTTTAACTACAAGAATTCTTTCTATGCTTCCTCAAATGATTGCTCCGTAGTAGAATAGTTTTGTGCTAGGTAGGTACATTCTGGACTCTATTGTCACTATTCATGAGAATTTACATTCTTTAATGGTTTTGAAGATTGAAGGGTTCATTCTTAAACTAGACATTTCCAAAGCCTATGATTGGGTTGAATGGAATTTCTTATTTAAAATCCTAGTCCAATTTGGCTTTAATAACAGAGTAATTCAGCTGGTGAACCAGCTAGTTTCGACAGTTACCTCTTTTGTCATTGTGAATGGGTCACCTTCAAAGTTTTTTCAGACTTCTAGAGGCCTCAGACAGGGAGATCCTATCTCTCCTATTTTGTTTACAATTTTGGCTAAGAGTTTGGGAAGAAATATTAAAAAGCTTATTGATCACAGATCCCTTGCTAGTTTAAGACCTTCCTCTTCTCTTCTAACCTGTTCCCACCAACAATTTGTTGATGACACCATTCTCATGGGAAGATCTTCTGTGGCTGAAGTTAAGACTTTCAAAAGAATTATGAATCTTTATGAATTTGCTTCTGGGAAAGTTGTTAATAGGGATAAGAGTTCAATTTTCTTCCTCAATACTCTAAAGCATAGACAATTTAAGCTTGCTTGGATTCTTGGATGCCGGATTGAGCCTCTTCTGTCAACCTATCTTAGTTTTCCTCTTTTCATTAAACCCTTAGACTTGTTTTGGATCTCTTTAGTTGAAAAATTTAATAAGAAGTTACCGGGGTGGAAAGGATCTCTTCTTAGTCAAGCTGGAAAAATCCGGCTCCTAAAGGCTTCTTTGCAAAATCTTCATGTGTATGCTCTTAGTTTATTTAAAATTCTTGCTAAATATGCTGAGGCCATTGAAAAAATTCAGAAAAGGTTTCTCTGGTCTGGTGTGGAGGATAAGAAGAGAATGCCACTCGTTGGATGGGATCTGGTCTGTAGACCCAAATCGAGAGGGGGCCTAGGCTTAAGGAAAATTAAAGTGCTAAATTTGTCCCTTCTTGCTAAACAGCTTTGGAGAACTCTTACTTTGAGAGGGGAATGGCGAGATACCTTAAAATAAAAATATTTTAGAAACTGTGAGTCTCTTAATGAGGTTATAAATTCTTCTTCTTTACCTTGTGGGTCTGTTTTCTAGAATGATATGAGCAGAGGTAGAAAGTTGCTAAAAATGGGAACTGGTTGGCTGGTTGGAAAAGGAAATTATGTAAGGTTTTGGGAAGATAGATGGATTTTTAAAGATCCTTTAATCAGAAATGAGAAATTCAGTAAATCGATGAATGATTGTAAAAGGGAATTTGGGGTCTTGGTTAAAGATTACTAGAGGAATGGGGGTTGGGTTGATTTAAAGACCATCAGCCAGGATCTTAGCCCTGTTCAGTCGGCCTTCAGGTCCCTAAGACTAGCTCAACACTAGGCGGAGGATATTGCTATTTGGTTAGACAATCCGTCTGGTATTTTTTTAGTTTCTTCTGCTACTTCTATGTTGGTTAGTCCGATGGAGCCTCCGCCCTTCTGGGCTAAGCCTTGGATTAATCACTTGATTCCTAAAATCAATATTTTCTATTGGATAATGCTTCAGAATAAGATTCTCACTTTGGACAATCTTGGAAAAAGAGGAATTCAATTACCTAACAAGTGCTACATGTGCAAGAATGATGCTGAGACTGTTAATCATCTTTTTCTTAATTTCCCTTTTGTTTCAAACATCTGGGGTAAAAATTTTGCGCTTCTTGATGTGGTTTGGGTTTCCCCTACCTCTGTCGAAGATTTTTTCTTGCAATGGAAAGCTCCCTCAAAAAATCCTTTTGTGTGAAAGCTCTGGTCTTTTGTTCTACCTTTTGTGTCATGGAATATTTGGAAAGAAAGGAACAACAGAGTGTTTAGGGAAAAAGAGATGTTGGAAGGGGACTTGCATGAAAAAATCGTAAGGGCAATAAAGGAAAATTTATCTTTAATCCTAAGAAAAATAGTTGATAAAGCTAATTGGTCTCCTTTCGATATTGCTATGGCTGAAAAGTGGAATTCAAAATTAGCTGTGTTAAATGTCCCCAAACCTGTTGTTTGTGGGAGGGAGAATGCTAGTTGGTCTTTGTCACCTTTGGGTTGGGTGAAAGCCAATTTTGATGGCACAGCTAAAGGTAACCCTGGGAAAGCTGGTAGTGGGTGTGTTTTAAGGGACAATTTGAGGGCTTTTATTGTGGCTTTTTCTATGGACATTGGCACCCAAACTAATCATGTTGCGGAAGCTATAGGGGCTTATCATGTAGTTAGCTTAGCTTTCAAGATGAACACAAAATGTCTTTAGTTGGAGGGTGATTCAATGAATATAATAAATTGCATTCTTGGGCTTACCCCTCCCTCGTGGACCATCAAAAAGTGGATCAAAGATACAAAAATCTTATTAATTAAATTCGATAAAGTGAAAGTGTCCCACGCCTATAGAGAAGCCAAAAAGGTGGCTGATTACTTAGCCAATGAAGGGGTTAAGAAGGGCAGGGAAAACACGTGGAGGAAGAATGACTACCTCCATCCTGAGGTGAAAGTGCTAATTTATTATGATTTAGTGCATGGAAGAGAAGTTTGTCTTTGTCATGATGATATGGATAAAGATTAGGTACATCGATTTCACTAGATTTGATGGGACCGACATCATTTTCTTTTTCAAGAGGAGTCTCCTGCACACTTTCTGGGTGTTTGATGAAATATGCCTAAACAGGACCCAGAGCAACTATAGGGTGTGGTATAAAAGAGCTTTGAAGATGGGGGAGAGAGAAAACGTGTGGAGCCGAGTAGATTTCAGGAGCATAGAAAGAATGCTAAAGCCTGGGAAAGAATTGAAAAGGGAGGTTTAGTCCCATTTTTGGAAAAGCTCCATGGTACTGACGAGGGGATGCTAGATTATTTTGCCAAAAATTGGAAAAATGGTGAGATTGTATTGTTTGGCAGGAATGTTAAGCTGAATGAGGAAATAATCAATGAGATTACTAGTCTTTCGGCTGAGGGTGTGAAATTTTATTAGGACCGTCAGTTCTCTGATGAAGTGGTCATAAGATTTCCTAAAAAAGACAAGGAGAAGGCTAAGTTGGTTAAGGTTGCCAATAGCTACTTTGAAGTGGAGTCCATCAAATCAATCTGGAGGAAAGTTTTAAGAGTTATTATGGAGTATATCACGGTTGATGGGCGCTTCACCAAGGCGTATGGTTAACACTTTGCTATTCTAAACCACTTTCGTCACAAGGTTCGTATCTCTTTACCTTTTTACTTATTCTCTTCTTTGAAGAATTTCCTTGATGAAGTTGAAAGAAACCCTAGGAGGACTTCTATTATTCACCCTGGTCTTGTTAGGCTCATCTTTGAGCATTATCAAAATTTACCTACTTTGCCTAAAATTGTTGATATTAGGGAATTGGATGATGAGGATACTAAGAGTAGCAGGGAGATCGACCCCTTGGCCCCTCCTGCTTGTGCCCCTGTTGGTCCTAATACCATTGCTCCCTAGTCCCTATCTTGTTGGAATGCCCTCATGGATTCTGCTCCGCCATCATGTCCTAAGCTGCAGCCTCTGCATGATTTCCCTAGCTCGGGTTTTTCCTCGCCGCCCTATCTTAATCCCCAGTAGTCTCTTGGCTGCCCTACCCCAGGTTTGGTCTCTGGTTTTAAAGGTACCTCAGTTACGAAATTAGTTTTGTATTCTGGGAATTCCATGCAAATTCTTTCTGATAAACCTATGGTCAATAAGGAGTCAGCCCCTAGTGCCCCTGCATCTAGAAGATTTGTGAATGCCCCTAATGATTCCCCTAATTAGGATGAAATTAATTTTGCATTGAATAAACTCAAGCCTAAGGACATTGTGAGTGTGGCAGAAAAAAGTACGGATGGCCTTTTCAATGTTCTCAAGTGGACCCAGAAGGAATTCTATGAGTTGAAAGGTCATAATAGAGATCTCAGTAACAAAGTCATGGATTTGGAGCAGAACATTAGCTGGAGTCATAAAGCGAATGAGGGATAGGAAACCCCCTTACCAAGGAAAAGGCAACATTCACAGGAGGAAAGATTGACTAGGATCGAGTGCAATATGTCCAAGATAAGCCAAAATATTAGGGCCACTATGGTGAATAATCACAAAATTTCTAGGCATAACACCATTATCATCCATGCAATGGTGGAAAAGCTTGAAAAAAATCAAAAGGGTTCGCTGGTCATGGATTTCTATGCAGACAAAGGTTGCAGCAGATCTGCTGGTGAAGGGATTTCAACTTGCACCTGGGCTAACACAAAGAGGAAGACCCCGACTTCTTCACATATGGCTCAAGTCCTCAAGCAGGGGTTACAGGATATGAAGGATGTTGAAAAGGAGGTTGAGGAGTTGATGAACACCTTGGAGTAGTGCGGTGGTGTTTGTTTCTGGCTTTTTGGGCAGTCCTTTTTTTGGACCCTATTGTCTCTTTGTGTTGTCGTTTCCTTTTTGGGACAGTAGTTTGTTTGTTTGGACCTATTTTTCTCTATCTTTTGTTGTTTTAACTCTGTGGATTTAAGGTCCCTGTAAAACCTATTTTTCCCTTTTCAAAAACATTACATATTTCTTAGGTTTTGCATTCAAAATCAATCAATTGCATTATTTAGTTGCATTTAGATCATCTTATTTAGTCTTATTTACATCATACATATCTTAATTTGTGTGAACCACCTAGATTTTGGGTGTGGGATCTATCTCTTTTCATTAGGTGAAAGACCGTAATTGAACAAAAGAGACCTAGCATTCTGAGTCCCAAAATTTTTTGGTTCATTTTGGTAAACCTTCTTTTTCAGATACCTTCTTGTCTAATTTGGCATCCTTCATCATACATCTAGCTTGCATTTATCCTGCATTAGGACTTGCATGAATTAATTTGCATGCTAGGTTTCAAATTTTCCATTCATAGAAAAGTGCATTTAGGTTGCATTTTTGGGATCTAAATTCATTTAAATTTTCTGAAATTCTACCTTTCTAACTTAGGTCTACATCATAGCACTCAAAAAATATCAAAATCCATAAAATATTTCTAAAAATTCTAAAAAAATTCCATAATGGGACTCATTCGCCACCCTCGGAGAATCAGTCCCTTCTGACCCCCAAAATTGCCTTTCACAGGGTTGAAATCCCTATTTTTAGGCTTTTGTTTGGTGCCATTTCCTAGCTGTATTAGTTAGCTAAGTTTTTGTAACATGCATTTCATCACATCTAGCCTAAAATAGCTCATTTCATCATTGTTTAAATTTACATTTACATCTCCCACATTTCATTTTTTATATTAGTGCATACTGTAATCAACAATTTACTTTGTTTTACATCTAAAAATTGCATTGTACTTTATTTACTTTTGCATAACATGTTCTTTAAATGTGGCTTTGATTTGGTTAAACATGGATTTTATAAGCATAACATCCCCTCTTATGATTTTTATTTTGATTACAACAATGAGGAACATGTTAGTCCTAACCACACCACTAAATTATCCTTTGGTGTGAATGGAAATGTAGACAATCATAACACACATACTTGTTCTTCTCTCGATACCTCTCCTATTAGTGATGAAGGTATCTTGGTGAAGGAAGTTACAAGCATTGAGGGCCTTGATTGTCCATTTCCTTATTCCCCTTTGGATGATGTTAGAAAACAAGAACATAAGATCATAGACACATTCCTACAAGTCACCTTACATAGTCTCCATGGTCATTCCAATCAATCTTTTCCATCTCCTAATATCCCTCCTCGATGTAAAGAAGATAGATTGGTGTTAGAAAATATCCTTATTAAGAATCATGACACCCTTGATCCTCCCTCCCTAATGCTCCTCCTATTTGGGAAAATCTATTTGAAAATCATAAGGGTCCTTCTCTTTCTACCTCTCCCACTTGTGATGAAGCTACCTTGCAAACCTCAAACTTGGATGAACATATTACAATCTCTCTTAGTATGGTAGATAATATGGAACAAGAGAATGAGACCTTATGAAAAACCAACAATCAAATAGAATCTTCCCCTAATCTTCCCACTATCAATTATCAAACACATTCAACCATTAATAACTCCCTTAGTCGCGATGAAGTTATTTTGGATGAACCAAAACTTAATTGTCACAAACATATGGTTTGTTGTTCTCCTAAGAACTCTACTTCTAGAGAGGATGTTATGACTCAAGACAAAGATAACATTGGAACTAATGATATTATGCCCTTCAAAGACAATCCAAACTCTCACTTGTTATGAGATGTTAACATTATTCAACCTCAACTCATCCTTTATCCCCCTTCACATAAACCTCCACCACAACCCAAACTTGAATTTGTCCTATACCCACCTAAGAATAATGTATCATAGCACCTGATTTATAATATCATTGATCATACATATAACACTCACAATAATCCACAACCACCGCAACCAACCCAACCCTCTTTACCTTTACCCAATCCGTTTAGTTCTCCTCACTTCATCCCACACACAAAGGAGTATGATCTTGTTATTCAATTAAAGAATACTCATGTAAAGATTTCCCTTCGTAATTAACTTCAAAACTCGCCAAATTACAACAATATTCTTCAAATAGCCTTAAAAAAATTTGTAGTTCCTCTTGGTACAACTCCAAATGATGTAGCAGCTTTAATCCATCAAATGAATCAAACTAATCTAGACATTACTTTCAATCAACATGATCTCCCTCCTTTAGAGTTGCGAAAAAAAATTGAAGCTTTCATGATCATTGCTCAATACAATCAGATAGGGGTAAAATGAACCCTTATTGATAATGGTTTTTCACTTAATGTGTCTAGTGTGAATTTCCTTGATAAATTGTGCATTGACAAGTCACAAATAATAACTAATTCCATATCTATTTGAGGATTTGATAATACAACAAAGCAACTGTTCGGTATAATCACTTTGCCTTATAGCTGGGGTGGCTACTTTGCAAACTCCTATTCATCTCATGCCTTATGATCTTTCGTATAAGCTTCTTTTAGGAAGACCATGGATTCTTGAGATGAATGTAGTTCCTTTGACCCTTCATCATGGAATAAAATGTCTATAACAATAACATTTATCAAGTTGAAATAGACCCCGAGCCTGAAAGTTGCTTGCACCTTGGAAAATGAGCTACAAGTCCTCTGAAAACATTGATTCCAACATCCAATATAGACACTCTTGAAATTGAACAAAACAATGAGGAATTGGCATCTAAATTATTTAGTGATGATTGGGGATCCTTAGAATTTGTACCATCACATATGGGGGATACATAATCACACAAAAGAAAGATGAGAAACAAGACCAACCAACTATCATGTCAATGCAAAATTTAGAAGACCTTTTGAAAGCATCTACCTCAACTACTTTTGACAAAGATGAAAACTACATAGTTACCTTTGATGACACTTATGATCAACCACCACCTGATCCAAAAAAAATGAAAAGGGTTTATGGAAAAGGTTATGAAATCATGAAACAATAGGGATATGGTGGAAAAGGATGTGGTGTTCAAGAACAAGGTATCTGCAACCTTATAAAGCTTAACACACAACAAATGACTCATGGTCTTGGTTATTGTCTTTCATATGAGATCAACAAACCTTCACTCACCATCAATAATCTCATGCAAAATACTCCTAAATCAACCTTAACTGTCATCCATCCTAAACTCATCGACAATACTAGTCTTGAAAATCATCGTTTACAAAATATGACACAAACAACTACACCTTCGCTTAATGTCAATTTCATCTCACAAAATGATCATTATTTGAATATGTTAGATTTTATATCCTCCTATGGAGAGAATAAAATATCGCAATCTAAAGAGTCTTGCAAAGATATGACAACCATTACTAAGCAAGATGTATCTTTGATGCAAGCAACATGACCACCTTCTACCATTGATCAAGATGGTACATCTTGTCGAGAATCCTCCAAGATCACTTGATAACTCTTCCCCCTAAAACTCAAAAGAAAAGCTCTTACAATAATTCATTTTGTGCATATCATAGATTTCTTTTTCACTCCACTAATGCATGCAAAGTTTTGAGTCATAAAATCCAACATTTTCAAGATTTTGGTATGCTTCCCTATGTGGGGGCACCTAATTCCTCTAATTGCTATCGATTTTCACTCTAGCATGCATGTCATTAATCATTTTGGGTCACCTTTGTCTTGCACTCAGTGATGGCAAGGGATTAGGTAGCCTTATCCTCATATGTCATATGTCATTGCCTCATTTGGCTAGTTGTTAACCTTTCATGAACATATAAGAGCAAGCTTGGGATGTGGAAAACATGCTTTAAGTTGGCTCCCATATGACATACTATCCTTATTCATGATGAAGCTTATTTGAAATGTGTGACTTGGCATTGGGCTTTCTGAGTAAGCTCTCATATCCTCTTCTTCTACTTTAAAGAAATTTCTCACAGTACAGGTGCTGGCAACTACTTTAAAGTGGGGGCATACATCACCACTCATATTTCATTGTGTGATTTCCTTTTCTTGTGATTCCCTCTCTTGGAAGTATTAGGTACAATGTTTCCCAGGATGATCCCTTGCACTTTTCCTCTCTTGGAAACAAGATGAGATCATTTGCACTTATCCTCTCTTGGAGACATTGGGCATGATATTTCCTAAGATGAGAGATTGCACAAACAAAGAAAAATCCCTTTGAACAAACCTTACACTATTCTACATTACCAATGTCTATGAGTGTCAAGCATATGGAGTTTTTCTTATCTCATAGAGCTCGAAAATAATTTTCCTTTGTGGGTTATGTGTAGGATCATGATGGGCCAAAAAGTGGTGATATTATGGGTATGTGTAGAGTATGTGGTCTGACTTTTTTTTACCCAAAATTGATGAAACTAAAAGGGTTTTAAAGGATATTCTCAATTTTCCACCAATATAAATTATGCTTTCCTTTGAATTTAATAAATAATTATTATTCATTTTCTATTTGAATTACAACTAAAGTCTTGATCAGTAGGCTGATTGAAAAACATCTATAGCTTTCAAACAGTATCACATTTTTTGAATTTGAAACATGCATTACATTCTATGCTTCACATACTATAGGATTAAAAAAAGAAAAATTAAATTTCATGAAGTTTTGACCAAGTTAAGGTGGTCAGACATACGAGTTTTTATATTTTTTAAAGTTATAATAAAAAATCATAATAAATTATTTATTTAGAAAAAAATTACAAAAAAATATGCATCACATCCTGACATGAGTCCTCTACTTATATATAACCTTATAAAAATAAAATTATCATTTTATTTTGGTTAGGGTGGTCGACACCTACTTCTTTTTCCCTAAAATTTAAGTACTACTACATTGAAATTTCAAATTTTCACCAAATAGATTTTTTTTTAAATAAACCTAGTAGTTTAGAAACAACATTCAATTTTCTACAGATTCTATTCTTACATATTTTTGAAATAATATAGATAACTTATTCAAATTTTTACGTCAAGTTACCGAACTTTGATTTTTCTGAATTTTTTGCCACTTAAGGGCCTATTTTTTCCATGATGATCCTGCACATACCCTGTGGTGCCTTATTAAAGTTATTAAGAGGTATAAATTTGGTATGGTTGAGTGGGAATCCCATTCTAAGGCATGACTTTCCCCATAGACACCTATTCATTTGAGTGCATACTAACTAGCATATGTTTCTCACCATTTGGGATTTCTCACCCCACAGACAATCAAAAGCTTAGTGTCCCCAATGTGAGTATGTTGAGGACTTCTCACCCACCTGACAACCAAGATTTTTGTCACCGCAAAGTGAGTGCATTTTCTTTTTGAAACAAACAACCTAGATCTAATCCACAACTAGCTAGACAAAAGTTCGAAGCTTGATTCATCCTTTTCATTTTCATCTTTCTTGTTCTTCCCATTGCATGATTCTATATCTTGTTGGTTTGAGTTAGGATCTTTGATCCTAGGGCCTTGGCAACGCCCATTGATATTTTTCATTCTTTTTCATCTGCATTTGTACACTTGGATCTCTCTTGAATGTCTACTTTAGTGTGAGTATGAAGCAGGTTCATCCTCTCACTAAAGTGGGGTCTAAATGTGTCTTAAGAAAATGTACCCCTTGCTTCACATGGGAATAATTCATGATAAATTAGACTTAATAAGGCCTTTATTTAGTGTTGTGATGTGTTTTTCACATCCACACTAGGCCTTTGACCATTTCAAATGGATTTAATGATGTCTTTTGAAGGTGTTGTGAAGTGTTGTAACACATTTCTACACTTTTCTAGACTCTTCTCATTATAATTCATCTAAATATTCACTTTTCATCACTTATCAAGTCCTATTTTGAACTATTGTAAAGTCTTGTAAGAAGATTTCATACTTTTCTAGGCATAATTTCACTATTTACCCCTTACATATGCTTTATTTGACCCCTTTATCCACTCATAAGGCTTAATTAAGTGTATTTTTGAATGGAAACCTAAAAAACCTCATTAAATGCAACTTAATTCTCGACACCCACTTTCAAGTCCAAGGTGGGACCCATTTGCCATGGGTGGAAAATGAGTCCCTCTTGGCTCCAAATTCAAATTACTTCAAATTTTATTTTGATTTTTTATTCAAACTTACTTAATGTTGGCGTGTGATGAGGTATCATTGGGTTACTAAGGAAAAAATGTGTATAAATAAGTGTTTTTCTCCTCATTTTACATCTCTTAATCTCATAACTCATTCACATCATTCATTCATCATCTATCTTCTTTATCAAGTCAAGCAAGGTAGGGTTTCATCATTGCAAGTCATCAAGTTAGCTTCCTAAGACATTCAAGGGAAGATTATTCATGTTTTGTTATAGAAAATCAAGATCAATTAGCATGGAAAGGTAATAACTCTATTGTTACATGCTTCATTACATTATTTTCTTCATTTTGTTTAATTACCTAAAAAGGGGTTTGACCAAGGCAAACCCCCCTACCCTGACAATCAACATTTTCTCTCTTTTCCTTTGTGTGTTTGCAAACCTAGGTAATTTGAAGACTTGAAAATCATTGAAGATTAGGTTGCAAACTTTTTAAAGTCATCTCCACTTTTGCAAGGTCAAAACCTACACAAAAAGTCACCAATAGTGCTAAAAATCAAGCTTTTAGACCTGGACACCTGGAGGTACAGATTGAGTAGACCGAGAGTTGGAGATTCCATTTTTGAGTTTTTAGAAAAGCTAAAATGGATTGATTCAACTAGAGCGGTGAATGAGTCCCACTATACCTTTTTCTTGAATATTTTTGTAGATTTGGATATCCATTTGGCTAAAATGGGCCCTTGGTACAGTTTTCTAGAATTGGGATTCATTTTCCTAGAATAGAAAATGAGTCCCACCAAGCCTAAAAATCAGCATCTTCAAAATTTTAGAGTCATTTCCAGTCTCCAACAAGTTCTTAGGTGCACATATTTAGTTTTACAACTTTTTTTTTATTTTTGCCTACATTTCTAAGTCATTTTATAGGTATTTTTGCATATCACAATGTATTTTCAAACATTGCACATTTCTTAGGTTTTGCATTCATAACCAGTCAATTGCATTGTGTAGTTGCATTTATATCATATCATTTAGTCTTTATTACATCATACATATCTCAATTTGAGTGATCCACCTAGATTTTGGGTGTGGGATCTATCTCTTTTCATTAGGAGAAAAAACATAATTGAACAAAAGAGACCTAGCATTCCTAGTCCCAAAAATCTATGGTTCAAGAGGTGATGCAATGGAATCAATCAACGACGACAATTCATGAGGGGTAGGTCAAAACCAAACTCAAATAAGAAGATCACTTAAACAAATTCATCATAAATTCATTTGTCCATTCACCAAAATCTCATAGAATTTCACTTGATTATGCTTTTCTACAAAACTCCAAGATAACATGTCAGTATTAAATTCACCAAAACCATATTCCAAACCTTTATCAACATCAAATTGACTAAACTTAAATCAAAAACCTAATAAGAAACCCTTATCCTATCCACATTTACACTGTTAATCAAATTACCATTCTTGTCAACTTGATTCACAAGGAAAAATATCAACAACCCAAGTATTCAAACCTTTACTAGACTTATTTTCTACACCATACAATATCATTATTTGACAAAAAAAAACCATTTATGCTACTACATAATTCTATCTTATTAGGACTTCATTTTCATGCACTCAAAACACTATCTTTCACCATAGCTCCACTTTTTCCATGCACCAAACAACAAATTATGCTTTCTAAAATCTATCCAAGTATTGAGACATCCTTAACACCCTTATTTTGATATATTCAATACAAATCTAATTACCCATATCAATGTTCCAAAATATCAGAAAATTGACTGTCCCACGCCTAAATGTTCCAAATTAGGTCTATTTTGCATAGCATGTACCATTGAATCAGCTCCAAAACACCAAATGACCTTAGGAAGCATTAAAAAAAGTTACAAAACTCACAAATCATCCACCTGTAATGAGTAACTCATCCATTAATGCAACATAATAGTAAACCCTTTCCTAAACCCTTAACAAAGCCCAAAAAGTGAGGCTTTGAAGAGAAATTACATTCCAAATCTCCAAATACTCTATGATAGTCTCAAACAGGTTTAAATATGTCTACAAAAACAATCTAATCCTTCAAAAATCCATGAATATTTCATTTGCATCAAAACACCACTTGGAGCCATCCATTTTCACTAGTAAACTTTGTACTTTCCCTTGTAACAACATCACCTCTTTCTTCTTGAATTTCATGTCCCTACCAACACACAAATCACTTAAAGGCTCCTTAAAACAACATAAACAATCCATCCCACCAATCTCCTAAACCTACATTTGTGGCATGGTGAATTTATTCCTTATAAGACCCTCAAAACCCTTAACTGGGTTTTTAGACTAGTTTTGTAAAATAGATTAAAATAGTCCCTAAACTCAAATAAAACCTCTCAAATCAATTTATTTTGAAGTTACATACATCCCTTTATGAAATAAAAATAATATTACAACACAAATTCTATTGTACAGTCCGCACAAGACTAATAAAAGAGAGAAAACACAAAAAAATGGGAAAGTAGGGAAGTTTATTACCAAAATTTGATTCAAGAATACAAAGTTCTACCTTTTCTTGCCCTCACAACACTTTATATTTTTTTTCCAACATTTAAGGAAAATTCCTTTTCATTTCCAACAACCAACAACCTTTCTTTTTCCCTCATGACCTTTCAACTTCCATATTTTGTGCTCTTTTCACATTATTGACAACTTTGCAATATTTAACAACATTTTTGCAAATTTACCCAACTGACCTCCTAAATACCCATTAAAGACTTTAAATATATTAATTGTGAAATCACAAGACCTTTTACAATACTTTTTACCCTTGAAAATTCAAAATTTTCAATTTTTTCCTTTTGAAGGTATTTAGAGGACAAGGTGCTCCAACACTAGAAGGAAGAAGAGACATGGTTGATTGATCTAAACAGGTATTTTTCCATGCATCTATATGGAAGTAATACCAAGGTCAGGTGTGATATCATGCATCTTAGAGGTTTCACTTCTACATGGTGGCATTTGGAGGAGAAAAAACTACATTTGGATATAGGTTTAGTCTCTTGGGATATGTTTCTAGAGAGATTCAGAGCTCATTTCTTGTCTGATCATTGGAGACAGTTTTGTGAAGATGAATTTCATGAGTTAAGGAAGATGGCAATGTCAGTTGAGTAGTATGAGTAGATATTTTATGAGCTTAAGTAGTATGTCAGAATAGATGATGATGAGGCTATGTTGGTGCAACATTTTAGCAGGGGCTTGAATGCTCAAATCAGTGAGGGAGTTTATGTGTTTGAGTCAAAAACCATGGAAGTGGCTGTAGAGAAGGCTCAGATACAACATATTTCTAGATAGTATCCTTAGAAGGGCACATCCATATTTAGTCAAAGGCCGCTAGTAGGGGATACAAGAAGGTCCAATAGGGTGTTTGCAGTAGTTGATAACCATCAAGCTAAGCATTAGGGTAAAGTGGTGAAGGCTATAGGTGCATTGTAGGTATTAGTGTTTCTATCCTCTTTGACTCTGGTACCTCATATTCTTTTATTTCCCCTTCCATAGTGGTATGATGTGGATTGGTGGTAGTGAAGCAAGATGATAGCTAGTAGGTCAAATTGGCCTCTAGAACTAAAGTAGCAGTTGATTTGCTTATTTATGGTTGTGGATTGAGGATCGGTTATCTTTGTACCACAGTGGACCTTCATATTTTACCCCTTAGATCTTATGATATTGTGTTGGGCATGGATTGGTTGGATTCTCACCGAGTGGTGATCTAGATTTTCAATGTAAGTTGGTGTAAAGCATAGATGATTTAGGTAGGGAGGTGGAGGTAGTTGGTGTTCAGAGGCCTATTTCCTTGTGTATGATCTCTGCTATGCAGTTGAGGAGGTGTATGAGTCAAAGATGCTAGTTGTTTGTAGTGACAAATGATGATTTGGAGTTAGGGGAGAGCCAAGAGGTGTCCCTTGATAGTCATCATATCCTTAGGCAGTATGCAAATGTCTTTCCTAGTGAGATTCTAGGGATGCCACCTAAGCATGAAATTGATTTCAAGATAGACCTTGTTCCCAGAGAAAACCTATCTCTTGAGCTCCATATTGGATGACCAATCAAGAGCTTAAGGAGCTTTAGTTGTAGCTTGAGGAGTTGTTGTCAAAGGGGTTTATTCTTCCTAGTATCTCTCCTTGGGGAGCACCAATTTTTTTTTTTAAGAAGGATGGATCCCTTCATTTGTGCATTGATTACTGATAGTTGAATAAGGTGACGATAAAGAACAGATATTACTTACCAAGGATTGATGATCTCTTTGATTAGAACAAGGGAGCTAGGTTGTTTACAAAAATTGATCTTAATTTAGGGTATCATCAATTGCACATCTTTGAGGTAGACATTCATAAGACCACATTTTGATCTCATTATGTGTAGTATGAGTTCACTGTTATGTTGTTTGAGTTGATGAATGTGTCATCTGTATTCATGAGTTTGATGAATGGTGTGTTCTACACTTACCTTGACAAGTTTTTCCTTGTGTTCTCGAATGATATTTTGATCTATTCGAGGACAATGGAGGAGCATGAGGATTATTTGTGACAAGTACTATAGTTTCTGAGGGAGAACTAGTTGTATAAAAATATGGAAAAGTGCGAGTTCTTCTAGCTAGAGGTGAAGTATTTGGAACACATTAGGGTATGTGCAGGATCATGATGGGCCAAAAAGTGGCAATATGATGGGTATGTGGTTGACAACTCTTTTTTTTACCCAAAATTGATGAAACAAAAAGGGTTTTAAAGGGGATTCTCAGCTTTCCACCAATATAAATTGTGCCTTACTTTGAATTTAATAAGTAATTATTATTCATTTTCTATTTGAATTATGACTAAAGTCTTGATTCATAAGATGATTGAAAAATATCTATAGCTTTCAATCAATATCACAGTTTTTGAATCCAAAACTTGCATCACATTCTATGCTTTGCATACTATAGGATTAAAAAAATAAAAATTGAATTTCATAAAGTTTTGACAAAGTTAATGTGGTCAGACATACGAGTTTTTATATTTTTTAAAGTTGTAATAAAAAATCATAATTAATTATTTACTTGGAAAAAATTCCGCAAAAAATATGGATCACATCAGGATATGAGTCCTCTAATTATGTCTAAAATATTATTAAAAAATATTATCATTTTATTGTGGTTAGAGTAGTTAACAGACACCTACTTCTTATTTTTTCCCTAAATTTAAGTACTATGCATTGAAATTTCAAATTTTCACCAAATAGATTTTTTTTTTAAAAAAAACCTAGTAGTTTAGAAACTACATTCAATTTGCTATAGATTCTAATTTTACATATTTTTGAAATAATATAGATAACGTATTCAAATTTTTACATCAAGTTACCTAACTCTAATTTTTTTGAATTTTTTTGTCACTTAAGGGCCTTATTTTTCCATGATGATCCTGTACATACCCATTATTTTTGGTGAGGGCATTTTCATGGATCATGCAAATATCCTAGCCATTATTGATTGGCCTGCACCCACTAATGTTCTAGAGGTTCCTAGTTTTATGGGTTTAGTAGGTTATTACTGATGGTTCTTATAGGGTTTCTCGAGGATAGCTCACCCCATCAATTCTCTTTAGAGGAAAGGGAAGATGTTTATTTCTTCAGAGTAGTGTCAGGAAATATTTTATATTCTTAAGGAGAGGTTAACTAGTGCACCTATTTTGGTAGTTCCTGATCCTACTAAAGATTTTGTGGTTTGTACACAAATGCATCTTTGGAGGGTTTAGCCTGAGTAATCTTGATGTAGGATGGTCTTGTGATTGCCTATGAGTCTTGGAAACTCAAGGATCGCAAGTTGAACAATCCTACACATGATCTAGAGTTAGCTATAGTAGTTCACACTTTGACGAGATGGAGACACTTTCTATTGGGGCATTGATTTGAGTTGCATAGTGATCATCGTAGTTTGCAGTATACTTTCACACAACCAAATCTAAATGCTAGGCATAGGTGGTGGATGGAGTTCCTATGTGTATGATTTTTAGGTGAATTATATTCAGGGAAAGGAGAATGTGGTGGTAGACACTCTTATTTGGCGGAGACATGAGCTTTCAGTAGTGTCACTTGTAGCAGATTTGAGAAGTCGGATTCTTACTACACTTCTTACAAATAGTTGGTATCAGGAAGTGAGGTCTGAGGTTGAGTCAGGTAGATTTGTGGGTTATTCCCTTGAGTCAGATGGTCTTTTGTGCAACGTCGGTCGCATCTATGTTCCTTTATCACAGGATATTTATATCTTGATTATGTTAGAGGCACATCAAGCACCTTATTCAACTCATTCGAGTGTCAAGAAGATGCATGCAAACCTCCATTAGTTGTACTTTTGGGATAGAATGAAGAGGGATATTTTTTATTTTATGTCAAGGTGTTTAGAGTGTTAGAGAGTGAAGGTAGAACATTAGCATCCTACAAATCTTTTCTAGCCTCATCTTTTTCTTGAATCGAAATGGGACATCATTTCATTAGATTTTATTGTCGGTTTTCTAGTGTCTACCCATTGACATGACACCATTATGGTCACCCTGGATAGGTTGAATAAGGTGGCTTACTTCTCTCCTATTCGATCCTCATACAATGCTTCTTTTGTGGCCAAAATTTTCATGGAGGATATATAGTCAGGTTGGACATGATTCCTCATAAGATTATATTAGATAGTGATCCAGTGTTCACTTCAGCTCTTTAGATGTCCTTGTAGCATGCATTGGGGACCTAGTTGAAATTTAGTTCAACTTATCATCCAAAGAATGATCATGGGAATACCAAGAGGGTTAATCAAGTTCTCAAGGATATGCTTTAGAACATGTATGTTATGGATCAACAGTCTCATTGGGAGGATTACCTATATTTGGTGGAGTTCACTTACAATAATGGATGCCACAACTCTATTGGTATGCCTCCTTTTTAGGCTTTGTAGGGTGGTCCATGTCAGAACCTATTGAGTTGGGATCATCTTGAGGAGAGAGTACTTCTTGGTCCAGAGATGCTTTAGGAGATGAAGCAGCAGGTTGTTCGTATTAGAGAGCATTTGGTGGCATCCCAAAATAGACAGAAGAAATATGCATATTATCATAGGGTTGATCATTAGTTCCCAGTTGGAGACCAAGTATTCTTGCGGGTGCATCCATGAAAGAGTATGATACATTATGGAAAAGGCTCTAATTTCACACCATGCTTTGTTGGGCCTTTCAAGGTTTTGTAGAGGATTGGTCTTGTTGCATACCATCTTTCTTTTCCACCCAGTATATCATGCATTCATGATGTGTTTCACATTTCTATTCTTAGGCCATATTATTATTCAGACATGTCTCATGTTCTTGATTGGAATGCCTTATAGGTAGAGGACGGGCAGCTAGCTTTGGAGCCCGTGGGCATTCTATAGCACACGAGACTCACCCTCAGGGGTTGAGACATTGAGCAAGTGATGGTATAGTGGGATCCTAATGATCAGCCTTTAGCTATTTGGGAGGATGCACCCCAGATGTGAGAGTTATACCCTTATTTGTTTGTAGGCTTCCAGGAGTAAGCCTGGTTCTAGGGGGAGGATGTAGTTCACTTTAGCTTGTTCTCTATTAGATTGACAGTTTTGTATTTTGGATTGGGACATTATGGTAATTTGCTTGATGTTGGATTCACAATTATGATGATAGTTTGATGATCCTTTTATCACTGGTATTTCATTCTTATGCTATGACTAGTATATGAATTTAATTGTTTGTGGATTAATCTTACTATGGGTATCATGTGATTATTTGATGATTGTTTTTACCTGGTTGTTAGCATCTGATTATTGTGCATTGATGTATTTTCGTGAAGGGTAACAATGTAACATCACTCACTCATGAGTGCCTTGTGACGTTGCAACTTTCCTTTCATAGTGTGCTTGACTCTATGACCATGTATATGCTTGAATATTTTGGTTTGTTGCAGGTTGCAGGTACTAGACATCAACTCCACCTAAATTGTCAAGTTTGAGTGTTCCTTAAACCCAATGGAAATCATTGATGGAGATAACATTTGGTCTATTGTTTAGCCATCATCCTTGACGAGGATGAGTATTTGATGTCACACACTGGTAGTGTTGTTTGTATGTGTTTAGGTTCATCTCTATTGTCATGGACTTTTTTTCCCTCTTCACTGTGAGGTCAGGTATTGCTTGGTATTTTGTACATGTGATTTAAATTTGGTCAACTAGTGTTCTTATTAATTATTTCATTAAAATAGTGTTCTTCATATTAGAGTCATTTTGATAATTAAAATAATTTTTTTTATATAATTGTGGTTTTGTGTATGTGCAAGATCATGATGGGCCAAAAAGTGGCAATATGATGGGTATGTGTAGGGTATATGGCTAATGATTTTTTTTTACCCAAAATTGATAAAATAAAAAGGTTTTTTAAAGGAGATTCTCATCTTTCCACCAATATAAATTATGCTTTACTTTCAATTTAATAAATAATTATTATTTATTTTCTATTTGAATTACAACTAAAGTCCCGATGATAGGTTGATTGAAAAACCTCTATATCATTCAAACAATATCACATTTTTTGAATTTGAAATATGTGTCAAATTCTATGCTTCACATACTATAAGATTAAAAAAATATATATAGAATTTCATGAAGTTTTGACTAAGTTAAGTTGAGTTGGTCAGACATATGAGTTTTTATATTTTTTAAAATTTATAATAAAAAATTCATAATTAATTATTTACTTCAAAAAAATTACAAAAAAATATTCATCACATCAGGACATGAGTCCTCTACTTATATCTAAAATCTTATAACAAAATATTATTATTTTATTGTGGTTAGGGTGGTCGGACAGACACCTACTTATTTTTTCCTTAAAATTTAAGTACAACCTGCATTGAAATTTCAAATTTTCACCAAATAGATTTTTTTTTTTTAAAACCTAGTAGTTTAGAAACAACATTCAATTTTCTACAGATTCTATTCTCATATATTTTTGAAATAATATAAATAACTTATTCAAATTTTTACATCAAGTTTCCTAACTCTGATTTTTTTGAATTTTTTGCCACTTAAGGGCCTATTTTTTCCATGATGATCTTGAACATACCCTTTTGATAAATAAAATATTATTAATTTCTTTATTAATTTTAAATGAATTAAGATTATGTCTTAATAAGAAATACAGAAGTAAATATAGTAATTATAGTGAGGTGTGAATAAGATTATAATATATGGTTAAATTAATAAATAAAATATTTTAAAGTTGATTTATTATGTGCAAATAAATAAGGATATGTTTATAAATAAAAATATTGGAGTGGTGGTGAACTATAGATGTGAAGTTAAATAAAATAATTAAATTAAAGGAAGTGCATGCAACAACAGACATTGTGGAGTGGTAAAAAAATTGGTTAAATTGCTAAAAGGAATGAGGCATTTTGATAAGATTTGAAAAAAAAAAAAAACTAATTTTGCTTCTCTTCTCATGAATGTTTCCTGTTCTTGGAGGTTTTCTTCTGGTTTTGGAGGTTTTTGAATTGGGTGGTTGCAGTGTTTGTTGATAAATTGAAGTGTGTAGTAGCTGCAAGCTAGGAGTGGCAAGTTCAACACCAATCTTGACGTTGGCAAGTGGGATAAACCAGGTTCCATTGCTAATCTTTATTCTAATCTTGTAGAAAATGGAAATGGAGTACTTGTTTTGTTGAAAGCAAAACAACTTCTTGTTAAATTTATGAGTGTGCTTATACTGTAAATATCATATAGCTATTGAAACCCCAATTCTTTTGGGGATAGTTTACTTATTTCGTGCTTTCTTTATGTTTTCCCTAATTTGAATAAAAATAAACAGAACGTCTCAACTACCATAGTTGATAAAATCTCCATTCCTTAATTGATGTGATCCTCTAATTATTTCCTTGCTTATCTTGAGAATTTTTCTCTTTGTATGCAAAGCTTATTGTTCTGCATCTTGGGAATTATCGATTTCTCTACCTTT
>VDFB02262309.1:0-46648 GCA_007258455.2 Sequoia sempervirens | reverse complement strand
ATTGCTCTAGTTCTTTGAAGAGGAAGGTGGGATCCCCAATGACATCATGTTGTGTGCATGCAATCTCCAATTTAGAAATTACAATAAAGCTATAAGTAAATAAAGCAAAATGCACTTTTAGTAATGCATAATAACAAATAGAGATGGACATGTTCAATTTGAGAATAGCATTGGAGTGGTTGGCTCACCTTGAGTTACAAATAGTAGGGCATGTGTATTCTGTGAGTTATATGATAGAACCCTTTTGAATTAGCTCTGAAGTTAAAAAATGGTTATACTTTCTTGGCAAGATTGTTGTTTGAAGATGCACTCCATCAGAAAAATCTAATTTGTATCTAATGGTTGATTCGTCACCATGGCCAAATGTTGAAATATTGAAGACTTGGAGATGTGGATATATGTCTTTGGTGCCAGTGTTTATCAATGTGATTACATTTTGTGTCAAAGAGATAGACATAGCTAAAGGGAGGTGAAGTAGCCCTATAAAGCCCAATGAGTTAATAAGTATGATATGGTTTGTAGGTAAAAATATACAAATTGAAAGTTGGATTCCTTTGTAAAAGCGCGAAGTAAAACAGAGCATGCAATTTTCCTTATATATATAATGGATAAACTATTAAAAAAAGGAGATGTGTGCACCATAAAGGTTTCTTGGTTTTATTATCCTTTCCAGAAAGAATGCTTAAATACACACAAAAGCGTCACATACAATTTATAGAGTGAAGGTGATTGAAGATAATCGAGAGAAGGTAAACAGACCTGTAGGTAATGACTGTATTGTAGTTTGTACACAAATTTATTTGGCTGAAACAAATTTGATCCTGTGGATGAAAGGAAGCACAAAAAACTTAGTGAGCACAAATCATTGACAAAACAATCATATGGTCTAGTTAATTATTGTTTTGATGCATGGTAGACAGTCAAAATATTTTTTTCAAAGGAAAGATGAGTTTCAATGCTAAGTAATTGACATTTTGTTAGTTAAAAAGTCCAAAATTTGAAATAAATAATATGTCTATCTAAATTTGATTGCAATGGAAATAAGGGTTAGCACATTCGATAAGCCATTGGAAACTTATACATGTAAGGGTGTCAAATATTGATTGAAAAATTAGATGTATACATTTTAATAAAGAACTCCAACATGTTTTATTTGTGCGTATGTATTAAGAGAGGAAAAAAAAAACATGCATACCTATAATAAAAGAAAGTAGTTGTTTGTTTTGTTTCAACTTGTATTAGAAATAATGAGAATGTGTAAGCAAAGGACTAAGATTTTTTTGGAGAACTAGTTGTAGAAATGAAACATTGTTGGCACTCGACGACATTAAGTGTAAAAATGAAGAATGGAAGGAAAGTAACAATAATTTCCAACTAAAAAAGTTACAAGTGCAAATCAAACGTATGGATAGTTAATAAAGGGAATAATTCTATTAGAATATCACATACAATTTACATAGATATGGATTAGATACAAAATACATAGTAGCGAAGGACTTTTGCAATGCAGCTCTAGTGCAAGGCAAACAGTCGTACTTGTACAAGGAAAAGAGCATTTATCATAGGAACTTCCACCAAAAAGTACAAAATATACATAGTTGGTAGTACTCATATACACAGAACAAAACTTGATGACATATGACATATGTGAAACAAAATTATTTTCAAACATTGTTCAAATAGTTCAGAAATGCAAACTAGATGTATGGAGCGATGCCCTATCTGTAGTGAACATCAGTGCACATTTCGCACAGAAAAGTGTTGAACAAAGCCAATGTGTCACAAGTTCTATGGAAGTCTTCAAGTGTTGTTTCCATTGAATATATCTCATCCACTTGCACATTATGTATATATGAAACAAGATGTTGCATTTTCTGCACAATATCAAAGCAATTGATGGTGATTTCACATGCAAATCTTTGAATGGACCTTGGAGGAGGTCCACCTGAATTCGTAGAGGGAGGTGAGCCAAGTGGAATGTATGATGAGTTGTCACTACTGGATATGTCAATGATCTCATCAGGTTGTCCAAGGTTTGCCATTCCTAAATAATAAAAATTTGAGATTGTACCTAGTGTTAACTAATAGCAATACGTAAAAAAACATTCCAAAGAAACATAAAATAAAGCCTATCTTACATTTAATTAATTCCATATTAACACCTATAAGATATGGAAAAAATGTATAAGAATCTAAGAATTTTTTTATGAAGATTTATTGGAATATTTGACAGAATTAGAGACTAAGGGAATTTTGCATCATAAAGTTGTCTCCTAGATGTAACATACTTCCATGAACTTCAAATAGCTTTCTCCTAGATATAGGTAACATTAGTTTCAAATTTAAAAAACTAAATTTTATTTTCATATTCATTAAAGGAAGATTTATGAGTTAAATATATGCTCACTCTTAATGTTATTTCCAAAATATAAAGATTAAAGATTATTTCCTTATTAATGGCGATTTAGTCAAAAATCAATTTATAATTTTAGATGTATGTTCCTTTATAATGTTATGATCCACTATATAAAGACAAACATGTCCATCATTGAGGACAACTTACCTAAATTTTAAACATATACTCCATACTATTATAATTAACTATAATTTTAAAACAAAGATTATATATCTATCTAATCCAAAAAAATCTTTGAAAATTTTCTTATAATTTAAATATATAATTTTTCATGAGATTAGTCATATTAGATTTGCAAAGAAATGCTTAAAACGTGCATATCTCCTTGGAACAAAAGCAAGGGAATTCAATCTTTGGTTTTCAAGACTTTCATGAAGTTTTAGAACAGTGCATACCTACTAATTTTGTATGTGAGTCAAATAAAACTACAACCTACATGAAATACCTGAAAGTCCGATAAAAAATAATATGATTTGGTATGAGTTATTTGAATTGTAATTTCAGTTTTAATTTTTTAGTATAAGTTATTTTACTTACAAGAATATTGCCATGAATATTATGCCTACATGGCACTCACCTTTTTGCTTAAGAAAAAAGAAGAGCATGTTGAAAGTTCTAGACAAAAGCTACAACATGATATGTAGTTCCTTTTTACATCAAAAATATAGAACAGTGATAAAAAAATTTAAACCCAAAATGTCAACAATACCAAGATGAATGCTAATTAATCCAAAGCCATAATTTTAGATATTCAATGCATGAATCAGAAGCATATAACTACTAGCTTTATAACTGAATATTAAAATTGTATCGCAGGTTTTAGTCTGTAGTACTTATTATTAATACCTAAATATATTGCTGGAGACCTCATTCAAAGCATAGACATGGAAGCCAATTCTTTGAACAATATATAGATGAAGGAAGACAAATCATTAGAAATCAAAGAACACCCAATAAGATTTTTTAGTTTGTTTTAAATTACAATTTCAATAAATGAAAGTACAGTTACAAATTCCTGAAATGCTTGCCAATAATTAAACTGGTGGGATTTCTTAAAATGCTTAACATATAGTTTGCATATGGTTTTCCCTTCACATTTAATTGAAACTGAAACGAAGCCTTGAAGCAAGATCTGATTTCACCAGTAAAAGTGGAATTGAAGCCAAACTGTTATTCCAAATTTCCATCTACTAAAACTGCAATTAGTGGATTCATCAAGTGCCTGCAAAGTGCAATGGCAGTAAATTCAAGGCATTCAGAGACTGGATATAAGTATGGATCCTCTTTAAATTATAGGAAGTCATAGAAAAGAGATTGAATTGATGAAAAAAAGAAAATATTTTGAGGCCCCCAAAAAATATACAGATTGATTCTGAAAGAGAAAAAAAACTTAGGATTTAGTCTCAAGTCTTCTTACATGAGTATTTCAGTAAATCTTGGAGCTTTATATCATATTTTCTGCTCGCCTATTTGTTGGGTAGGGGATAGGCAAGGGAAGGAAAGAGAATGTTTAATAACATTTAATGCTTGGGAGTTGGCCACAATGGTTGAGCCCCTAGTTTAGTATCTTAACTTCTACAAGTAGTCAAATGGAAAATAAATTAATTTTGTTTGTGCTTTTAATCCAAAATGTATTTATAAGAATCAACGAATAGTAACAATAATTATTATAAATACTAATAAAGCATGTTTATAGAAATACTAGTATAAAGAATAAAGAGGAGAGTTTTGAGATGAGGTGAGATATCTAACAATGTCAAAAGATGATTTAGAAGACACAAAAATAAAATGGACAAATAATTTTCCATTGCCTTTTCAAGAAAGTGAAAAACATAATAAGCTCTAAAAAAAAAAAAAATTCTCACAAACTCATGAAAGAAAATAACTTTTGAAAATATGAGAGTTGCATTCCCAAATCACATATGCAAAATAAAAAATAAAATGAGAGCTTAAATCAAACAATGATAATGTTACCTAGTTTAAGAAACTTGTGAAGAGATGTCTTTGTGCAAGAGGATGTCTCTACAAGAAAATCTAAATGTGAAAAAAAATACAAGCTTAAAGTATCTACAAAGAAGGAAAATCCAAAAAAAGTATAATAAAGCATGCAAACTAAGACAACAGGGCTAGTAGGAAACCATAACCAAAAATTATTGGTATATGTGCCATGTACACTTGAACTTTGAGTGAGAAATTTATAACCTTATATTGAAGGAAACTTGCAAGTTTTCATTTTGTTAGAAATATTTTTATACAACCTGTAGCACTGCCCTTTTTTCAGATAAGACAGTTTTAACTTATGTTCTCTTTTGCTTGATTGCAATTTTGTTTTTTTATCTAGAAATCTGTATTTTTGCCCAACTCCTTAAAGACCAAATCTTCAAATAAATATAATAATCAACACATAAACAGATAGCAGCAATACTTCCTCATCCTGAATATTATTTAGGGTAACATCTAAATTCACTCATCTTACACAATCCCTTCTATGGATCAGACAATGATTATTTATTCCCTAGCAAACTGCAATCACATAATCCCAATTAGCATTCTCCAAGAATTAGTTATTGGGTATGCAAAATGTGGAAGCATAGAAAAAGCTCATGAACTATTTGACAAAATCCAAAATGTGGAAGCATAGAAAAAGCTCATCAACAAAATTCACAAAATGGATTTGTTGAAGTCACTTGAAAGGGCTTTCAAAACTTTCATGCAAATCGAATTGGTAGGTCTAAAGCCAAATTCTATAACGTTTTCCATCATCCTCCCAGCCTGTGCCAAAATGAGAGCTTTCCAACAGGGTATAGAAATCTATAAGCATAAAGGATAGAGAAATTTTGTCAAATGTAGTGGCAACTGCCCTCATAGACATGTATGCAAAATGTGGGAACATAGACAAAGCACGTGAACTGTTTGACAAAATGCATCAAGGAAATGTGGTCTCATGGACTGCAATGATTGCAGGATACACACAAATTGAACTTTTTGAGAAGACTTTAGAAACTTTCAAGCAAATGCAATTGGCAGGCGTTAAGCCAGACTTCATAACCTTTGCCAGCATCCTCCCTGCCTGTGCCAAAATGGGAACTTTGGAATAGGGTATGGACATCCACCAAAGCATGAAGGATAGAGGGATTTTGTTAGATGTTGAGGTTGCAACTGGTACTTAAGAGACAAAATAAACAAGGAACCTAAGTAACAGGTAGCACTAGGTGAGTACAGAAAGTGATGAAAAATTGGAACAGCTGAGAATAATTATCTAAAAAACAATAGTAAGTATAAGACACATGCTTGCTAGGGTTACAACAAGATGTTATAGATGTCCTCTACTTTTTACGAAGAAAAAATCTATAGATAAATGACCCTAAAGGCATCTCAAGGTGCATTGTAAATAAATGAAAAAACTGTCACAGGGCATAGTTTCAGACCTTTTAACATACAGCATCCTCAACATATATAATTGCAATGATTTCATCAGAATTTTCATTCATTGACTTGGTCACCAACAGTTAAAATTCTAACCATTACTGTGATCTTCAAAACAAAACTACCAGAAGACCGTTCAGTCGTAGATGGAAGACACAAGTTACCCAGACATGATCCTAACTACCATGATTTTAAGGATCTTCAAGTAAGATTTCCCAGTTGTAGGTGGAATACAACAATTTGAAAGTATTTCATAGGCAAATTATACAGATTCTTGAGATAATTTATGCATCATTGGGTGCAAGCTAGGAGAAAATGTGTTTGACGATCTAGTAGATGAATTCTATTATGCTTATCGAAACATGTGCATATAAATTAGTGAAGAAATTCATTAATACTGTGAGTGATTGAAAAAAAGAAGCAAATTACACCTATGTAGATACAACTTTTGGCAACAAAGCAAAAAATTTAGTAGTTTGGTATCACAACTTGGAGTATGGTCCACTATTTTGCTTGAGAAAGATACACACATGAAAGTCAGCTCAATGGATCAAAACAAGTACTAAATAAAGCTTCAATTGGGAGTAGAAAAACCAGAGGGTATTTGACATTTATATTAATAATGAAATTACAGAAGAAGCTACAAAAAACCCAACAAAGGAAAGAAAAAACTTACAGATTGATTCACTATATCTCTGTAACTCCAAAGCACTATATCTCTGTAACACATCACAGTCTATTTATAAGTGGAGGTTAGATTGAGAAATTAATTTGCACGGTAGTGTTTGGACGGTGGCATATTTGCAGTGTTTTTGCATTTAATGAGGGCATGATGATAAGCTAGAAACCTCTACTTCTCTCCAACACCTATACCACTAACATTGACAGCCAGGCTCCCTACCATTTGTGTTTGTGTCAATTGTTTAGCCTGGTCTTGGCTCCTATTGGCCATTATACCTGTTCACTAAAAGCATAACCACACTGTTACCTCATAGAAGGAAAGGACACTATGTGTACTTCTAGCGCACAAAAGCTAAAGCAGCAGAGGCCAGGGTAAGCTGCATCTCTCACTTCTCCACCGACGTCCATGTAGTGTAATGATAGGTCCCAGTAGAGCAGATCGCCTCAAGAATCAACAGCTAGAAGAGGTATAGATTTCTTCATAGCCTCTAAGCATAGCGCTTCAACATTCATTAAACAGTGGAGTGTAATTGCAGTGTCATGAGCTTTCTTCAAAATATTTGCAGAATGCATATCCTGTAATCAATTCACAGCAAGGCGTGCATTGATGAGAAATTATTCAGAAGGGGCAAACCAAATCTGTAAACATGAAAACATTGATGAGAAAATATTCTGAGTGGGCAAATAAAATCTGTAAACATGAAAACATTGATGAGAAAATATTCTGAGCGGGCAAATAAAATTTGTAAACATCAGTAATTAGGTAAATCATTAATTGAGTAAATCATTCTCAATCTCCCCATCGGCGGTGACCCTGAAAAAACTCAAAAACAAAGCATCAAAGAATGGTTTGTCGTCGACCTGACATGGTTTACAGGTACGAGTAAATGGTTTTGCAGGTGTGAGACAGGTATGCCAGGCTCTTGTGGACTGGCGAGTCCACAATAAGAAGCCTATCGGCTAAATTATCACCTAAAATTAATGAATAGCAGTAGTTGCTTATATAGTACACATCTAAGGACCAATTTATTGCAGATGGTTCCCAATGGATATCCTTTTATTTACATAGGTAATTAGTTTACAGAACAAATATGCCTACTAACCAACAACCAAATGTACAATAGTACAAAACAAATATGTCTACTAATAAACCACCACATCTAAAAACCAATTCTACAGAAAGTTAGAAAATCCCTAGCATAGACAACCACAAAATTTATTCTCCCTCTACAAAAACAACAATCAAAGTAAATCCATCATAATACTAGACATAATGGCAGTTGGACATAAAAACCTAAACCCCATCCTGCGATGCATGAACATCATCCCCACCAAGAGCTCTGTTGTCACGATCCTCATCAAATCCTTATGGTTCCTCAGCTTATTTATTACACCATTCACATCCTTCCATCAAACATTTTCATTTATGTTGAATATACCACCAACACAGTAGAACATAAAAGATAATTAAATAAGAGCCACAAGATAGAGCATGATTAGATTAGGATACACCTCTAGTGGCTCTGATTTCATTAGAAAATTAGGAAAGTACATTGTCTAGATATTCTTGTGCTTTCAATTCTCTGTTTCCATTCTAACTCCAACACACTGAAGAATTTGAATGAATGTTGATATTGTCTACGAGAGTCACCCAATTTGTCTGTCACTCCTCTGCCCAGCATAGGCCTACTTGTATTTGTATCAATATCTACTTTGCTCAAAACAACCACTTTGGAGGTCATTCCAACACTCTACATCAATTTCTATTGCATCCTTAAATGAAAAACTATACCAAGTCCAGCACTGGAGGGGAAGTTTCCCGTAGCAACCAACCATTCAGGATAAATTTTGAGAACTATTGTTGAGAAATTTCCTCAACTTGGTGGTTGGATTCCTCAGTTGGATTTCTACCTCTCACAGAAACAAACAAGAATTGTAACGTCACCAATAAAGAGAATAAACAGACTTATTTTGCCTTGATATCAATTTCTCTCTTTTAAAAGGAACAAGAAACACGAATAGCCACAAGTTCTATAAAATATATGTTTATCACAACTAATAATACAAAACCGACATCCTGCATAGAGATTCTGTGAGGACATTTAACAAAGCAATAAGAGAAACTTTCCATGCAGTCTAGGAAAATGAACAATTAAAATAAATCATATTTGATAGATTCAACACCACCACAACCGACAAGCACCACCTGACATGCCACACCAAAGCCTTAAACCTCCCATCAAGAAGTTCTAATATGACAAAAATGATCTGAAGCAAGAGAAAATTTCTGGAAAAAGACTCTGAATTTAGTTTGATCAACATTTTAGATCACACTCCGTGATGGTGTGTGATTCAAAATGTCGATACAAACTAACATTATTTTTCCAAAAAAAAATCTCACGCTTCAGGGGAAAACCTCATTGCACGGAGTCTTTTGAGGCTCAATGCAAAGAGGTCACAAAATAGCAAACCTATGGGACCATCTTCTAAGAGGTCAACAACAAACTGCTTTTGACTCAAACCAAAAAAATAAATCTATAGATGAAACCAAAAAAAAATCATGGAGTTGTTCAGAACAAGTTTACAATAAAGGAGGGCCCTCAATCTAATTTAACATTATCCCTATTTTTGTCGTCTTAGTTTATGCCACAAGATCCTTTTTTCCATCGCCATAGATACCAGTAAAAGCTTTCATTCCAACGGTACTTTGTCAAAATAATTTATGTGTGTTTCGAATGGATATAGAATTAGCATTACAAAGAATGCGAAAGAGTAAATTAGTTTAGGCACATCATTTAACAATTGTAAAACCATATATAAAATTATTTATAACATATCCAATAATATACATGATTACACTACAGAAAAAAGAAGATATCAGAACAAAGCCTATTTGAAGAAAATTATAAGTTGTCGAATTAGGTACTGTTATCACGTGAAATCGCGACCTGCTGAACACAGCATTACAAAGAATGCTAGAGAGTAAATTAGTTTAGGTACATCACTTAACAATTGTAAAACCATATATAAAATTATTTATAACATATCCAATAATATACATGATTACACTACAGAAAAAAGTTGATATCAGAACAAAGCGTATTTGAAGAAAATTATAAGTTGCCAAATTGGGTACTGTTGTCACATGAAATCGCACCCTGCTGAACATAGCTATCCAATGGCACCATGGAAACAACCTCAAGGTGTGGGACCCTTGCGTGTTCAAGGTCAAATCTTCGAAGAAAGCCAGCTTCCTCTTTCAATCCAAGTGCAATGTGCTGGTCCAACCCAACACATGAAATCCTACTACTAACCTACTCTAACAGCTCATAGCTCACAGGGGTAAAGGGAGAGGGAAGAATGCATAAAAGGGAAATTGAGGTGATATGCCAAGAAAAAATTGTTTCTTTTTTACTAAGGTTGCACAGGACAACAAGGAAAGGGGACCAAAGGACTCACACAGTTCTCTGTTTGATCGATTCCCAAAGGTAAACATGGAGGTTAGGGTTTGACAAGGTGTTGGAAGGAAAAGGAGATTCACAAACAACAACTGTAAACAATTTAACACAACATATATGTATGGAAAAAGATAAACAAGCACTCAGATATGAAGGTAATGAAACTTACACAACATAAACAAGGTGAGAAGAGGCCAATGGTTGACTTCATTAATGTAAAGGCATAGAACCAATTTTTATGGTTGCATAATGCAAAGTGCAAAGTCTGCCAAAGAAAAACCCTAAAGGAGCTAGAGGAAGAACCCTTAGAAAAAATACAAATCTTGCCTTTATAGATCAGGCATAACTTAGACAACCACTGACCAAACCCTAACCTAGCTAGGGTTAGTAATGAAGTATGTGTGTGAAAGGATGGAACCCTCCCATGAAATCAACAATCTGGGCATGGATTCGTCAGAAAGGACAATAATCAACAATAAATGAGCATGGGTGCCCATAAGATTATTTGTATAAGTCAACGAGTGCAATATATGATGCCCTTGGAGCCTCGAAATCGAAACAAGTAGCTGAAATGAGCAATAACGACACCATCTAGAAAACATGCCACATTTGTTGAATTGTCAAGCCTTCGGGCCCAAAAGAATGATTATGAATTAAATGGTCCACAACCATGAAAAACATCTTCGTTGCGAGTCACGCATCGGGCCTACAACATACCTCATGCTTCATTGACATTGGACCGTCAAGGATCGAGCTTCAGGCGTTCTTCATACCGCATGCACAAGAAAGGAGGGAAGAAAGCCAAAAGAGCGAAGTCTAAAGTCCAAAAGGTCACCTTTGTTAGGCGTAGGAGGTCAAGGAGAAGACCTACATCTTATCGCAAAGATAAGACAAGGAGAAAGAGGGAGTCCCAATACCCGACACCCAAAAGACCAAGACTTAGTCAAATCTTTCGAAGGAAGCCATCAGGGATCAAGGGTCAAGAAGAAGATAGCGCAATGCAGTGTGAAAGGAGGTAAGAGCAAAGCCTGACGCCCAACATCCAAAAGATTCAGACTTAGCCAAATCCTTTGAAGGGAACACCGAAAATCAGGGGGTAGGAACAAGGAAGGTGAAAAATTGAAGGCCTAATCACCGAAAGCTGAAGAGAGATTTTGAGAATCGAGGGGAAGGCATAAGAGGGAAGTTCAAAGCTCAAGGTCCACAAATTCAAGACTTAGGAAAATCTCGAAGGATCCATCAAAAATTAGGGATCATAGAAAGGGCTTGCTAAGGAAGAAAATAAGGCAAGAGGGAAGTGAGAAGCCCAACATCCGAAAGTCCGCCATCGAATGTCGAGGGTCAAGTGGAATGCCTATGCGCTAAGAAGAAAGGAAGCAAAGGAGGAAGGAGATAGAGGTAAAGCCTAACACTCAACGGATCAAGACTTAGGCGATTTGAAAAGGCCTAATCGAGGATTAGGGGTTGGAGGTAAGGCCTAAGGCTTACCAAAAGGGAGCGATAAGAGTTGGAGGTTAAAGCCAATAGCTGAAACCTAAAAGCGTTAGAAAGAAAAGGGGGAAGAAGAAGCAAAATAGGAGCGGAATCGATGGAGAAAGCATGCCAAAAGAGATGTATGCGAAAACCCAAAAGCTTGAAACACCAAGACTTAGCTACTTTTAGGACCCCTTCAAAGAAAATTCATGCAAGATGGCCCATACAAAATCTCTCGAATCAGTTATCAATGATGGGTCATCTAAAGGTGGCATGAAATGACAACAGGCACGAGTACAATTTTGTCGCGAGGGGGGGGGGAGGGGGTACATTTGGGTATGCAAAAAAATTATAAAAATCATAAATATATAATAATATTACTATTGTAATATTACTATATATAATATTAAAAATAAATTATTAATATAAAGTCAATTTATAGTTACTTAAATATAAGTCTATAACCTATAATTATATTAATATAATAATAAATAATTTAATATTTACATCTATTATAATAAATTTTAAATATAAGTTAAATTATAATATTATATATTTAATATTAATAAGTATGTATATATAATAATTATATTATTATGTTACTATGCATACATGTTTATAAATAAGAATTATAGTTTATAATTATGAAGTTATATGGGATTGGACAATATTTTTACGTTTTATAAAAACTAGCACTTGCACCAATGAGGTGCAATACTTACGCCGATAGGTTGTTCCTCCACATGATCCCTGGAGAAGAAACAAAACCGAAAAAAAGGGGTTTGCATTCAGTAGAAGAAATTTTGAATCAACTTTACAAGGACAATTTGATTAGTGAAATGGAAAACCCTTAAATTAGTAGAGATAGAATGTAAGCCTTCAAAGGTTACAAACCTACTTTCAAATATTCTTGCAAGACGTTCAACATTTTCCTTCTCTACATTTTTATGTTCCTCAATCTTTCTACTCTTGTTCACCCATGATAAAATTTATGATCCACCTTCTGACTTCTACTTAATTCTTTCCTCCCTCAGTCTTCAAAACATTAAAATGCTATTACTAAAATATTATGTTTTTTAAAATACTTGTAACATGCTTCTCAAAACAATAATAATTTGTATTATATCATAAACAAAAGGCAATGTCAATTAAAATGCTTGTAACATGCTTCTCTGAATAATAATAATTTTTATTATATCATAAACAAAAGGCAATGTCAAGCAGTACTCCAGAATATTGCTTATTTCATGGAACTAATGAAAACCATTGTTCTAAGGAAGATAAAGTTATATATCATGTATCAAATAATAGCAATGGAGATTCAGAGTATCATGGACTGAATGAAATGGAAAGAAAGTGAAGTAGCATAGACTACTTTAAAGCAAGATGCAATGGCAAAGAACTATTACTTACTCTCCAATCTTTTCTTCTAGCTTTGTTGTTGACAAGATATGACCATCTGGTTCTCTTCTAATCATTTCTTCATTGTCCCTTTCCTTGTTCTTCTCTTTCTCCTTTGCATTATCACCACTCCTGGTTTCTGTCTGTTTAGATTTTCCTCCATTTTTTCTCTCTTTATCCTTTGCTTTTGATCTCTCCTCTTCTCTTTCTTTATCTTTGTTAGATTCTCTATCTCTATCTCAATCTCTAGTCCTCTCCTTTACTTTGTCCCTGCCCTTGTCCCTATCTCTATCCCTAGTTCACTCCCTCTCTCTGTCTTTCTCCCTATCCCTATCCTTATCTCTTGTTTATCCCCGTCCTTCTCTCACTCCTTATCTCTATCTTTCTCCTTTTCACTTTCTTTTTCCCTTTCTCTATCCTTTCCCTTATCTCTCAGCTTATCCTTGTCTTTATCTCTCACCTCCTTATCCCTATCTTTTTGCTTTTCTCTTTCCTTCTCTCATTCTCTATCCCCAACCCTGTCTCTCAGTCTATCCCTTTCCTTCTCTCTCCCTTCCTTGTCCCTATCTTTCTCCTTTTCTCTATCCCTTTCCCTTTCTCTATCCATGTCCTTGTATTTGTGTTTATCCTTATCCTTCTCTCTCCCTTCCCTATCTCTATCTTTCTCCTTCTCCCTTTCTCGATCATTCTCTTTGTCCCTCTCCTTTCTATCCCTTGGAATTTGTAGATCTCTATCAACTTCAATATTTTGTTTTCTCTCCTTTGTTCTCTCTTGTTTTCCTACCCTAACCGTATCCCTAATTAATTCCTAATTGAATCTTAACCCTTACCATAATTGTAACCCTAACCCTAATCCTAGATCCCTTACCCTAATTGAACATCAATTGAACCCTAACCACCCTAATTGAATATTAGTCCTAATTAAATCCTAACCCTCACACTAATTAATCATATAAAACTGACCCTAACCCTTACACAAACCCTAACACTAATCTTGATTTGTAACTCCTAACTCTAACCCTAATATAAATCTAACCCTAGTTCTAATGCTAATTCAATGCAAACCCTTTAAACCTAGGATTTATATTAAAACCCTAACCCTAACCCTATTAAAATTCAACCTTAATTAAGCTTGAACCCTAACTCTAAGCCTAACATATTGAATCTTAACCCTAATTGAACCCAAACCACAATCCAAACCCTAATTGAACCCTAAGGTCCCAATGCTAAACCCAAGCTTTATTTTAGAACCCTAACCCTAACTAAACCTTGACCTAACTTTAATCCTAGTTATAACCCTAATTGGCCTCTAATTGAATCCTAATTGAAGCTTAATCCTAACTGATCCCTAACCATAACCCTATCCCTAATTCAATCCTAATCCTAATTAATCCTTAACCCTAACCCTAATTGTCATCTTAATCTATCTTTAATCACCTAAACCCTCCAAGCTTTATCTTATAATTTTTATTGAACCCTAACCTAATTTAATCCTAATCATATCCATCTCTCTCTCTCTCTATATATATATATATCCATCTCTCTCTAATATACACATATATCCTAATTTAATACATTTGTACCTCTCTCTATATATATCTCCCTCTCTCTACCTCTCTATATAACTTCCTAAATCTTTCTATCCCTCCATAGATCTCCCTCTCTGTCTCCCCCTCTTTATATTTCTATTTCTCTCTCCCTCTCTCTCCATATCCATCATCTCTATCTCTATCTTCCTTTCTACCTCTCCCTATCTCTATCTCCTTACCCCTCCCTCTCTCTCTCTCTCTCAATATCTGTCAATATCTCTCCCTCACTCTCACACACACTCCCTATTTCTCCCTCCCTATATTTATCTCTATATATATATTAGCTAAGATTTTCAAAGTCTTGGCTTTGCAACATTGCCAAGCAGAACACTTGGGGGGGGAGGGGGGAGGCAAGGGCGCTTTTGTGATTCAAAATGAAAATTTGAAATTGATTTGAATTTCCTGTTGTTCTATTGGTTGCATTATTATAGCCGCTTCTCTTGCAGACTTCAGTTAGGCATGTGATTATCTATACCCTCATGCTTTGATTGAAGTCCATACCTTGTTCCAATGCTCTCATTTTGCACAGGCGGGAACAATGCTGGCAAAGGTTGTTAAGTCAAGTATTTCACCTGCCAATTGCATTTGCGTGAATGTGTCTAGAGCCCATTCAACAAATCCATTTTGTGCAAAGCTTGCAATCATTGCATACCCCACGACAACATTTCTTTGAAGCATTCTATCAAAGAGTTTGTGCGCCTTGTCTTTGCCTCCGCATTTGTCAAAGTTCGCATGCCTTGTCCTTGCCTTCGCATTTTTCAAGCATTTCTTTAAAGCATTTTGTCAAACAGTTCACATGCCTTGTCTCTACCATCGCACTTTAAAACGACATGACAGGGACATTTTGCTGGCCAGCCGGAATAGTTCGTGGGTTCCCGCCGGCATCTGACTGTTGGAGATGTTGGTGGGGTTCCCCCGCATAGAATAGCCCAAGGATTAAATTTGATGGTCGACTTTCCCTGTCAACAAATTTTTTAATGACGGTTATCTATTCAAGGGTGCCCTTAAAACATTATGATATACCTTGGTGTATGTAAAATTATATATAAATCAAACATATATATCATTATAATTCTATATAAATTTTGACAGTCTATCCAAAATATCTCCTTTTATCTGATACAATCTTCTTAAAATTTTGATTGTATTCTATGGCAAAAATCTCTAAATACGGTCATACGGCCATCAAATTTAAGCCCTGGAATAGCCTATCGACTAATTAGTTTTTTAGGCGATAAGGCTTTCCTTTTGGCTTTCAGAAAGTTTGTCGAATGTCGGGCATCGGGAAAATAAAAAAAGTTCCACGTGGCTATTGAAGAAGTATCTTTCGGAAAATGCATTGCAATAATGAGAATTGACTCAGCAAGTGGATAAGCATGAGCAGTTTCCCCATTTTGAGGAGGAATTTGACTGGACGTTTTGCTTCACTTACAGTAATATTGCGGCCAAATGTTTTCCTAGAACAGCGTGTCACTGGCGACTGACATTAATCTCCAAGAATGGTGCAGGTACAAGTTGATATATGATCGCCCTTATTGCCGAATTCAAGGAAAATTGTTTGATCTCTACCATCGCACTTTAAAACGATGTGACAGGGACGTTTTGTTGGCCAATCGGAATAGTTCGTGGGTTATGTTGTGACCTAACTCACATCTCACCCCATTGCAAATGGGGACCCTTGTTGTTTTCCTTTTAGGGTTTTTCTTTCGCGTGCTTCGTTTTGTCTGCTCTTCGTTTGGGGGGTTTTGAGTTTGAATTTCGAACGGTCACCCGAGTTGAGCAAATGAATTTTAGCCTGGATCAATGTATAAATGTCACCATCGTGCTTAGAAGGCCTCAGAGACGAAGATCGACTGTCGTTTCAGTCAAATCCGACACCTCCAAGTTTTTAGGGTTTCTCACCCCGGGCCCCCTATTTTTTAGGACCCACTTTTTTGGCACTTTTGGGCAATTTTGGGATCCCTATTTTTTAGGGTCTATTTTTGGAAAGTTGCTATTTTTGGAAAATTTCTATTTTAAGAAGGGTCACGAGTTTCAAAAATCCACTCAGAAGTTCGAAAAGAGCAACGAAACTCTCAGAAAATCGATTCAATTTTTTTTGAAATTTTGGTAAAATTCTGGAAAATCACATAAAAAGTTCAAAAAATTTGGAAAATTTTCTCAAAAATGGTAAAAAAAAATCTGGTTCAAATCACAGAAAATTCTGGAAAAAGTGCAGAAAATGGTGAGTTAGATGAAAAATCGGTCATGAAATCATCAAGAAATGGATAAAAGTCTGAGACACATGCAAAAATATGAGAAATTCATCTGGGAAACCCATGAAAATCTGGAAAATCTGAACATTCATTCATGGAGAAAACTGAGATATTCGCCTAAGTATAGAGGACCTTCAGTTCACAAGATAATGGTAGAAGCTTCAGCCTTAGTCAAGTATCAATGACAATAAATCTGATCAAGTCTGCCCTTATATGGCTGAGTGAAAGTTGGCAATGGCCAACCAAAGGCTGAAGTCCGCCCTCTAAATGAAGCAATGGACAGACAAAGGCTGAAGTCCACCTTGGGTGAGAAATGAAGTGGCTAGGAAGAAGATAAAGTCCGCCTAGCCAAAGATGTAAATGGATACTAACAGGCTGAAGTCTGCCTTGTCCAATGGCTAAACATTGAAGGAAGTCCGCCCATGGCAATAAGGAAATGGCAAGCAAGAGAGCCAAGTCTGCCTTGTCCAATGGCCTAGCATGTGATGAAGTCCGCCCTCCAACCAAGACTTATGGCAACCAAAGTAAGGAAGTCCGCCTTAGTAAGTGGCAAAGAAGAGGCTGAAGTCCGCCTTATGAATGGCAAGGGAATTGCCTAAGTCTGCCCAAGTGAAAAGACTAGATGGCAAGCCAACTAGCTAAGTCCGCCCCAAGTGAAAAGGTAAATAGCCAGACCATCAGCCAAGTCCGCCCTTGAGATAACTGTCAAATGGCAACAAAATAGAGGAAGTCCGCCCTTGTCATGGCCTAATAAGTGACAAAGTCTGCCCTAAGTTAGAGTGTGAATGGCAAAGAAAAGGCTGAAGTCTGCCTTAGTCAAAGAGGAAGTGGCAACCAAGATGAGGAAGTCCGCCCTTGGTTAAGTGTTAGATGGCAAGGAAAAGACCAAAGTCCGCCCTTGTAAGTGGCAAAGAAACAATGCAAGTCCACCCATGGAAAAATGAAATTTGGCTAAGGCATAACCAAGGCAAAGATTAAATGGCCATCTCAAAGCTAAAGTCCGCCATGTTAAGGAAAGTGAAAATTTGAAATTTTTGCCTAAGTATAAACCTTTGGAAAGTGTTAAATATGTCCAAACACCAGAGTGTCTAGAAAGATGAATAATTTTGGACAAATAAAATTGGACATGGCAAGATAAATTGTGGAAAATCAAGAGAATTTGGACAAGTAAAATTGGACGTGGCTAGAAAAATATTGGACGTGGCTAGAGAAATATTGGATGTGGCTAGAGAAATTTCAGATGAAAAATATTTATGGCCAAATAAAATTGGACATGGCAAAATAATTTTGGAAAACGATTAAAAATCATGGCCAAACAAACCGGACGATGGAGATTTTGGCAAGAAAATTTTGAAAATCAAATAGCCAAGAATAAAAATAATTGGCCATAAAATTGAATGGGTTGAAATTAACACATGGAATAATTATTTTGATTATTTTAATTATTCATTTTTCAAAAACCCAAAAGATAAGCCTTGAGAAATTCGAAATAGGAAAGAAAGACAGACTTTTGTTATGCTGGCGATGAAATTAGAAACTTTCCCGGACGAGATTATTAAGGATAGAACTTGCCATCCTGAAGCAAAGTGGAAGAGGATTTTAAACTTGATTCGAAGGAAACATTGCAAATTTACTAAAATGATCGATCTTCTCACCTCTATAAGTGATTTCACTTCATCATTTGTGCAATCATTCGATTCTGAGAAGAAAAGTTGTGAGAAGAGACTTGTTTAAGGCAAAAGGTTGAGAAAATCTGCAGCAAAGTGAAGGAAATATTTTATCAGCTTGCATCGTGATCACTTCTCCAAGAAGTCACAAGGAAGATTTGTTTTGTCCATTTCATTTTAGCATGATACTTCACCATTTATTTTCTTTCCAGCTTGTTATATTTCGCGAAGTCTAATTTGATTATCAGCTGGAATATCTTTCAAACTGATTTAGATGTCGAATTCTGATTATTTTCTCTACTTGTTCTTGCAGATCTATTTTCGAAGCAGTCAAGATGAAGTTTGCAAGAAAAGGTGTGCAAACACAATCGAAAATTAAGTCCAAGTGGGAGCACGTCATGGACACTGATCTTGGCCATGTCGATCTCGAGGACTTCCGGAAGAGAATGTACAGGACTGACGGATGTCTGCCTACACCGATTGCCATGAGGATGATGCGCAATGGAATGGTCCATGCAGCTGGATTTCCACCAGCAAAAAAATGTCTTGAGCTTATGGCAGAATGCGCACTACATTACAATGCACAAGACAGACAGATAGAAGCTCCTAATGGAAGAGTCCTTGCCTACTTGTCTAAGCCAACAATCCAGGAAACCTTTGGAATTCCAGTGTACAATCGAACATCCTATCGCACCAAGCAGGATGCACTCAAGATTTATCAGAGCCAACATGATCTCTGTGCGTCCAATATAAACAAGAATTGGTTATTAAAATCTAAGCCTACTGCAAGCAAGATGCCGAAAAAATTGATCAGAACCCACTTCAAAGAGGAATATGGTGATATTGTTTTGCTACTAAACAGAGTAGTAGGCAGTACCCACGGTGCTCCTTTCGAAGATTGGATGTACTATTTTATTGATGAGATAATCACTAGAGTCAAGATGTTCAATTGGTCCAGAATGATTAGCGACAGCTTGCACAAGCAGTTGGTCAACTTTGAAAAGACCAAAACTTTTCACATGAGCTCATACATTGTATATTCACTTGCAAGATATTATAAGTATCCTGGCTTGACATGCAAAGGCGTGGTCGGTAACGGCGAGGGGAAATTCAAAGTCCACGATTGCTATCCACAGCTGCAACTGAAAGAGAAGTCTCATTTCCGGAGAGCTCATGACGCATTTTTGATGTATATCACCCGGCTTCTTCAAGGTGGAATGCACCAAAGACTCTCACACGAAGCCAAAAGCCTAATCAGTCAGTATGGATTCTGGTTCATTCAGTATCCTAAGTTCACCTACATCAGAATCCAGGGATTTTCAGGAAATCCTTATAGGCTGCCTGTCTATCCGACTAACAAGATGGTATTGTTGGAAGTGCTGAGGCAATTAGAAACGTATCAGAACATTCAAAGACCAAAGCAGAAAGCGGCTGTCACCTTTCCTCATCGACAACATGGAGGAGTCATGCCCGACAGCACAAGCAGCAGAGGTTGCTCGACTGGAGATTCAACAATATCCATTCATCTCATACAAATCCAAGAACTACTTCGATCCGCTCCATCACATCAAGACTGTGGACGGAGAAAGGTACAAGTATCGGGTTGACTTAGAGGACTTCTGGGCCAACGCAGCAGATGAATATGATGTAAGAAGAAGGTTATGGTCAAGGTTGCCATTAAGCATGATAAGGGCGACAGAGCTCTTCAAAATACCTGACCAACTGCAAGATGATGGAATATACGTGCAGCCAGGCTTCAAGGAGAATGAGCCACTTCCACCTATAAAATGGTTCGAGCCTGAGATGGGTGATCTACCCACTTTGATGCGCCCTGTTTTCAAGTGCTCTCAGTGGTGGATAGATCGGCAGGTGAAGGTCCTAAAATAGAGAAATGTGCAATTTACCTACGAGTTGATGGGCGATACCGAGTCATGTTCTTCAAACGCCGGTGCATCTTGTGGAGATGGACCAATGGATGTTGCCAACCCAAGAAAAAGGAAAGAAGTTGATGAATCGGCGAGACAAGAAAAGGATAAAATGGTAGATGAGGGGCCTTCTCGAAAGAAGCACAAGTCCAAACCCCTCCAGTCGGCCACTTCCAGGAACATAGAAGAGATGCTTGCCTTGGATAGAGAATCTTTGGAGAATGCTAGGATCCCTTCTCCAGTTGAAAATGTAGAACCAATCCAAATAGAGGATGATGATCAACCTTCTCCAGCAAACACAGAAATCCTGCAATCGGATAATGATACAGACATTATGGACGGAGAATTCGAGGAAGGAATGATTTCCGCCCTTAAAGGTATCCAAGAGGACCCATCCGTCCAGGAAATCCAGGATATGCAGCTGGTCCAAGAAATTCAAAGTATGCCAGAAATTCAGGAAGAACAGGAAGTACAGGACATACAGGATGTCCAAGATCATCAACAGGACGAAATTGAACAGCCAACAGTCCCAGAGTGGCTGAAAGAAAGATTGAAAAGAAACGCGCCAGTAGATGTTCCAGAGGAGGACAATGACAGATTTTTTGGCAAGATTAGAGCAAACTGCCCCAACGAAGAAGGCCAAGAAGTTCTCAACCATCCAAAGAGATGAAGCTGGAAATCGCACGGTGCAAATTGCAGTGCCTACAGCCGACAAGTTTCAAGATGAGATTGCCCCTGAGGAATATGCTATCACGACCATCGACATGGGTCCGACATCAAAAGGGTAGGAAGTCGAGGACTTGGATAATTCCGTGGCCACCATCAAGGCCAGATTAGAAAAAGAAGTTGCCAAGAAAAAAGAGTATAAGAAAAAAATTCAACGCCTAAAAGATTATATCCAGCACCTGACCAAGCCACTAAATGAAGGTGAACAAGTAGCGCTTCCACCTCCAAATGCTTCACAAGAGCTAGGTGCAAACTTTGAAGAAGAGCTGATAACAACAAGGGAAGCTAAAGACTGGATGGCTGGAAAGAAAGAAGAGGCGTTGGTATTTGCAGAAAAGTTGGCGCAAGTAAATGAGTAGGCTTCCTTTATGCTTTCACGAGTTGCAGATCTGGCGGAATCATGGAGTAGTCTCAAAGATATTCAAAATAGGATCATCCCATGTATTCGGGAACTGAAGGGCATCTCAAAGCAAAGATTGATTGAAGACAAGGTTATTGAAGCTGGAGCAACGTATGACTTCAATGGATTGTACTATGCTTTGATCTCAAGAAGAGGAGTCCTCGAAAAGGTGAAGCAATATGGTGGTAAAGTTGAAGAACAAGTAAAAGAAATTCAAAGTAAAATTTATGAAATGGCTGCAGATATGCTTGACAAGGATGTTGTCCGAAGGAAACACTTGCAACCAAAGAATTTAAAGGAGCAAGTACAGAGAATTTTCTCCACCACCGGGCCAATCATGAAAGAAAGCTTCACTAAAATGTTCGACTTCATGGCCATCAGAAGTTCTTTCTTGTTGTAGGAACCAGCATGGGCGACTATGTTTGCAGAATGTGCCGAAAGCTTATTCTTGCTGGAGTACAATGTCAGCGTGCTGCCCGTCATTGCCATGGAAGAGGTCGACTTGATCGTGTCTAGGTTCGGCGAACGTGAGGCTGCACAAGTGGATAAGGATGCCACTCCAGTTGTCTAGTGTTCTCTTCAGTTAACTAGTTGTGATTTTAGAAACCCTAATTAGGGTTTAGTTCTGTTTAATCTAGGCCATTGATCTAGAATCAATCTCGGTCGTTCATTGTAATCTGAAAACTATATAAACCCCCCCCCTCACTCTCTCATTTTCATTAGAATGTAGAGATATAGATGATAGATTAGAGGAGATTCAGAAGTTAGAGCAGATTTAAAGGGTTAGATTGTAGCAATAAAGAGAGAGTTTTTATGAGATTGTTGTCAAAACACTACTTTGATAATGAAGTTCAAATGCATGAGGTGCCTTGAATACTTGATTGTTGAATAGTTGCATGGTCGCATATTTTCTTTCTCTCTTAGTAAATTTGAATTATGATGTATGTTAGAAGAATGATAGATTGATAACGAAGATTGATGAAACCGAGCTCATACCTTCTTTGAGTGGATGATTTCACTCAATGTGCAAAGTTAGACTGAGCTTTACTGTGGATGCTTAACTTCTGTTTTAATAATTGTTGTTCGATCTGATGGCAATTATTCATCACGTGAAAATCACAAACACATTCCTAGAAGATTGCACTTGCTCTGCGTAGTTGTCGTTTAACATGGCAAAACAGAGTATGGTTTATTTGGTTTCACTTAGTCTTCATCTTCTCTTGATTTCTTAGGAATAGTATAGGATCTCTAAAACCCTTAATCTTTTTCATTTTTTTTTAAATCAAAAAACCCAAAATGATACTGCATTTATGTCTACTTTTTCGAATAACTTGCAAAATCTTAATTGTGCCCACAGCAAATCACATCCATACCATAGAGCCTATCCGCGTTCATCTTAAACATTGGAATTACCCTATGACCTCAGTTGCAATCTTAGCATATGAAGTAGTTTTTCAAGAGAGAATAGAGCATCTGTGACACTTTGTTCTAAAATATTTGTTGTGTCATGAAACACGCATCAACATTAAACTGGCGCTAGAAGGAGGGCATGAACGAAAAGAAATCTTTGCTGCATCACTCTTGTATATGCTGGCCTCTCCTCCCACACATCAACATTAAACTGGCGCTAGAAGGAGGGCCTTTTGTAAACAATAGTGAGTTACTCTCAAAGCGAGCATGATGCAGTATGGTGTTACGACATGAATTTCCTTTTGTTGTACCTGTCGAGCAACCAGATCAACCACCAACTGATATTATTGATCAGTTGTACACACTAGCTTGGAAGTCACAGGCAGATCAAGCTGAGTTTAGACAAACAAGTCGCATCCTTGCTAGGGAAGAAGAAAAAGGAAAGAGGTTCGAAGAAGCAATCAAGAAAGATCTGATAAAGCAAAAGATAGATCGCCTGAAAGAAAAGTTTGACGAGATAGAAAGATCATTTGCCGCAAGTTCGTCTTCCAATTCAAGTTTGAGTAATAGAATGAAGAATGGGACTCCTAGCCAACATTCCTAATCCAAACCAGGATCCCCAGCCAGTATTGCAACCGAATTTGGGTTTTCACGATGAACAAGAAAATATCATCACAGAATTGTTCAGCCTCGCGTGGCAAGTGAGAAGAAGTGCTCCTGATTGGTTTTGCATGCGATTTATCCTTGAAGAAGAAGAAGAAAGAGCACGACGAATTGAATTCAACGTTCAAAGAGACCTTCTTGTTGAAATATTTGAAGCTCTTGAACGAGAGCACAACCGACAAGCCAACAGACAAGTGAATCAACAAGCCCAAGAAGCAGCTCCGGCACCAGCAGATCTGGCACCGCCTATACAAGCTTAAAGTAGAATACATTGGATTGAATTGGTTCTTTCTCAGCAGAGAAGTTTAGGAGAGTCACTAGATCCACTCCCAACTCTTTCAAGGAATTTGTTGAGCTATCTCCCCACGGGAATAGACAGAGAAAATCATCGCAGGAAGCATCATCAAGTACACAAGTACCGAGCGAAGAAGATCCTTTTGGTCTTTTCCAAAATTCACCAAGTGCCAACCAACTAAATCGTCAACAAGTTACAGTGGCTGCACAACCAGTCCCACCAGTTCAACCAGTTCAACCGAATCAACCGAACGCTCCAATGGCGTGGCATCCAGCTGATGCGTCACATATGACGTTTGCTGTTTACCATGATCTACCAAAGAATCCGGAACATTTTTGTTCCAAATTCCATAGTGGTGACCTAAACCACACTGCGGACGAGCATGTTAAGCTGTTTGAAGACCTTCTCCAAAACCGAGACATTCAAGAAGAAGATGTTGCCTACAGATTGTTCCCTTACACATTTGACGAGGAAGCCTCTTATTGGTATATCCATTTGCCCGCTAATTCCATTCGCACCTGGCAACAAATGAAGACCACTTTCCTGGAAAAGTTCAGGCCACCCATTGCTCCATCTGATTTGTATAGACAATTTGTGGAGATCAAAAGGCAGGAACATGAGCCAATTAGCACCTTCGATAACAGATTCCACAAGGCTTATACCCGGCTAAGAGATCCTTATTTGTTGGACAATGTAGCAGCATTACCAATTTATTATGAAGCCTTAGATCGTCTTACTGCCATGTTCGTAAAGTTGACAAATCCGCTCCCAGTAGATCTAAAAGGAGCATATGTTGCAGCAATCACGACCAGTACTGGTCTCGGAATAGGTTTGGCCCCGGGTCCACTCCACTATTTAGGAAATGCAGCCTCTCAAAATCAAATTCAGGATATCAATCAAGCATTGGCCCACCAGACACCCATGATGAATCCAGTCCCAAGTAATCAAATGGTTCTCCACCCAGGGATGCCCGTGTCTCAAATGCCACTAACACAGCCAATATATCTCCAGAATGTGACAACTTCCACGCGAACCCAGGAAGAAAAAGATGAAATGAGAGAATTGATCGAACAAGTCAAGAGACTGTCAACTGAAGTTACCTATCTAAAAGGATAGACTAGCCAAATGCAAAATTTTCAAAATAACTATCAGCCAGCTCAAGGACATTACCAAGGTCAAGGCCACTTAGGATATCAAAGAGACACTCAGAATTATCAGAGAGATAACCAAAATTTTCAAGGAAATAATCTGGGTTTTCGAAACAATAACCCAGGCTTTCAAAGGAAGACTTGGAACACTGGACCCAATAATGGAAATGTGCCATCACCTTTAGACAATCCGCCTACCGACAATCGTCCTGCCGACAAGGTATTCCTGGCCGAAGCAGCATTCTCAGGGTGGTGCAGATTGCACAACACAGATCAGCATTCTGAGTTACATTGTCACGAGTTTCAAGTAGCGGCAGACATTTTTAAAAGCGAGAAGAGAAATTCAGAAAATCCTCCGGTAACCGGATATGAAATAGTTCCTGCGCCAAGATATGATTAGGCCCTTGTAATTGAAAGCACTCAGTATCTACCTCAAGAATATCTGTAGTATCAACACACTCAAAGGTTTCCACCTGCATCAGCCAATGGACCTGTGGAGGCGCCACTCATCGTCTCCTCATACATAGTTGCTGAAGGACCTGTAGAAGACACGACAACTATTACTTCCCGCCATTGAATAACAACGTATTGGTTGAAGGTGTAAAAGAAATTCAAGCATTCCAACAGACAGGCAACAATCTGCCAAAGGTTTACTATCGGAAAAATTAGGAGCCTTTGACATCATCAGTTCCTCCACATAACTTTCACACACCGCCACATCCAAATGCAAGCAATAACCCACCTCTTTCGAGAGACACGCCACAATACAGGCAAGGAGATACTGCTAGTAGTAATGCTAGTAACCCTACCCCTCTTAAGGATGAATTGAGAAGATTGAGTCAATATGTTGCGGAAGAAGTAAAGAAAATCAAGGTAAATGTGTCTTTGTTTGAATTGATGAAGGTTCCAGAGATAAGGAATACGTTCCTTGACAACTTGAAGGACACAACGCAAGATTCAGTCAATAAGGCTGCCAACTCCACAAACAATGTGAACGTCATCCAAAATGAAAAATTCGAATCTACCCAAGAAGGACATCAGAATTTTAAAGGAACTCGAGGTATGTATGAAGTAAAAGAAGGCATGGAGATGGCAGGCCAAAAGATAGCTAGACCTGAACAAGTTTGTCTAAGTGCAAAAGAAAACAAGACGGAGAATCCAGCAAAAGGAGCAGAGACTCCACACATTGAGAAGAACACTAGGGTTAGAGCTAAGGAGGCGGAAGCCAGCGCACAAAAAGGAAGCCCCGTGATATTCTATCAGGGAAAAGATGAACCAGCCCCTTTCCTCGTCTCGCTCCGGATTTTCAACAAACTCCTACACAATTGTCTAATTGATTCAGGAGCATCAAGCAACGTAATGCCATTAGCAATTTTCCGCAGATTGGGTTTGACACCCACAAGAACAAACAAGAAAGTGACACAATTAGATAAGACAGAAGTCCCAGTCATAGGAGAATTGAACAACATCCATATGCAAATATCAACCGATCCAAGGATTCAACAGTTCATTGACATTTATGTAGTTGATATTCTTGATGGATATGGCATGGTTTTAGGAAGAGACTGGACTCGCAGATTGAATGGCTACTTTGCCACTGACTTTTCGCATATGTGGTTGCCTTGGAAAGGTATTCCCAACCAGATCAAAATTGAAAGTACGCCTAGACTTAGACTGATGATCACAGAGAATGGGGAAAACAATGAAATCCTGTTTTGTGAAACAGATTTGGGCCAATACATTCCACAGGCACCAGAAGTTTTGATGTTACAATGTTCAAATGATCAGGAGCAGCCACTAGAAATTGCAGATTCAACAGAAGTACCTACAGAAAGTGATGAAGAGCTATCACCAGATGAAGGTGAAAGCATGTTCGAGAATTTCAGAAGATTTGTGCTCAGAAGCACAAGACAAGAAAGAGAATTGGGAAGTCATGCTTTTGTGCAAGACTTGTTACTACCCAATTGGTGTCGTATCCATAACGCTTTTCATTCCGAATTCTCTTGCGCCATGTGCAAAATGGCCTTAGATCAAGTGCGCGCAAGAACTTCCCAAATTTTAGAAGATGAATGTTTTGATTTGACAGTACCAGATGAAGAAAGAGATCTCTCATCAGAGGGAGAAAAGATTCAAGATATAAACCAGTTTCAAGAAGATTATTTTGCTCCAGAAATCCAGAATGGAGAAATTCCTACTCCTCATCAATTGCCAGAGCAAGAACAAGTTTGGACCTTGAGGTTCAATGGTTCAAAATCCAAGAAAGGCAACGGAGCTGGGTATGAGCTTATCAGTCCATATGGCGAGACCTACCTGGCCGCCTTGAGATTACAGTTCCCATGTACCAACAATGTTACAGAATATGAGTCATTAGTGCACGGATTGCTCCACGCAATTCGCAAGAAGGTCAAAGTGCTACATGTTTACGGTGATTCAGAAATTGTAGTAAGGCAAGTAAGAAAGAAGTACGCCTACCATGACAAGAGGCTGAGAGGATACAAAAATCGTGTCTGGGATCTCATTGAAAGTTTCGACACTTTCAACATCAAATCAGTGTATCGCTCTCAAAACAAAATTGCAAATTCCTTAGCCCAATCAACAAGTTCCTTAGAGCCGCTTGAGATGGATGCAGTGAAGAAATTTACAGTAGAGATCACTTCAACACCATCAGTTCCAGATAATATCACAAATTTCCAGGTGTTTGATGATGACAAGCACATCTTAGATTTTCTGACAAATTCAGATGTTTTTCTCACCCAAGTCATTGATGAAGAAGAAGACCAAGGGGAAACTGAATTTGATACCGAAGGCATAATGAACTTAAAAACCAATAACATTCCCAAAGGGATGATCCAGTTAGAAAGAATCTTTGACTAGGATCATATCAACGCTATCAAATACCAAAGAAGTGATGGAGCTCAACACGAAGCTGTTAATCTTGGAACGCAAGAGGAAGTAAGAAATGTTCTCATCGGCAAAGTATGCACACATGAAGAAAAGAAACAGATAATCAAGAGCCTGAAGCAATTCCAAGACATTATTGCTTGGATCTACGAGGGTCTGAAAACATATGACACCTCGATTATTACACACTATCCCCCTCAAAGCTGGCAGTAAACCATTCCGGCAGCGCCAAAGACCTGTAAATCCTCTGCTAGAGCCCCTTATTTTCCAAGAAATGAAGAAGCTACTTTCAGCAGGCATTATCTTTCCAGTGCGCCACTCAACGTGGGTCGCCAATTTGGTACCCGTCCGCAAAAAGAATGGAGAGATAAGATTGTGTGTTGACTTCAGAAACCTCAACAGGGCCTCAGAAAAGGACAATTATCCACTGCCCTCATTAGATGAAGTCATTCAAATTGTGAACGGATCCCAGATGATGTCATTTCTTGATGGATATTCTGGCTACAACCAAGTACTCGTAGAACCAGAAGACAGGCTTAAGACGACATTTACAACGAAGTGGGGCACATTTGCCTACAAGAGGATGCCATTTGGTCTGATTAATGTCGGAGCTACCTTCCAAAGGGCTATGGATATTTCTTTCAAGGATCTCATAGGGAAGTGCATCATTGTTTATATGGATGACCTTACGGTGTTTTCAAAGAAAAGAGAGACTCATGTTAAAGATTTGATAAGGATATTCGAAAGATGCAGAAAATATGGAATATCCTTGAACCCGAAGAAATGTGTGTTCGGGGTAACTGAAGGAAAGCTGCTTGGCCATGTAATAATAGAAAAAGGTATCCTTATAGACCCTGATCGAGTGGAGGCTATTTCCAGAGTTGGTTTACCTTCAAGTCAGAAAGAATTGAAGTCTTTCTTCGGAAAGATTAATTTTGTGAGAAAATTTATAACAGGATTTGCTGAAATAGTAAGGCCCTTGACTGAAATGCTTAAAAGGGATGCAAAGATAGAGTGGACAGAGCCAACAAGAAGAGCTTTCGAAGAGATCAAACAGGCCATAGTTGACGCTCCTGTCCTGGTCAGTCCTGATTATACCAAGCCATTCTACCTTTATTCATTCGCATCAGAACATACATGTGCCGCGATGCTAACACAAAGAACAGATGAGAAGGATGAACATCCCATTGCCTTTATGAGTGCACCTTTCAAGGATGCAGAGCTGAAGTACCTGAACGTTGAAAAGCAAGCATATGCTTTAGTTAAAGCAATAAAGAAATTCCGGCACTATGTATTGAGAAGTAAAGTTTTTGCCATCGTCCCAGATGTGACCGTCAAAACCCTCCTGATGCAGAATGAATTAGGAGAGAGAAGGGGTAAATGGGTCACAATCATCCAAGAATATGATATTGAAATTCAACCGATGAAGATTGTCCGTGGCCAAGCTTTGACACAAACCATTGCTACAGGACCTGAGTTAGTGCAACATGTGTATGAATTACAAGAGGTGTCCCCTGATGAATGGTATGACGATATCATCTACTTCCTTCTTAATCACAAATGCCCGAATCATTTAAAACCAGTGCAAAAGAGGGCCCTATGAATGAAGAGCCAAAGGTACATGTTGCAAGGGGCAATGTTATACAGGAGAAATCACGAAGGAGTTTTTCTAAGGTGCCTGGGAAAAGAAGAAGCTAAGCAGACAATAGAACATTTCCATTCCATATTCGGAACCGGCCACGGAGGATGTCTTGCAACAACACACCAAATTTTGATGGCCGGCTACTATTGGCCAATAGTATTTAAAGATGCATTTGATCACGTGAAGACTTGCCACACCTGTCAAATCACTGCAGCACGAGAAAGGAACCCAGCTATGCCACTACAGCCTGTGATCGAAGTGCGACCTTTCGCAAAGTGGGGACTCGACTTTATTGGTATGATCAATCCACCTTCCTCAGCACAACACAGGTATATCCTAACCACAACTGACTATTGCACACGATGGTCAGAAGCTCAAGCTTTAAAATTTTGCACCTCTGATGTTGTAATTAATTTTTTAGAAGAGAACATTATCACCAGGTTCAGATGTCCTCATGCTTTAGTGTGTGATAATGGTTCTGCATTCTCTTCATTGAGATTTTCTAACTGGGCTTTCGAGCATGGTATCACTCTGAAGTTTTCATCAAATTACTATCCCCAGGGCAACGGATTAGCAGAATCCACCAACAAGAATTTATTGAACGTCATCAAGAAACTGCTAGACAAAAATCCAAGGGACTGGCACACGCAATTGAGATTCGCTCTCTGGGCGGATAGAGTAAGAGTAAAGAGTTCCTTAGGTACATCACCTTACCACCTGGTTTATGGACAAGATCCAATATTTCCCATACAGCTGAGAATTCCAACCCTACAATTCATGCAAGAATGTTTAGAAGAAGAAGAGAGGGTTAAAACTAGATTATCGCAGTTACTTCTTTTGGAAGAGAAGAGAGATCAAGCCTTGGAGAAATTTTTTAAACATCAAGACATTGTTAAGAGATGGTTCGATAAACGAGCAAGAGTCAAAGCTTTTCGAAATTCCGATTTAGTCCTTTGTTGGGACAAAGCACACGAGAGAAGAGGAGACCACAATAAATTTGACAACCTATGGATGGGTCCCTTTCAAATTTCGGAAATTTTGGGAGATAATGATTTTAAATTGAAGACACTGACCGGAGAAGAAGTTCCATTGCCCGTTAACGGGCAATTTCTAAAGCATTACTTCCAGTCCTAGACTCCCAGTGGGTCTTGCTCTGTACATAGCTAGATTAGATTTCTTTTCCTGTTTGGGTTTGGTTTTTTATTTCTTGTTTTTTCCTGCTTTCTTAGATTAGTTTGCTTTGTTAGTTTGTTTGCTTTCGTTTGCTTTCCCTTAGATTGGTTGTTTTGAATAAATCAAGGATCTCCATTTGCAAGAAGGTGAAGTATTCCAAACACACACTGGTCTTATTCCGCAAAGTAATGTTAGATTATTCCGTTGATAAATACCCGTTAGGAATTTTGAATCCGAGATGGAATTCTTCTAGTTTAACTTTAGGTTAGGATTTGTACTTGGCTAGGAGGGAAATCGTATATTGTGTCCAGACACTGAGTATTGAAGATCATTATATTTTACACATTTAATAATTTCTCTGAGTTATTATGGTCTCCTAGGAGAAGTCAAGGTTAGGCTAATCAAAAGTCTAGCTCCAGCGCCACTATAATACTCAAACCCACATGAGCTTCACTGCTTACAAGCCAAAATGTGGAAAAAGTATGAAAAGAAAAGAATATCGAAAGAAAAAGAATAAAAAGGAAAAATGAAAAAATCAAAGCATTTGGCTTTCGGGTGTGCGGACATCTCTACAGGCGTGCACTCAAGTCAATCGATCATCAGAAGAGAAAAACAAGAAAATCAAAAGAAATTATAAATCGCCGGAAGTAGAGCAATCTCCGTGAGTTTATAGAAGATAACCTTGCCGGGGCTATAAACGCTCGCTGGCAGCAAGGCTCTATCCAAGGATGCTTTTGGAGTTAAGACAAATTACAAAGCCTGCCATGATGAAACCGAAGAGTCATACTAATTTCACGAGATGGAATAAACGCATTTGCACACACTTGTGATTGAAAAGAAAAGTGTCTTGATCCAATCTAGGGTTTCTTTTTCTTCTGGCACAAGTTTCTAACCTAGTAAGTTAGTTGGATTTAGTTGAGATTCCATTCGCATTAGGTCTTATCTTTGAATGTTTAGGGAACATTCTGGAGTCGCCAGAGCTGTTGTGGCGAATCGACAATCTCTACCATCGCGGGGACCCTTGTTGTTTGTCTTTTTAGGGTTTTCTTCGCGTTTCGCTTTTGTCTGCTCGCTTGGGGTTTTGAGTTTGAATTTCGAACGTCAATCTCGAAGCTGAGTAAATGAATTTTATCCCGATCAATGTATACCACCATCGCAGTTTAGAATTGGGAGACGCAAGATCGACCGCCGCTCAAATAAACTGACAACCCAAGTTTTAGGGTTTTCACCCCAAGCCCCCTATTTTTTAGGACCTACTTTTTTGGCACTTTTGGGCAATTCTGGGATCCCTATTTTTAGGGTCTATTTTTGGAAAGTTGCTATTTTTGGAAAATTTCTATTTTTAGAAAGTTTTTATATTTGGAAAGGGCTCGAGTTTCAAAAATCCACTTAGAAGTTCAAGAAGATCAACAAAACTCGCGTAGTAACTCCATTCAATTTTTTTGAAAATATTGGTAAAATTCTCGCAAATCATTATGATCAAAAATTTGGAAAATTTTCAAAATGGTAAAAATCAAGTTCTCAAATCACGTAGTGAATTCGAAAAGTGCGTAAAATGAGTTGATGAAAATCGTCATGAAATCATCAAGAAATGGATAAAGTCCGAGACACATGCAATAATCTCATCCTGGAAATCCATGAAAATCTGGAAAATCTGAACATTCATTCATGGAGAAAACTGAGATATTCGCCTAAGTATAGAGGACCTTCAGTTCACAAGATAATGGTAGAAGCTTCAGCCTTAGTCAAGTATCAATGGCAATAAATCTGATCAAGTCCGCCCTTATATGGCTGAGTGAAAGTTGGCAATGGCCAACCAAAGGCTGAAGTCCGCCCTCTAAATGAAGCAATGGACAGACAAAGGCTGAAGTCCACCTTGGGTGAGAAATGAAGTGGCTAGGAAGAAGATAAAGTCCGCCCAGCCAAAGATGTAAATGGATACTAACAGGTTGAAGTCCGCCTTGTCCAATGGCTAAACATTGAAGGAAGTCCGCCCATGGCAATAAGGAAATGGCAAGCAAGAGAGCCAAGTCCGCCTTGTCCAATGGCCTAGCATGTGATGAAGTCCGCCCTCCAACCAAGACTTATGGCAACCAAAGTAAGGAAGTCCGCCTTAGTAAGTGGCAAAGAAGAGGCTGAAGTCCGCCTTATGAATGGCAAGGGAATTGCCTAAGTCCGCCCAAGTGAAAAGACTAGATGGCAAGCCAAGTAGCTAAGTCCGCCCCAAGTGAAAAGGTAAATAGCCAGACCATCAGCCAAGTCCGCCCTTGAGATAACTGTCAAATGGCAACAAAATAGAGGAAGTCCGCCCTTGTCATGGCCTAAGAAGTGACAAAGTCCGCCCTAAGTTAGAATGTGAATGGCAAAGAAAAGGCTGAAGTCTGCCTTAGTCAAAGAGGAAGTGGCAACCAAGATGAGGAAGTCCGCCCTTGGTTAAGTGTTAGATGGCAAGGAAAAGACCAAAGTCCGCCCTTGTAAGTGGCAAAGAAACAATGCAAGTCCGCCCATGGAAAAATGAAATTTGGCTAAGGCATAACCAAGGCAAAGATTAAATGGCCATCTCAAAGCTAAAGTCCGCCATGTTAAGGAAAGTGAAAATTTGAAAATTTTGCCTAAGTATAAACCTTTGGAAAGTGTTAAATATGTCCAAACACCAGAGTGTCTAGAAAGATGAATAATTTTGGACAAATAAAATTGGACATGGCAAGATAAATTGTGGAAAATCAAGAGAATTTGGACAAGTAAAATTGGACATGGCTAGAAAAATATTGGACGTGGGTAGAGAAATATTGGACGTGGCTAGAGAAATTTCGGATGAAAAATATTTATGGCCAAATAAAATTGGACATGGCCAAATAATTTTGGAAAACGATTAAAAATCATGGCCAAACAAACCGGACGATGGAGATTTTTGCAAGAAAATTTTGAAAATCAAATAGCCAAGAACAAAAATAATTGGCCATAAAATTGAATGGGTTGAAATTAACACATGGAATAATTATTTTGATTATTTTAATTATTCATTTTTCAAACACCCAAAATATTAGCTTTGAGAAATTCGAAATTGGAAAGAAAGACAAAGACTTTTGTTAGGCTGGCGATGAAATTAGAAACTTTCCCGGATGAGATTATTAAGGATAGAACTTGCCATCCTGAAGCAAAGTGGAAGAGGAGTTTAAACTTGATTCGAAGGAAACATTGCAAATTTACTAAAATGATCGATCTTCTCACCTCTATAAGTGATTTCACTTCATCATTTGTGCAATCATTCGATTCTAAGAAGAAAAATTGTGAGAAGAGACTTGTTTAAGGCAAAAGGTTGAGAAAATCTGCAGCAAAGTGAAGGAAATATTTTATCAGCTTGCATCATGATCACTTCTCCAAGAAGTCACAAGGCAGATTTGTTTTGTCCATTTCATTTTAGCATGATACTTCACCATTTATTTTCTTTCCAGCTTGTTATTTTTCGTGCAGTCTAATTTGATTATCAGCTGGAATATCTTTCAAACTGATTTAGATGTCGAATTCTGATTATTTTCTCTACTTGTTCTTGCAGATCTATTTTCGAAGCAGTCAAGATGAAGTTTGCAAGCAAAGGTGTGCAAACACAATCGAAAATTAAGTCCAAGTGGGAGCACGTCGTGGACAATGATCTTGGCCACGTTGATCTCGAGGACTTCCGAAAGAGAATGTACGGGACTGACGGATGTTTGCCTACACCGATTGCCATGAGGATGATGCGCAATGGAATGGTCCATGCAGCTGGATTTCCATCAGCAAAAGAATGTCCTGAGCTGATGGCAGAATGCGCACTACATTACAATGCACAAGACAGATAGAGAGAAGCTCCTGAGGGAAGAGTCCTTGCCTACTTGTCCGAGCCAGCAATCCAGGAAACCTTTGGAATTCTAGTGTACAATCGAACATCCTATCGCACCAAGCAGGATGCACTCAAGAATTGGTTATTAAAACCTAAGCCTACTGCAAGCAAGATGCCGAAAAAATTGATCAGAACCCACTTCAAAGAGGAATATGGTGATATTGTTTTGCTACTAAACAGAGTAGTAGGCAGTGCCCACGGTGCTCCTTTCGAAGATTGGATGTACTATTTTATTGATGAGATAATCACTAGAGTCAAGATGTTCAATTGGTCCAGAATGATTAGCGACAGCTTGCACGAGCAGTTGGTCAACTTTGAAAAGACCAAAACTTTTCACATGAGCTCATACATTGTATATTCACTTGCAAGATATTATAAGTATCCTGGCTTGACATGCAAAGGCGTGGTCGGCAACGGCGAGGGGAAATTCAAAGTCTACGATTGCTATCCACAGCTGCAACTGAAAGAGAAGTCTCATTTCCGGAGAGCTCATGACGCATTTTTGATGTATATCACCCGGCTTCTTCAAGGCGGAACGCACCAAAGACTCTCACACGAAGCCAAAAGCCTAATCAGTCGGTATGGATTTTGGTTCATTCAGTATCCTAAGTTCACCTACATCAGAATCCAGGGATTTTCAGGAAATCCTTATAGGCTGCCTGTCTATCCGACTAACAAGATGGTATTGTTGGAAGTGCTGAGGCAATTAGAAACGTATCAGAACATTCAAAGACCGAAGCAGAAAGCGGCTGTCACCTTTCCGTTTTTCATCGGCAACATGGAGGAGTCATGCCCGACAGCACAAGCAGCAGAGGTTGCTCGACTAGAGATTCAACAATATCCATTCATCTCATACAAATCCAGGAACTACTTCGATCCGCTCCATCACATCAAGACTGTGGACGGAGAAAGGTACAAGCATCGGGTTGACTTAGAGGACTTCTGGGCCAACGCAGCAGATGAATATGATGTAAGAAGAAGGTTATGGTCAAGGTTGCCATTAAGCATGATAAGGGCGACAGAGCTCTTCAAAATACCTGACCAACTGCAAGATGATGGAATATACGTGCAGTCAGGCTTCAAGGAGAATGAGCCACTTCCACCTATAAAATGGTTCGAGCCTGAGATGGGTGATCTAGCCACTTTGATGCGCCCTGTTTTCAAGTACTCTCAGTGGTGGATAGATCGGCAGGTGGAGGTCCTAAAACAGAGAAATGTGCAATTTACCTATGAGTTGATGGGCGATACCGAGTCATGTTCTTCAAACGCCGGTGCATCTCGTGGAGATGGACCAATGGATGTTGCCAACCCAAGAAAAAGGAAAGAAGTTGATGAATCCGCGAGACAAGAAAAGGATAAAATGGTAGATGAGGGGCCTTCTCGAAAGAAGCACAAGTCCAAACCCCTCCAGTCGGCCACTTCCAGGAACATAGAAGAGATGCTTGCCTTGGATAGAGAATCTTTGGAGAATGCTAGGATCTCTTCTCCAGTTGAAAATGTAGAACCAATCCAAATAGAGGATGATGATCAACCTTCTCTAGCAAACACAAAAATCCTGGAATCGGATAATGATACAGACATTATGGACGGAGAATTCAAGGAAGGAATGATTTCCGCCCTCAAAGGTATCCAAGAGGACCCATCCGTCCAGGAAATCCAGGATATGCAGCTGGTCCAAGAAATTCAAAGTATGCCGGAAATTCAGGAAGAACAGGAAGTACAGGGCATACAGGATGTCCAAGATCATCAACAGGACGAAATTGAACAGCCAACAGTCCCAGAGTGGCTGAAAGAAAGATTGAAAAGAAAAGCGCCAGTAGATGTTCCTGAGGAGGACAATGACATAGATTTTCTGGCAAGATTAGAGCAAACTGCCCCAAGGAAGAAGGCCAAGAAGTTCTCAACCATCCAAAGAGATGAAGCTGGAAATCGCACGGTGCAAATTGCAGTGCCTACAGCCGACAAGTTTCAAGATGAGATTGCCCCTGAGGAATATGCTATCACGACCATCGACATGGGTCCGACATCAAAAGGGCAGGAAGTCGAGGACTTGGATAATTCTGTGGCCACCATCAAGGCCAGATTAGAAAAAGAAGTTGCCAAGAAAAAAGAGTATAAGAAAGAAATTCAACGCCTAAAAGATTATATCCAGCACCTGACCAAGCCACTAAACGAAGGTGAACAAGTAGCGCTTCCACCTCCAAATGCTTCACAAGAGCCAGGTGCAAACTTTGAAGAAGAGCTGACAACAGCAAGGGAAGCTAAAGACTGGATGGCTGGAAAGAAAGAAGAGCCGTTGGTATTTGCAGAAAAGTTGGCGCAAGTAAATGAGCAGGCTTCATTTATGCTTTCACGAGTTGCAGATCTGGCGGAATCATGGAGTAGTCTCGAAGATATTCAAAATAGGATCATCCCATGTATTCGGGAACTGAAGGGCATCTCAAAGCAAAGATTGATTGAAGACAAGGTTATTGAAGCTGGAGCAGCATATGACTTCAATGGATGGTACTATGCTTTGATCTCAAGAAGAGGAGTCCTCGAAAAGGTGAAGCAAGATGGTGGTAAAGTTGAAGAACAAGTAAAAGAAATTCAAAATAAAATTTATGAAATGGCTGCAGATATGCTCGACAAGGATGTTGTCCGAAGGAAACACTTGCGACCAAAGAATTTAAAGGAGCAAGTACAGAGAATTTTCTCCACCACCGGGCCAATCATGAAAGAAAGCTTCACTAAAATGTTCGACTTCATGGCCATCAGAAGTTCTTTCTTGTTGCAGGAACCAGCATGGGTGACTATGTTTGCAAAATGTGCCGAAAGCTTAGACTTGCTGGAGTACAATGTCAGCGTGCTGCCCGGCATCGCCATGGAAGAGGTCAACTTGATCGTGTCTAGGTTCGGCGAACGTGAGGCTGCACAAGTGGATAAGGATGCCACTCTAGTTGTCTAGTGTTCTCTTCAGTTAACTAGTTGTGATTTTAGAAACCCTAATTAGGGTTTAGTTCTGTTTAATCTGGGCCATTGATCTTGAATCAATCTCGGTCGTTCATTGTAATCTGAAAACTATATAAACCCGCCCCCTCTCCCCTCTCCCTTCCACCCCGCCCCTCACTCTCTCATTTTCATTAGAATGTAGAGATATAGATGATAGATTAGAGGAGATTCAGAAGTTAGAGCATATTTAAAGGGTTAGATTGTAGCAATAAAGAGAGAGTTTTTATGAGATTGTTGTGAAAACACTACTTTGATAATGAAGTTCAAATGCATGAGGTGCCTTGAATACTTGATTGTTGAATAGTTGCATGGTCGCATATTTTCTTTCTCTCTTAGTAAATTTGAATTATGATATATGTTTGAAGAATGATAGATTGATAACGAAGATTGATGAAACCGAGCTCATACTTTCTTTGAGTGGATGATTTCATTCAATGTGCAAAGTTAGACTGAGCTTTACTGTGGATGCTTAACTTCTGTTTTAATAATTGTTGTTCGATCTGATGGCAATTATTCATCACGTGAAAATCACAAACACATTCCTAGAAGATTGCACTTGCTCTGCGTAGTTGTCGTTTAACGTGGCGAAACATAGTATGGTTTATTTGGTTTCACTTAGTCTTCGTCTTCTCTTGATTTCTTAGGAATAGTATAGGATCTCTAAAACCCTTAATCTTTTTCATTTTTTTTTAAATCAAAAAACCCAAAATGATACTGCATTTATGTCTCTGCTTTTTCGAATAACTTGCAAAATCTTAATTGTGCCCACAGCAAATCACATCCATACCACAGAGCCTATCCGCGTTCATCTTAAACATTGGAATTACCCTATGACCTCACTTGCAATCTTAGCATAGGAAGTAGTTTTTCAAGAGAGAATAGAGCGTCTGTGACACTTTGTTCTAAAATGTTTGTTGTGTCATGAAACACGCATCAACAGGTTCCCACCGGCATTTGACTGTAGGAAATGCCGGTGGGGTTCCCCCACATAGAATAGCCTATGGGCTAATAAAAAATGTAAATTAAAGTTTAAACTATTAAAAATAAATCAATGTAAATTTAAACAACAAAGAACAACAATTTTAAAAAAATAAATAAATAAATGATTGAACTTTTTTTTCAAAGAAATATTAACTTTGAAACGAGGAAAATAGATTCCCTACCTGGCAAACTGAGGGCACCAAAAACCCTTCTAATCGCGTCCAGACCGCAACAAATCTGCCTTGCCACGTCCAGTCCGCGACAATCATGCTGAAATGGCTTTCTTTTGCAGTAGACGGCAGCAAAATGGTTTATTTTTGTAGTCAACAGCAGTGAAATGCAGGAGACAAACAAACACGAGCAAAATGAATTGTTACGATTTAGGGTTATGACTTCTTATTTTTCATGAAAAAAGTGAAAAAAAAAACTTTTTAACTCTGCCAAATGCTTTGGAATCGCCTCAGAATCACATCACTGTTGGAAACATCGGGATTCGTCCAGTAAATGCGGAAACATTTCAAGTGCAAAATCCTGAACCCTGTCCAATTCCGCAAGAATTCCAGGATGTACAAAAATCCAGGACATACTGTACCCAGAATCGGCAGTGAAATGAGGCAATTCAATAACTTAGGAAGAAATGAAAGGGCAACTCATGACCTAGCATTGAGTCAATACACAGTATCCCTTGTAGTGCAGTAACTAGGGATCCTTCGAATACAAGATGCTATGTACACTGAAATATCGAATTAGAGATTTCCAATCTATTAGTCAAAATGTACCATATATACTATTTTCCTTGTCACTTGAAATGCAGGACTTCTACTCCATATAAACCTTCATGAACATAACGAAAAATAACATACTCAACTCCACATCAGCTACACCGTTAATGTTAAACCAGTCAAATGGAACAGCAGCAATAGGAGTTGGGACAACATTTTAAATTACTTTATGAGAATAAATGATAATGGTTCGCCAGAAGATGTGGGTATAGGGATGGGACAAGATCCTCATCTCTGTGTTGGATTCTCCTGGCGACTTACAAATCAACAAGTGCTTTGCCAGATATAAGCATTGAAAAACACACGGACCAATTTCAGAGGAGCAAAGACACACCGTCAGCCAGTTTAAGGTACTAAGAATGCACTTTCAAAACATATACTTTATTTGAATACCAGAAAACCAAACTAAATTATCAAAAATCGCTGAATATTTTGCAAGCTCTGGGGTAACCGGAATCCTTTCTAGAACATTGCACATTTCTTCAATTTAATCAGTCAAACCAACCACCAAAATCCATAAAAATGAATGTTAATCATACTAAAGAAAATTGGAATTGGATTGGATTCAGCAAAGGTCATTTCAAGCGTTATCTCCCACTGACAAAAAAATTAGCAAAAACTTGGAAAATGATATTTTCATCAATCAAATCAAAATTTACACAAAATCTGATCTAATTCACTGAAAATGAGTCCTTGCTGTAAAAACTGTTTTTCCTAATGGGTGCTGCAAAGCAGAATATTAGATGTTAAAACATAGGAAAGGAGGGGAAGATTACTAGCTTTAAGATCATATTTTCCTCCTTTTTGGGTATCTATTATTGAGTGGCAGCTAATTCAGCCGGACTCGCTAGGGCTCCCTTGGCTCAGGAATCAACAAGTTTTGTCAAGTCCCACAGAACATCATTTCTATGATATGCATCAATATGGCTTCATACATGTCACAAATAATACATCTGCAATAAACAGTTATCCAATCTAAATATATTTATTAAGACCAAATTATCGTCATCGGTCCAAAATTTGCATGACCTGTAACAAGCACTGAAAATAGAAAACTACAGTTCTGCTCAGAGACAAGACATCTAAATGAATAGATTCCAATAGTAGCTTGCATTTGAGACTAGGATTTCAATGCATGCATTAAGGTTATCAATACTAAATTACTAATGTTTCAATGGTTATAGTCCAGGGGCAATTTGGCATGCAAATTGTACAACATGAATTATAATACTCTACGTTGTTGCAATGTGGTCATTTTTCCCTTTCTGCCATGTTTTTCTATGATAATAAGTGTTAAGAACCATACAGGATTCTAGCATACCAGTGAATGGACATATATTTAGTAACCCAAGACAATAGTGAATAAGAGATGTTTATGGGAAAACAAGGAACATCAGCAAAGTCTGTAGATGGTAGTTATACAAAGATACGAGGATGTAATATCCTCTTTCCTCAGATCTAGGGTTTTCTGGTTAGTTCAATTTACCCCAACAAAAGTAACTCAATTAAACAAACTGCTGTCTATAAAGTGTACACTATCAAAAACCCTTTCTGATTACTGGTAAATATGCACAGTTCATAAACACATGCAAATATAAAATGCACATGTACAATTCCAAATCTGAATATTTAGCAATAACACTTACATTTTTAACAAAATGGGGTTCACATACAAGCTGTGACAGCAAAAGAGGATCTGGTGCGACCTGATGCAGAGAACAGCAGGCCCAGATCACCCAGTTTGATCAACTCTAATACCCTGAAACCTGCAGCAACTGGCAGCAAAGGCATGTGATGGTGAAGGAGTAAATTGCTGGCCTGGTGGTCAGTGCTGGCTGCTGTGGGTTTATTTCGCCCTTCCAAAGACTTTTCTCATGCCCTCCAGCACTATTGAGGTCTGAAAACCCTAGGTGCTGTCCCAAAAAGGGTACCCAAGTCCACAACCCTAGGCAGAACTTCAGCAGATGCTGTTCAAACCAGCAACCTAGGTGCAGCTCCAGTGTATGCCTCTGAATAGAGATGAAACTCGTCTCCTTTCCCAGTGTGTAAGCTGATGTGAAACCGTACCGGCAGCACAACTTGGAAAATAATTCCAAAATCATGTCAACTTCAAGATGATAGCGCTCAGCCTGCAAAACACACTCTTAAGGCACGGTCCCATGGAAGGGGGCTTCCTAAAAATCCGGGGCAGAATCTGCTTAAATTTTTAGCAGAATATTTTGAAGCTTCAAAATTTAAGCAGGCTGCTGGTGGAATGGAATGCTGTGAATAAAAAATTAATAAGTAAGCATCATTTTCCTCCAAAAGTGGCAGGAAAGTACTCTTAAGCAGGTGGGGCAATTTCTACCCCCACCCCAATCTCACCAGCTGAAATTTTCAGCCACCTGCTTGTTTGGGCTGAAAAAGATTCCATTTAATCTTATAGCATAATTTTTTTTTCCCATGAGACCACCTGCTTTGAAAATAGGAGCCCAAGCCCCCCCATGGGACCACTCAGTTATACCAGCTTGTGTAGGGGCCCAGGGCCCAAAATTTTAATTTATATTTAAATTTAACTTTAGTTATTATTATTTATTTATTTATTTTATTTTTATTTGTATTTAAATATATTTAATAGGGGTGATTAAAAACATCTTTTAGGATTGCCGGCCCAACCGAGCTAGGGTAGGGATATGACACAGAAATACAAGAAAACAACTAAGTATTTGTGATATTTATTAATTTATATCAGGATTCAACTGCATAGTTTTTGAGTAAAACTCATTGACCCATATTTCATGAGTACTGATTCACAATTTCACACAAACCCAGCTCTCATGAGAATGAATAGTCCACTGAGCACTCATTGCATCTAGGTGAGTCAAACTAAGTATTATACCAATGTCAGACAAGGGGAAATGTAATCAGGATTCAGAACTACAAAGTATGCTTTCTGTCTAGAACTATTGCATGCATTTTTAGTAAACTAGATCAGTTTCCATGAGAGTTCCACAAGAGGTTCAATGAATCTCAGGCAGCGCCGAGAACCCAGCAAGAATCCATAGAAGAAAAGGTTAGAAAACTTTAATTTACTATCCTGGGTGAACATAGGAATGGCAATTTCAGTTACTTAAAAAACATGTTAATAACCATAGCAGTAATGTGTAAGTCAAGAATTTTTCTTTCATGTAATTATGGCCCTCTCAATTGGGAGTAAGCGCATCTCAGTATCACAACCAATTAAGCATAAATCAGGAAATCATAGCGATATGTCTTCAGGGCTTTATCAGAATGGCCATTGAGATTCCCTCTGTATTTTGAGAAAGAAAGCAATACTTACCTAATGGTTCCGTGGATTGACTAGAGCAATTTTCTCAGCTGGCAGAGCTGACAAAATTTAGGAGTAAATTTCAGAGATTTGATCACATGTGAAACAAATTTGCTTTTACTGCTATAGTTTACTATGCATCTGCACGAGAAAATCTGATAGATCACATCTTTAAAAAAAAAAACAGCATGAACTGGATGCTTCTGTTTGATTAATATACATGGGAACTACAAAATTCTATAACCCCACAGCAGGCAGCAGCTCAAATTTCAAATCCTCCCACTACACCCACTTCTCCCCCCCTCCAAAAAAAAGAAGCAGACACTCCACATTCTCAGATAAAAATTATATTTTGCAGTTTTTAAGAAAGACAAATCCTATGAGATCACTTGCCAAGTAAAAACAGGAGCAGCAACCCCACACACAACCCCAAACCTGGAATAGTGAACTCTTGATATTTTTGTAATCTTTTCAATTCTTCTCATTAGGTATAGCAGTGATGAAGGTCCGTATATTAATGAAAACAGGTACCTTTAAAGTTAACAAACAAAAAAGAGCAACCGTATGGAACACTCACAGAAGTAGCATATTTCCTAAATCAAATAAGCACCAAAATGCCTGCAGTCAATGATGCAAAGTTGCAAACACATTCAACATGTTAATAAGTTGCTAGCAATAGTTTCACCATAAGACCGGGCAGAGATTTAGTTTAAACAAAACAGCCATTAATACTCCAATCTCTAGACTGCAACTCCAGCTGGGGCATTATAATAGAACAGATGCAAAAATGCTAAAGAAGCATGTCAAAGTAGAAGCATATGAAATGAAAATCTTCTACATGTTGCACTTTTTGCTTTGATGTTTGTAAATTTCCATAATAACCTACATTTAATAGAGCATAGAACCAAAAAACAATCATGGAATTCCCTAGAACAAACCAGAATATTCATGAAGGTATATATAGCACACAGAATCTAAAAACCTTTCCCTTCATGAATGAAATTAAACAGGAGACCTGCTATAAAAGATACAAAATATATTTATAGCTGCTAGTTGCAAAAATACGAAAACATAACTCTCATCCTACAAGATGTTCATATCATATTACAAATAAAGCATCATTTTACTCTATGAACATAATCAGAGGCTTTAAAAATAAATTTACTGTCAGCCTTGATAAGCAAAATTAAAACGAAAATTGAATGCAAAAACCCGTTCATAATAATAAAAACAAGCCTTTTATTATAAGTTACAGACAAGTGTGAGCTACCAAATTACCAACCCTTCAATATAATGTCAGTTGCAATCTGATACTACAACATTCTGACATAGCAATCCAAGAAATCTAATGATGGCAAAGCTTTGCCAAGCATAGTTGGTACTCTTCTTGCAATAAAGCTAAATGTTTGGAAGCATAATAATAAAAACAAGCCTTTTAACATTAGTTACAGAAACCCACAAGTACGAGCTACCAAGTACCAAGTTACCGACTATTCAATCTAAATAAGGTCAGTTGCAATCTGATACTACAACAATCTGACATAGCAATCCAAGAAATCTACTTATGGCAAAGCTTTGCCAAACGTAGTTGGTACTCTTCTTGCAATAATGCTAAATGTTTCGAAGCATAATAATAAAAACAAGCCTTTTATCATAAGTTACAGAAATCCACAAGTACGAGCTACCAAGTTACCAACCATTCAATCTAAATAAGGTCAGTTGCAATCTGATACTACAACATTCTGACATAGCTATGCAAGAAAAAATCTACTTATGGCGAAGCTTTGCCAAGCGTAGTTTGGTACTCTTCTTGCAATAATGCTTGGAAGCATAATAATAGAAACAAGCCTATTATCATAAGTTACAAAAATCCACAAGTACAAGCTACCAAGTTACAAACCATTCAATCTAAATAAGGCCAATTGCAATCTCATACTACAACATTCTGACATAGCAATGCAATTAATCTACTTCTCACGAAGCCTTGCCATGCGTAGTTGGTACTCTTCTTGCAATAATGCTAAATGTTTGGAAGCAGCTTCCATCTCAATAAGCTGCTGTGTTTGCCACTTCTGATCAAGCATTTCAACTTCTGTGTCGCTCAGTGTTGGCAGTTCCCTTGCAGAAGAAAATCCTTTAATCATTGAAAAATCAATGCCAGTGGTTCTCGCTGTGCTTGAAGAACCTTGAAGTTCTTTCTTTACCATATTCACAATCTCATACTTGAACCCATCAAGAATGTCCAGCAACTGACTCTTGAATATGCTCAAGTTCTCTTTGCACAGTTGATCAAACTGCTGGTGTTGATCAGCGAATGAGGTTCCATTTACCATGCCATTAGAAACATGATGCACCACATTCTCCTCATTGTTTGGTAGATTAGTGGTCGCAATCCTCCTACTTCCATTTGACCTGTCACTAGAAACATGCAGTGTCAAATTTTCCCTCACAATTGTGGTTGCTGTTCTTCTGCTTCCATGGGCCAATCTAGAAGCATCATTAGGTGTCAAATTCCCCCTAGCATCATGATGACCTGCAGCTGCAACCCTCCTCCTGTCAGACAGTCCCTCAGCAACATGCTGCCTTGAATTCTCCCCAGCATCATAATGACCCGCAGTACCAACCCTCTTTCTTCCCTTCGACCCATCATTCGAAACATGCTGTATTGAATTATCTCTAACATTCGACTGTTTCCGTGCAGCATTTGTATGCTGTAGTGCTGAATTCTCCTTATCACTCGATTCATTTTCACTCTCCTCATCCTCCTCAGAAGAATCCTTCTCTTCTCCCACATTATCCTCAGAAGAATCTTTCTCTTCTTCCACCTTCTCCTCGCTTCTCTGTGTGCCTGTGCCTGTGCCTGAAACCCTGTTTCGCACACTTTCAGCGATATGTGAAGTCCCCTTCTCCTTCTTCTTAGTCTTCGTCTTTTTCAATGCGTCGTGCTGTGCCAAATTCACATTGTCATTTTGCTCACCTTGATCATGCCCCTCCCCTTCTTCATCATCGCTTTCATCTTCGTCTTCCTCCTCTTCTCCCTCCTGCTCCTTTACAGCCATGTCCACAACTCCATTTCTGTTCCTTTTCGCCTCTTCTCTCTCTCCCCCTAGATCCACCACAACAACCTTCTTCTTCTCCTCCGCTCTTGCATTACCTCCCTTACCCGCTTTCTCACTACCAACCTCCTCCTCATCTTCCCTATTTCCCCAAACTTCCTTAGACAATCTATACACAGTCTCTTCATGCGCATTCTTAAACCCAACAAAACCTTTATCCTTAATCTTATCCCTAACCCCACCAAACTTCGCCTTAAGACCCCTGAACTTATTATACAGCTTATCGTGACTATAATCACCATCCAAATCATTCTTAACAGTCTCATAAAAAACACTCATATTTTTGGGCAAACCCTTACTTTTTTCGCAGCACGCCACAAGCCTCTTTAGAAACGCAGCCTCATCTTTAGCATTCCATATCGGACCGTTCTTTTTTGCAGATTTTTCAGCTTCTGGAACCGCCGTCGCTTTCCCCTTATTATCTTCCTGCGCAGGTTTCTTCGATTTCTTGGACGAAGGGTTGGTCCCCTGTTTTTCTTGGGGCTCTCTGGGGCGCTTGATTGAAGAAGAGGGTTTTGATGGGGTTGATGTATTGTTTTTATTTTTTGGGGGCGGGCTCTTTTTCTGTTGTTTGATTGACGGTGGAGTAGAGATTTTCTCAGTATTGCCTGAATCGGATGATGATTCGATAGTGGCAGAAGAAGAATCCTCGGAAGAAGAAGACATTTGCTGGGAAGCGGGATTTATGTTGTAAACTTTATTCACGTTTCCATTCATTGAATCAGAAGAGTCAATTGCTGCAAAGAAAAAATCATATACAGAAATTGCAACAGGGCATACCGTGATCCAATCTTAAAAACACAATAGCAAAAACTATAAAAATGAAAATATCAGTGGAAAATAAAACCGGAAACAAGAGTAAGAGGTTTCACGTTTAGGTTTAGGGTTTTTAAAAGCTTGTATTGATTAAAAAAGTGAAAATCGATTTTTTTTTTTTTATAT
>VDFB02262308.1:0-47016 GCA_007258455.2 Sequoia sempervirens | reverse complement strand
CCAAATCTACAAGAATCAGAAAAGGTTTTAACGAGAACCTTAAACCCAAAACACAACCAAGTTTTACAAGAAATCTTGAACCCGAACCAGGTTTAGAAGGGAATTTGAAACCCACTTACATTTAGATAACAGGGACTAGAGTCTCTCACATCACACTAGGTTTTATCAGGGACCTTAAACCCACAACGCATGCGAAATCCTTCAAGTACCACCAGGCAAGAGGCCATCCAGTCACACCAAGGAGAAGAAGAAGATCTCTTGCAGCACCCCCACACACGAAGAGCTGAATCAGACTCCACCTCAAAAGGAGTTGACTCCCCTAGATATTGGAGCAGATGTCAAGAAGACCCTTACCACCACTACAGTCAGACTGTAACAATAAACAACTCCACCTCCATAGGAGCACACACCACCTCAAAAGGTATTGTAACAGAGCAGACCAACAACAAGGATGAATTGTTAGTACTATACATGAGACTTGATAAAATCTTGTAGATGCATCAATCAATTCTAGAAAAGAAGCAAAGAAAAATAAAAGAGGAGAGTTATGTGACAAGTTCAAAATTTATAGTTGGACTCCAAGATCTTATGAAGAAAACATCTTTTTCCTCTACAATATTTTTTTAGAATGAATATTTTGGTCTAAAACTTCACAACCACTACTTTAGTCTTTCTTAAGATTGAATATTATTCTCTAATACTTCACAACCACTATTGATCATTGCCTCCTTTAATTATGCAATTTCCTAGGGAAAAAGATAGTTTATTATTTAGTTGCTCAAAGATAGTTAAAAATATTGTCCTAGATTTTGTCCAAGATTTTTTCTAAAAGATTGAATGTCTTTTATTAATAAAATGAATATTAAACTTTAGTCATGTCATATCTTAATATATAGATTTGTACTTGTATATATCTTTTCAATGAATAACATTTATGGAGGGGCTATATATTAATAGTATAAAGAAAAACTTTTTTGGTAAAAACCCATAACAAATATTAAACCCACTTGACATGTTTACCCTAAAATCTATTTGAAGAATAGGAGGAGATATAAAGCAATGATTTTCTAAACATTTCCCTAACCTAATAAAGTGGATATTAAATTTAATAAATATATTTCATGGAGAGTAGTAATTCAAGTAGACAAAATAATTGAAAAGTTTTATATTGTAAGCAAAATTAATTTTCACATTAATTTATTCTACCACCTCACAATATTATGGTGTATATAATAGTGTTCAATATCATTCAAGACATTAATAGAGTTGAAATTTTAATAGAAGAATTTAATGCATTGCAAATAAAACAAATTTTAAATAAACTTTTATTTGTACACTAAATATTCCCAAAATGAACCAATACAAAATTAGATAAATAACATTTTCAAAGTTATTAAATAAAAATTATTACTATACACATTAAAATTGTTGATCAATTTTTTTAATTGTATATGATAATTGGAAAACCGATAAAAAAAATTGCATTCAATGAATGCATTAGTATTCCTACCTTCTACACAAGTCTTTAGGTTAAAACCTTTTCAATTGAGAATCAACGACTGAGGGGTATTCCACCGAATTTGCCAAAGCACAATACCAGCCTTGTCCCTTATGATCTCAATGCCTTGCACTCAACAAGCCTTGATCTTTCATGGCCCCATTCATAATCATTCAACTTTAACAATATAACCAAAACCTATTGACATTTAATACTATTTTGATTAATATGTGAAATGAATATTAAATTGTTCTGATATTGATATGTACAATCAAAACTACTATACCAACCATTGAACCCCACTATGACCCCTCTTAGCTAGAAACATAACCCAACAAGATATTTTTTTTAAGATTACAAAAGATTCCATTTGTTCTAATACTACACGACGACTATATCAACCATTAAACCCCACTATTGATCCCTCTCCGCTAGAAACAACTCAGCAAGATTTTTTTTTTCAAAAGATTACATCTGTTCCAATACTAACATTTACAATCACAATGACTATACCAACCATTGAACCCCACTATTGATCCCTCTCCACTAGAAACAACTCAGCAAGATTTGTTTTCAAAAGATTACATTTGTTCCAATACTGACACGTACAATTACAACGACTATACCAACCATTGAACCCCACTATTGATCCCTCTCCACTAGAAACAACTCAGCAAGATTTGTTTTCAAAAGGTTACATTTGTTCCAATACTGACATGTACAATCACAACGACTATACCAACCATTGAACCCCACTATTGATCCCTCTTCATTAGAAACAACTTGGCAAGATTTTTTTTTCAAAAGATTACATTTGTTCCAATACTGGCATGTACGATCACAATGACTATACCAACCATTGAACCCCACTACTGACCCCTCTCCATTAGAAACAACCCAACAAGATATTTTTTAAAAGATTATAAAAGATTTCATTTGTTCTAATATTGTACCAACCATTGAACACCACTATTGATCCCTCTCCACAAGAAACAACTCGACAAGATATTTTTTCAAAAGATTACATTTGTTCCAATACTGACATGTACAATCACAACGACCATACCAACCATTGAACCCCACTACTGACCCCCTCCCCTGGAAGCAACCCGGCAGTATTTCTTTAAAAAGGATTACAAAAGATTGCATTGTGCAAACTATCAAACATGGCGTCAAAAATTGTGTAAGTGTTTGTGATCACTGCTACAAAGGACAAAACAAATTCTCTATTTCATTTGTGATCACTGCTACAAAGGACGAAACACAACGTGTACCTGCCTACCTTGTTCACCGTTCAATTCCTTCAAAGTTTCTCGTTTGTTATCAGTCTCTTTCTTTCTCTTTATGAGTTGGGACCCAGGGAAGATACCCCTCCAAGATATTCACAGATTTAAATACCGTATTACACGATAGTTATTTGAACAAACTCTGTACGTACGAACCTTTACTTCTCTTACAATAGGCTGCTGTTCACCACCCTTGCCGTTCACTTCTTTTTCATGTAGTTTCTGTACTGTCTCTTCCACTTTATGAGAGTTGGGACCTTTTTGGAGTGGACCCAGGGATGGAATTTCTTTCAACGTGCATTCATATGTTCACATATCTTTCAAAATACTTTTTAAAAGTCATTCAATGATTTCTTAAAGTGTTCTCAACATCATACATTGATCTGAAGTGCTATGCATAGTAACCTCAGTGACAGTGACCGATATCAAATGATAATTCCTCACATATCCAAGGTATCTATGAGTTTTTGAAAAGCATATGAGGTATCTATAAGTTTTGAAAAGCATAAGGTGACTACCATACATAATACCAAGAGTAAATATTCAATCTTTCAAAAATTTCACATGAATAGCAACAAAGTCACATAGTAAGATAAAGACCAAAATTAATATAATATGGTCTTAACTTATTTATGTCTTCTATAAGCGCTTCTATATATCTTTACTTTCATTGAGTGGTGATCTTAGATGTATTATGTCAAGAATAATGTTGATGATAATTTTTTTAGGTGTTAGCATTTGCAATACTTACATGTTATTCAATCTATCCTATTGTTGCATAATGGGGTTTTCCTAGGTCAAGCCTCAACTGCTAGTGTGTATGCATATATTTTTGCATTAATATCCACGATATGTGAACATAGTTCAACTTCCCAAGACAAAATAATAGCTCTAAGATAAGATCACAATAAATTTTACCAGTTTGTAATACACTATTCTTGAGTCGGCGTTTACAAAACAAATATTCCCAAAGGTCCTTCACTTATTATTCTTCAATACATATGTACATACATATACTATGCCCATATTTTATCCCTAATCAACCTAACAAATACCATACATTAAATTCATATGAATAGATAAAATATTTTATAGTAATTTCAAACATAAGAGATACTTTACATGAGATATTTCATATTCACCCATATTAAAAATAAAAGCGAAGAAACACATACACGTTCAATTCAAAAGGAGCACAATCAACAAACAATCATTACAACTATCACCACATTAATGATCTATTGTCATTCTTTCAAGCAGATGGTTGAGAAGGTAGCTAGAGATTTTTGGCATACATGCATTACATATAAGTGAGAGGGAGTTTGGTCAATATTAAGTTCAAATGAGGTTTTCAGTCACTTGACTTTTAATTTCACCTTAAGTCCAATTTTCTACACTCTGGTTTAAGTAATGGCGATGATGCAAGAGGAGCCCTCAAATATCACTCAACCAAAGGTAGAAAATTATTTTAGCAGAGGGAAAGATTAATTTTTTTTATAGGTAAATGAATAAGTCTCAAAGGATGGGTGCTTTTGCTATTTTTTCAAGTTTATTTTCTATGGTTGAGATTTTTTCTACGTGAATTTTGATAAAATTTGGCATAGGTTTAGTATGAATTTTATAGAATGGAATTTTGGTTGATATCTTTAATAGTTTCTTGTTGGCTTTTGCACTTTGCTCCACAATTTGATGAATTTAGTAGAGATTCATGTGACTATTTTTTAGAATGAAATTTAAGCATTATGCTTTTTAGTTTTTCTAGTTGTCTTAGTTTCTTTTACCTATAGAGATTTAGGAACTTGGCGAAGGGTGTTGCCACAATAGTGGTTTGCACTTTCTGGGACATCCTATTTTTTACTAGAATCACATATTTTTAGAAAATATAATGATTTAAGCATTGAAAGGTTTCATTTAAAGGATTCTAATTGAGGAGGGTTTGATCAAACCCTCTTAGATCAAACCCCCTTGGATAGAACCCTGCTAGTTTTAAACCATACCTATAATGGAGTCTCATTTACACCTATCAAAATGTTGATAAAAAACCACTTTTGATTTACCTTTGGGGGGATCAAATGAATTCATTTAAAATTTATATTTTTGTAAGTATGTAGTCCTTATTATAATCTTCCCAAAAAGTAAAACTTTAAATATATTTAATATTATATTTATTTTCTATTTCTTGTGAATGTAGGTTTTTCATCGAAAATCAAGCTCTTTGTTCTACACATGTGGAAAAATAGTATATTATCAAAAAAAAAATTGTTGGCAAAACAAGGATAGACAACTGAGAGGGGGGGTGAATCAGTTGTCACAAAATATTTGAACTTTTCAAACTCTGCTTAACTTAATCTCAGATCTAATGAATGAACAATAAACCATAAACAATTAACACACCAAAAACACAGAGAACACCAAGATTTTTTACGTGGAAACCCTGTTAGGGGAAAAACCACGGTGGATGTTAGTCCACAATATTATACCCTATTAAAAGTATAATGAAAAATAATGGGAATGCACATGCATTCAGACACATTGCCTAGAGCTCACTGCTCAAATACAAGAGGGCTCACTGCCCAACAATACACAACAATATGGATTATATCCACAGAGTATGAACTGAGAAACTAGTTTCTTCACAAGCCTGATTACAGTTCCAATTAAGCACAAAAAACCTTCTACACACTTCGCTCAAACTTCTTCTCACTCTGCTATGCAATCAAATGATTAGATCAATTATCACACACTTGCACTATCTCTAGCTTCTCTCACACCACACACACACTAACTTCACTCAACCAATCACTCTTATATATCCGCAACATGAAATTACATCAACAACTTTGTCAACCAAAAATATAAAACATATTTTCAATGTTGGCCCAAATTTACAAATAAATTTTCAATGTGGATCAAACACCGTCGACCAATATCATGATGCGACCCAAAACAATATCCTCGAGTGCACCAAACATTCAAAATTAAATCTTCAAGGATCCGCAACACGCTACAACCACCATGTTGTCCAAGAACACAAAAACCAAACATACCAAGAAAAATCTTTGACCATGAGCACACCGATCAATGCAGACAGACAACAAGGATATAAAATGATCTAGAAGCATCCACAAACAACAAGAACTAACAGAGAAATATCCACAGCAATAGAAATTATTAGAAACACATAAACTTCAATCAGGAACACTGACAAAGACCACAGAAACACTGTTAGAACACAACTATTCTCAGCACCATAAAATCTTCACACGAACTTCTAAAACTTCCAGTAGATTAACTAGATACTCTCAACAATAAACCTTTTAGTCCACAACAACTGATCTTCAATGTACAGAACAAGACACCTTCATGACCTTCACTGAACCACTAGGTACCTACAATACTTTCTTTTACAATTTTCTCAATATCCTCGACATATACAACCTTCAATTCATCAAATGCTAATAGTGTTGACATCAATGACAACCACATATCAGCAACACAACCATAGCATCCAACAATCTCCCCCTTTGGCATAGATGGCAACACATGATGTGAAAAACACCATCAACCCAACTCACAATCAACACTTACTCCTCCTTAGATTCTGACTCTTCTTCCTTAACCTCTTTAGCATGAACTTCTCCCCACAAGACTCTTCACTCCAGATAAGCAACAATTTTTCACATGACTCTTCTCCCCATTTGACATCAATGACAAAGATAAGCATTGTCTTCCACATGCAAGCTTTAAACCACATATCTGCACATTTGACTACTCCCCCTGAGTAGTAGCCATGGAAACGTCAATCTGGATCAAGAAATATCTATGAAGCACACAGATTGATGCAAGAAAATGCATCTTTAGTTCATATCAGGAGGGGTAATCACCCCTAGCATCCCTCTAAGATACTCAAAAGTATCTTTCGACAACAACTTGGTGAAAATGTTTGCAATCTGCTCTTTGCTAGGCACATACACCAGTCTGACTTCTCACTCATTCATTTTTTCCCTTAAGAAGTGGAACTTGATTGATCTATGCTTGGTCTTAGAGTGTAGCACAGGATTCTTTGATATGTTAATTGCGCTTGAATTGTCATAGTATATGGCAATAGGCTCTTCATATACCACTCTGATATCTTTTAGCATTTGTTTCATCCACATTACTTGAGTACAATTTTTTGCAGCAACAATATACTCTACCTCAGTAGTAGATAGAGAAATGGAATTTTTCTTTTTACTCAACCAAGACACCAACTTCTTCCCTAGGAAGAAGGCACCACCACTAGTACTCTTCCTATCATCAACATATCCTGCCCAATCCGCATCAGTATATGCATTCAAAGTAAGATCATCATCCTTAGGATACCAAAGGCCAAAATCAACTGTTCCTTTCAAATATCTGAAGATTCTCTTTACAATAGTCACATGAGACTCTTTTGGATCAGCCTGAAATCTAGCAACCATACATACAACATTCATAATGTCTGGTCTGGTTTGAGTTAAATAGAGCAATCCACCAATCAACGACTTGTATCTTATTTGATTTGCCTTAGGAGAATCATCATTCTGTGTCAACTTACATCCGATTACCATGGGAGTACCAACAGGTTTTAAGTCATCCATACCAAACTTCTTCAACAGCTCTCTTACATATTTGGACTGAGATATGAAGATCCCCTTGTCTAACTGAGTAACTTGCAATCCTAGAAATAACTTCATCTCTTCAATCATACTCATCTCAAATTTATTCTTCATTTCATCAACAAACTTCATACATAGATTATCATCTCCTCTAAAAATAATGTCATCAACAAAGACCTCAATAATTAATTCTTTATCATGATCCAATTTGAAATACAAGTTGTTGTCAGCAATACCTTTATTGAATCCAAGCTTTAATAAGTATTTGTCCAGTCTAGCATACTAGGCTCTAGGGGATTGCTTGAGTCCATATAGAGCTTTCTTTAATTAGAAAACCATGTTTTCCTTATCAGTCAGTTGAAATCCATCTGACTGTTCAATGTATACTTCTTCTAGCTCACCATTTAGAAAAGTTGACTTCACATCCATTTGATAGACTTTATAATTTTTATATGCAACATAAACAGAAATAATACCGACTTCAATTAGCCGTACGGGTTTTATATTCTTCATTTGAGAATACCCTTTACATACAAGTCTTGCTTTATTCGGACCACTTCACCTTGTTCATTGACTTGTTGAAGACCATTTAGGTATAATCACATTCTTATCTTTAGGTCCTAGGAAAAAAGTATCATGTATTATTCTTTTCAATGCATGGAGTTCTTCGCCAGCCTTCCATCTAATTCATCATTGCAAGCTTCATTGAATATCACTAGGTTCCATTATTGGAAATCAGGCAATACTCTTCTGTAATCTTTCTTCTAGTTTGCACACCTTTATTCTCGTCTCCTATAATTTGATTTTCGGAATGGTTTAGCTTTACATACCTTGGAACTTTAGGACTCTCTCGAGCTTCTGGTTCTACTATTCTCTCTTCTACACTTGCACTTTTTTTTGCTTCCTAACTTACTTGATTTACTGGAACAAATTGAAGTTTTTTTACCAAAACATATGACACAATCTGAAGTTGATTATGTGTCTGAGCATTCTTCCCTTGATTTGTATTGTCTTCATCTGAATCATATCCATAATATCTAGATGATTTAGCAGAATCCTCATCAACTCTGACATTTGTACTCTCAACCATTTTTCTCAATCTTTTGTTACAGCACCAGTAGGCCTTGCTTCTAGTAGAGTAACCTAGAAAGATTCCTTCATCGCTTCTTGCATCAAACTTTCCTATATCGTCATCTCTCTTGATATAACACTTGCTTCCAAAGATCTTGAAGTATTTAATAGTAGGCTTATAACCAAACCATAGTTCAAAAGGAGTCTTACCAGAATTACCATTTACATTTACCCAGTTCAAAGTACACAACAATGGTTACAACTTTGCTCTAGTAGATGTGAGGCACATTTCCTTCAATCATTATTGTTCTAGCAACATCCAGAATTGTTCTATTCTTCCTCTCTACAACTCCATTCTATTGAGGGGTTCAGGGAGCAGATAATTGTCTTCTGATTCCATGCTCTTCACATAAAGAATTAAACTCCCTAGAGGTGAACTCACCACCTTTGTCTGACCTTAAGCATTTGATTTTCATACATTTCTCATTTTCTGCCATAGCTTTGAAACTTTTGAACTTCTCTAATGCTTCACATTTTTCTCTTAAGAAAGCAACCCATATCATTCTAGAGTAATCATCAATAAGTGTTGCATAAAGTACCTTTCACCATGGAGACTTCTGACTCTGGAGGGACCACATAGATCAATATGCACCAGCTCCAGTAATCCATTTGAATGACTTTGTTTGCTCTGAAAAGATACTCTAGTCTATTTTCCCATCTGACACTCCTTACAGATTGTGTTAGCAGGCTTCACTAGCTTAGGTAGATTTCTTATTGCTTGAGTGGAACTTACTTTGACAATGTTATCAAAATTCACATGACACAACCTTCTATGCCATAACCAACTTTCATCTACTTGGGCAATTAAACAACTTTCACTAGAAGCATTTAGGTGAAAAATATTACCTTTTGTTTGTTTACCTAAAGTAATTACATTTCAAGAACTTCCAAATATCTTGCATCTTCCATCTTTGAACTGAAGATCATAACCCTTGTCCACCATCTATCCAACACTTAATAGGTTGTGCTTCAAGCCTTCAACATAAAGAACATCATTAGTGTTATGCTTACCACCAAGACAAATAGATCCTCTGCCACAAATCACACAAGCATTCTTATCTCCAAATCTTACAACCCCACCGTCATACTTCTCTAGACTTACAAATTTGCTTTTGTCACTAGTCATATGATGTGAGCATCCACTGTCAATAACCCACTCATCCTTTTCTTCAATTCGGGCTACAAGAGCTTTCTCAAATTTAGCAGATTCAGTAGCCACAGGACTATTTTCCTTGATAGCAATGAAAACCCAATCATCTTCATTTCCATTATCTTTATTGGACTCATCATCAGTCACTCCTTCTTCAACAAAGTAACATTTCTTTTGGAATCTATATTTGTAAGTCTTGGATCTAGGAACTCTTTCAGGACACCTTGATGCAAAATGACCTATTTTACTACAAGAAAAACATTTGATAGGCAACTTTCCTTTATACTTACCTTGTCCTCTTCCTTCTTTCTTCACAATCAGTGCTTCCAACTCTTCTACTTCTCTTTCTTCATTTTCAAATTATTTCATTTCTTCCTCATACTTGAATGTCTTTTTGGAACTCTCTCCCAGATCATATCTTTTCTTGTTTCTTCTGGATACAGTAGCCTTAAATGCATTTTCAGTCTTGGGAACATATTCACCAAATTCGCTCAACTCAAAGGCAACAAGTTTACCAATCAGTGTATCCCTTGTCACATTCATCAATGATCTGGTTTCTTCAATAGCATGAGCCTTTTCTTTGTAGGAGGGAGGCAATGATCTAAGCACCTTAGCTACAATTTCTTCCTCATCCAGGTTACCACCAGCACATCTAATACCCATCACTAGTTCATTTACTCTCTGCATAAAAGAAGAAATATTTTCATCTTCACCCATCTTCAAATTTTCATACTTGTCTTTCAAACTCTATAGCTTAGCCATCTTCACATGTACATCTCCTTCATACAAAGTTTCTAGCTTCATCCACATCTCATGAGCTGTCTTCAAACCTAACACATTTGTCATTTATGAATCTAATAGAGCACTCAACAAAGCTTCCATAGCCCTGACATTATTCTCAGCCTCTTTAATCTCATCAGCAATGTAAGGACCATTCTGAGGAATAACATATGGATTCTTTGTAATCTTCCAGAAGGGTTCACCAATACACTTAAAATGACACTCCATCCTAGCTTTCCACAATGAGTAGTTTCTTCCATCAAATCTAGGACTGCCCTTCTTGTATGATGTCATATCGGATAACCTCAAGCTTTTAAACTTCTTCAGAGGAACGAACTCTGATACCAATTGTTGGAAAAACAAGGACAAACAACTGAGATGGGGGGTGAATCAATTGTCACAAAATATTTAAGCTTTTCAAACTTTGCTTAACTTAATCTTAGATCTGATGAATGAACAATAAACCATAAATAATTAACACACTAGAAACATAGAGAACACCAATATTTTTTACATGGAAACCCTGTTAGAGGAAAAACCACGGTGGATGTTAGTCCACAATATTATACCCTGTTAAAAGTATAATGAAAAATAATGGGAATGCATTCAGGGCGCAGAGCTCACTACTCCAAATACCAGGGCTCACTACCCAACAATACGCAATAATTTGGATTAGATCCACAGGGTGTAAACTGAGAAAATAGCTTCTCCACAAGCTTGATTATAGTTCCAATTAAGCACAAAAAACCTTCTTCACACTTGCTCAACCTTCTTCTCACTCTACTTTGCAATCGTAGTTAGTCAATTGCTTCGCGCATACCTCTCGGCTATACTCACCACACGCACTAGCTACTCTGTGAAATGATCTTATATATACCGCGACATGAAATTACATCAACAACTTAGTCGATAAAATATAAAACATATATACGCCAGTAATGCATTGGGGTACAAATAGAGATTTTTCAATGTGGATCAAACGAAATAAACGATATCATGATGTGACATGAAACCATGCTCCCTCGAGTTACCCGAACATTCAAATAGAATCTTCGGGGATCCACATCGTACTTTCTGACCACCATGTCGGCCAGAACTTTAAAAATTGAACATCACAGAAAAATATTTGACCATGAGCATACCTGCAGATCATGGGCGTACAACAAGGATATAGAATTGTCCCAAAACATCCAAAAAACAACAGAACTAATGAAATATCCACAAAAACATATTATCAGAAACATAAACTCAATCGGGAACACTATGAGACCACCAAAAGGCTCTTGTCAAAACACAAGCGTTCTCAGCACCATCAAATCTTCATGTGGACCTCACGGAAACTTGGTAGATGAACTAGATACTTTCTCAACAATGACCCTTTAGTCTACAACAATTGATCTTCAACGTACAGAAAAAGACACCTTCATGACCTTCACTAAACCACTAGGTACCTGCAATACTTTCTTTTACAATTTTCTCAATATCCTTGACATATACAACCTTCAATACATCAAATGCTAATAGTGTTGACATCAATGACAACCACATATCAGAAGCACAACCACAACATCCAACAAAAATATCTATGTCCTTGATATTGATGTCCTTGATCCAACAAAAAAAAGAATTTTGATACATACTATAAAAAATGGTATGTGTTAGAAAGTAAACCTATGTTTAAATTGTAATTGATTTGACTTCAAAAATTAATTAAGAAAAAAAGATCAATAAAACACTATGAAACAAAATGCATGCCCTATATATCATAGTTACAAATCTAAATTCGAAAAAATTATAATTTATCCTTCATAGAAAAAAGTTATGTGTTAGCAAGTAAACATCAGTACTCTTTAATGGTGTTTACTATTAAAAACTAGTTTTCGAAGGAGATGGAAATAGAAATGCAATTTGATTCCAAATTTTTTAAAATATATATTTAGAATCTACATAAAAAAAATGTCACAAATCACTAGTTTGCATCATCTTCAAATTCCCCATGATTCAGCAGCTATGGTGCCTGAAAGTGAAGATTTAGTTAAAAAAAATCAGTTCAATGTCAAGTTTGGCCAAAAAGTGTAAACCATTATTGTGGGATCACCTTGAAGATACATGCAAAATCTTGTTTTTGAAGTTTTTTTCCTTGACTTTGTTTAACATTTTAGAAATGGATTTAATATGTATTATATTTATGTAATTATCCTTCATTGTTGCTTAATATGGAGTTTTTTATTTAGTGTGATCATCTTCTTAACAAACCTAGCAAGCACAAGGTGGATTCAAGCAAAAATCCTAGAGTGAATTTGTTAAGGGGAAAATATAATACATTTTTTTTGTATCTTAATTTTCTCTTAAACTTACAAAAGTCAAAACTAAGCAAAAGAAAGTGCAAAATATGCTTCAAATGGAGTATTTGTTGATTTTTTTAAAGCTATTGGAGTTGCATTCTCATCTATTTCATTACCAATGGTGCAAATTCATGTAAACATAACTTAGAATGGATAGGATGTTGCAAACCCAATTGTAGAATAAAAAATCATAATGTTGTTCTAGTGTTATACTCGCCACTTGATATAACAACTGAAGATGTCATAGTGGCTAGTCACAAGTTAAAGGAAACAAAAACTCAGGTTCAACGAAAGGGACTATGTACCTACACCTTTAACACATCTCAAGCAACCTATATTTGAATGATATATAGTTGGTACCCTTATTTATATACTCTTGTACCTCATTTCAAAATGATGTCTGAGTACTCATATCCTAAGATGGGCCAAAAAGTGGCAATATGATGGGTTTTTGTAGGGTATGTGGCTGACGACTTTCTTTTTACCCAAAATTGATGAAACGAAAAAGGGTTTTTAAAGGAGATTCTTAGCTTTCCACCAATATAAATTATGCTTTACTTTGAATTTAATAAATTATTATTATTTATTTTCTATTTGAATTACAACTAAAGTCTTGATTGATAGGTTGATTGAAAAACATCTATAGCTTTCAAATGGTATCACATTTTTTGAATCTAAAAAATGTGTCACATTCTATGCTTCACATACTATAGGATTAAAAAAAAAAATGAATTTCATGAAGTTTTGAACAAGTTAAGGTGGTTAGACATATGAGTTGCCTAACTCTGATTTTTATGAATTTTTTGCCACTTAAGGGCCTATTTTTTCCATGATGATCCTGCACATACCCAACAAAAACTCAGGTTCAATGAAAGGGACTATGTACCTACACCTTTAACACATCTCAAGCAACCTATATTTGAATGATATATAGTTGGTATCCTTATTTATATACTCTTGTACCTTATTTCAAAATGATGTCTGAGTACTCATATCCTAATGCCCTTGTGCTACAGTCTCAATGAAATGGAAGCTTTGGTTCAAGTTTGGCAAGCTTTGTCATCAAACCCTTATACACATTGAACATGATGATTATATTTGAATGTAGTAAAGATTTACCTTGATGTCATAGTGCACATACCCCATGTGTCTTGTTGACCATGTCTTATGCATTTTAGCATAAGTTTGCAGCAACAAAGCTAATGGGATTCTATTTTAAATCTAAAATGATAAATAAAATCTATATGTACTCTTAAAAGAGCTATTTCAAATTATCCCTACATAGATTAGTTTCCATGCTATTCAATGTACAAACTTCAAAACAATCTTTTATCATAAGAATTTTTCTAGTGAATATTAAGATTCTAGAAAATGAGAGGTAACTAAGAAACTCTATGATGTATATGAAGTTGTAGAAGCTCTTTTAATCTGATGTATTCCATCAAGGACAAAGTTCATGTGAGAATTTTGAGAATTTTTGTTTCTTTTTTGGAACTCCAGTAGTTGGTACTTATATGACTTTTGTAACATGAGACATTGGATTTTAAGATGAATTCATTTTCAATTGTTTAAAAAAACAAAACTCCTTTTCAAAAGCATAGCTCGAAGAAGAGGTCCTAAGAAAAAGGTTACATAGAAATTGATCTTTATTCACAATTATATTTTAGTTACTATGATATGCAATTTGATTATTTCAAGGATAAAAGATATGGACCATTTTTCTTGGAATTCAAAGAGGATGATGAAGCAACTCAGTTGTATGAAGAGTTAGCATAATATTTCAAGGGAGATGATATTCCTAAAGGGAATTTTTTTGTGAGAGGGAGGGAAATAAATCCTAATGAGCATCTGAAATCTAATAATCAAATTTTATATTGAACTCCTCAATGCTTGTGTTTTTGACTAATTGATTTATTAAAACTTTCATTAGTAAATGAGCTCATCTGATAGTTCTTTAATACGAAGTGTGTAACGCCCCGCCATGCAACCCTAGAGGAAGTTGCAATTAACTACTCAAACGCACTAATTTTTTTTTGTTTAAATACAAATAACATGCAAGTTCACTACCCATTGCCAACATCCTCTAAGGTTACGAGACTGAGATTACTTAAAACCCAAACAAGAAACATGAATTGAAACCATAACATTTAATTACTTAATAAATTAAGAACACATAAATAGTTCCATACATGATAAATTACATCAAAGAATAAAAGATACCACGTGATTTCAAATAACATAATTTAAAATAAGATTACAAATCTCATTCCCCGAATGAGGTAAATCCAATAAGCATGGTTACATAATACATCTTCCACCTCGATAACAAATAAGGGGTAATTAATTACAAGATTCAACTGCAATGAATAAAGCATAAAATGAAACCGGATCTCACGAGCTCTCCAACTGGAAATCTTGTCCACACAAACAAGAAGAGAACCCAACGGAGTAAGGTGCACATTCCACCCAACCAAGTGGTACCCAAAGGCCCACCCCCTGTGCTAGGAGATAGTAACAAGGAATATTATACAAGACCATCAACCTCTAGACATAGGCTAACACACACTGACACAACCATAAGAATAACACAAGTACAACTCTAACATCGTTGACATAAGTCACGTTGCTTCTAGAAATAAAACAGATCAGGCATGTTAAGAAGACCATACACATAAAACCAAATACCAACTGTTGTCATAGAAAGAGTGTCATCACACAGCTCAACATGGGATATCCTCTGGGAATCTTCATAGGCTCCAGCCCCCACTATGGGATATCCTGGTGGCCTCAACCAAATCCCGGCCCCCATACTCACTCATGCAGAATCAAATACCTCTCGTAAAGACAAGATAGATTACCTTTCCATTCCAGGCCTTCCCACTCATCCCGAGCCTATACGAGCACGTGTGTCTATGAGTGAGGCTAAATTATCTTGATTAATGTGAAATACTACCCAAACTTCTAAGTATATTGTTTTAGTTATCACTTGATTAAACCACCTCCAAAGGTTATCCAGTTTACCTCTTTGGGCTTTGGCACCTAACAAAAGCCACTCTTCTACTTGACAACATACCAAACAAAACCAATCACCAAGGGTGCCAAAGTGCATACAAACAAGATAACAATCACTCAACTCTAGGAGGAACACATAATGAAAAATCACTCCAAACACTGGAGGCAACAAAACACATAATCCATTCCTTCCAAAGGAGGCACAAATCACATAAACCACTCCTAATCCAAAGGAGGCACAAATCACATAATCCACTCCTAATCCAAGGAGACAAAACATCCCCATTCGTGAAAACTGGGTAAAACAATAGGATACAACTATACACACTACCCAAGGCAATACAAAGGTTGAGTAACATATTACAACAACCCACACAATTAAATGAAAACCCCATCTGGAAGACTTACATAAACAATTCACTCCATTTGCCCAACAACGACAATGAGAGAAAACACATAACGAAAAGACACTTTTGGCAATTAAATAACCTACTTTAGGATTTCCTAAATCTAAACAACGCAATGACATATTGCATGCAATCAATTAAAATAGGATTACTAAATCCAAGCAAAGCAATAATACATCGTTTGCAAACATCCAAGGTAAGTAAAATTACATTTGCAACATTAAGTAATTCAAAACCCTAATTGTTTAATTTCATCATAATTTAAATAAGGGCTAATCCAATTACTTTACTTCAAATTTTCTCAATTACAATTAATAATAAGAATCATTTTTTTTGTAAAAATAAAAAATCATTTTTCTTAAAGAATCAACCTTTGCATCTATTATAATAAAATAACCAACTTAGGATCAATATACTTAAATATAAATATATGTTAAACATACATATATATAATTGTATAATCAATGTATATACAATTATATAAATATATATTTAAATATATAAATATTATTTAAATATATATTTAAATATATAAATATTATTTAAATATATATTTTATTTTTAAAACTCAAATTAAAATTCCCAATCACTTAAAATATATAACATATATATTATATAAATAATATAAAAATATATTATATATAATAATTAAATATTATATATAATATATATATTATATATATAAAATATATAATATATATATTATATATAAAATATATAATATTAATAAAAAAACAAAAGTTTTTAAATGAGAGTAACCCCCAGGGAGGGGCCTTAACCATAGAAGTGACCTCCCCTTGTGGAGGCATTGCCTGGCGACACCCCCACACACCTGCGGTGGGGGCTCCCTCCATGGGGTGTGAGTTGTGGCGCCACGGCTGCCTCCATTGCCATAAAAAAATATTTATATATATATATTTTAAATTTAAAATGAAACCTCTGTTTGCCAGAATTTTTGGCCAATTTTTTGTGTAAATTTAAAAAAAAAAAAAAAGCATTTCTCCAGCATAAAAGAAAATTCATAAATATATATATATAAATATTTTCATTGTTTTACAGTCAAATTGAGCAAATTTTCTACATAAAATTTACAATAAAACTAATTTTCAAACATAGTTTCTTGATTTCAATTTCAAATTTGATATGAAACATTTCAACTCCCAAATAAACATTTTCTAATTTCATTTTGTTTTCTTTCCATTTTTCTATTGTTAAAATTGAAAATTTTTGTTGCAAGTTTTTGTTTTTCTACAAAAATCTAAATTTCTTCAAGATTTCATTAGGGTTTTCAAATGTGTTTGCAACAAGTTTTCAAAACTGAAAACTAGATTTTCAAAACAATAAAAAGAAAACAAGAAGAACCTATTTGAAGCTTGAAGAAGAAATCTGGTGTTGAGTTGCAATTTCCACTTAGCCAAAATCTTCCCAAATCTTCACTCCAATCCAAGTGCATCCACAACAAGAGAAAATCCTTCCTTCCTTCTTCACAACCAAATTTTTCAAGAATGAAATCCCCCTTCTATTTTTCCCCAAATTTGGTCAAATATATCTAAAATATCTCATCCACCATAGTTATTACTCCTCTATCCATTTTGGAGATATTTTGTTTTTTTTGAAAATTTACAATCAAATTTATTTTCAACATGACTTTATTACTTTTTTAAAAAAAATCTATTTCAAAAGGAATTTAAATGTTTTTAAAAAATTTCATTTCAAAAAAAATTTAACTTTAAAAATTTCTTTTCAAAAACTTTAACACTTTAAATTTTCATTTCAAAAAGAATTTAACAATTATAATTTCCAAAATGAATAACTTGATTTAATTCCACACAATTAATTTAAATAATCAATAAAATAAATCTAATCCAAGATTATATTATTTTATTAATTAAATTAAATTAATTAATAAATTAAGTAACATTTCTAACATTATAACCAGATAAATTTAATAAACAACTTAAATACATAAAGCCATTTATTTACCATTTCCAACTTGCAATTAAATAGAATCAAGGAGAGATGAACAACAAAGAAGCAACTTAACTCGACTAAAACCCGACGACACACTATGACTAGGGTGATGACTTGGCATGGAAAACCTAACTACTATCTCTCAATCGAATACCGTTGGCTAATGGACACACTCAAACCTGTGAAATTAGGTGGAGTCGATGTCTTGTACCTATCAACCTACGAACAAAGAGTATATCGAACATGCATATATATAATATAATAAAACACACCATGAAGAGGAAATCTCAGAATCGTAGGGTGCTCGCAAGCGAGTGGTGCAATCCCGTCCCCTTCACCAATACAATATTACTAACTGACGAATCTAACATCAATAATATACTCAAAAGCATAAAGCATCATTAATTCAAATATTTGCTAAGCTAATTCAAAGCATGCCATAATGATAACATCAGAGTAAAATACCATCACATCAAAATAATAACATCAGAGTAAAATACCATCACATCAAAATATAACATTCACATCGCTTTACAGTTTGCGATCAAATAGTAACCAAGTACCATAGTCAAAGTATTAACAGAACAAAGCATAACAAAGACAAAACACTGTTTGATCAAAAGAGCCAAAATGGAGGGGTGCTACAAAGAGGGTCATTCAAATATAGGTCCTCTAGTTCAAAGAAAGGAAGTAAGTGATTATGCAATACCATTATTTACACCCTCTTGTTGATCATGATAGATTTTATTATAGTGAAAAGTTTACATCATGATGAGATTCTAATTTATTTTAGTGATAATTATTTTGTTAGTATTTTTAATAAACAAAAGACAATATTGTGTATTGCAACCTGTATTCTCATTAGTAACAATTGTAGTTGTAAAGGAATACTCATACATGAAAATTCTAGTCAAATGAAAATTCTATTCAAAGGAGATGTACAAAATTTTACCAACTTTGATCAAGAATGCTTCAATCATGACCTATTATTGGTTCTAAATTGTATATGACCTATTATTAATTCAAAACCACATACCATATATGTAATCAAGTGTCATTGAATCCAATATTAATATTCTTTATTTGAGATGGATATTACAATTTAGTAAAGACCAGATATGTATCATAGATCATTTTTATACCATAATTTTTTTCTTGCAAATTTATGTTGTGATCCAACTGTTATCTTCTACATATTGAAATTTCCAATACTTTTCCTTTCATAAGAACTATGCTAAAATGTTTTATAAAGCACAAAGTTCTAGCAGTAGTTACTCTCTAAGAACAAGAAGTTTGTTGACAATTTATTGATCATAAAAGAGAATGGTTTCACCTTGTCTAATATTTCTATCATGGGGAAGTCAACTATGTCTCTCTACCCCTTGCTGATAGCAAAATTGTAGTCTTTTTTATTTGTTTAGCATGACTTTTTGTTGCATTTCACATTTTCTATGGAGACATAACCCCACCCCTTGGACCTTGCTCTTGCTCACTATCCCACTTGTCATGTTATTTTTTTGTTGTATTTTGTGGGATTTTGGGGGTATTTCTATGCATCCCCTCTTTGCATTTCCATGTTTCCCCATTCTCCAAAGCATGGTGGCTATGACGTGTGATGGTCAAAGAGGGAAAAACAAGCTTTCCATGTGTGAGGTAGAAATTTTTTCCTTTAATTACATTGTTGCACAAAGGGTAGCTAAGTGCCCTTCAGGTACTTTTTATCAAGAGACACATACCTCTTCCATCAACTATTATAAATTTCCAAAAATTTATCTAAGGATATCATCATCTGAACAATTTGTATTTATATTAGCACCTTGCTTAGTCCTATGTGGGTTTCATGCATCTATATTCAAGAATATGTTTGTTTCCTTCAAATAGCATTCTAAATAATTAAATCCTCTATAGATTATGGGTGATCCCACAATAGTGGGTTACACTTTTTGGCCAAACTTGACATTGAGCTGAACTTTTTTAACTAAATCTTCACTTTCAGACACCTATAGCTGCTAAACCATGAGGAATTTGAAGATGATGCAAACCAGTGATTTGTGACATTTTCTCTTTAGATTGTAAATATATATATTTTTAGAATTTTTGGAATCAAATTGCATTTCTTATTCCATCTCCTTCAATAACTAGTTTTTAACAGTAAACAACATTTTTAAAGAGCGATGTTTACTGTATAACACAAAAAAAACTCTATGAAGAATAAAATTCTACCTTTTTTGAATTTATATTTGTAACTAAGATATCTAGCTCTTTCATTTGGTTTCATAGTGTTCTATTGAATATTTTTTTCTCAATTAAGTTTTAAAGTCAAACCAATTACAATTTAGACATAGGTTTATTGTATAACACATAATTTTTTTTGTATGTATTGAAATTCTTTTTTTTGTTGGATCAAGGACATCAATACCAAGACCATAGATATTTTTTAGAATTTTTTTTCGTAATCCACTATTTTTCCACATGCATAGAACATAGAGCTTGATTTTCAGTGAAAAACTTACATTCACAAGAAATAAAAAATAAATATAATAACCAAATCAAATATATTTAAAATTATACATTTTGGGAAGGTTATAATAAGGACTATGTATACTTTAAAAACATAAAATTTCAATGAATTCATTTGATCCCCCAAAATATAAATCAAAAGTGGTTTTTTATTAGCATTTTGATAGGTGTAGAGGAGACTCCATTATAGGTGCAGTTTAAAACTAGTGGGATTTTATCCAACGGGGTTTATTCAAACCCTCTTCAATTAAAATCTTTTAAATGGAACCTTTCAAGGCTTAAATCATTATATTTTCTAAAAATATGTGATTTTAGCAAAAATCGGGAGAAAGTCTAACCCATAATTGTAACAACACTCTTATAGAAAAAACTTACAATAGTCATGTATAAGGTTTAAGGAAACACTCTACAAGGTTTCAGGAAACACTCTACAATTATCATTGATTATCTCCCCTTTAACTTTGTATTGTCTCCAGAATTTGTCAAAACACAATTAACTACCAATGAATTTATGACAATAAGGGTGTCATGTGGGAAGACACATTTATCCTCCTATCAAAGAATAAATTTTGTTTCCCCATTTGATAGGTGTAAAGACCGATAGTATTTATTCTAGTGACTTGTTAAAAGCTATATATCTAAATTTGTCAAGTGTGTTTACTTTAAGTGAAAGGAAGTTTTAGCTCTAAAGGTATCAAGAAAGTGTATTAAATGATCTTTCAACTATACAACTATGAGAAGAAGCACATATTGTATTAAATGAGATTTCATATATACAATTATGAGAAGGAGCACATAAAGGATCTAAAATTTCATTATTTATCTTGAAGTTAAAATTAAAACATTTACAAAAGATGTATGTTTCAATCACAATGAAAGAAAATGCATCAAGTAGATTGTAGGACTTTAACTACCACAATTTATAGTGGTATCTTCTAAGAGTTCAATCTAAGGTGAAGACTTAACATTAATAGTTAAAAATAAATACAACCCAACTCAAGATTGAAGAAATGGTGAAAACCAAATGAGCGCAGGTGGAACCTTAAATTTTGAAAATATAGAACCACCAGTTTATCCATCTTCGTCCTGAAGTATATTTTAGGAGTAACCTTTATTCACTTTGGGATCTTGAAATATAGGTTTGTTTAACTCTATTTTATGAACTTAAGTATAGCAGTACACACAGATAACATTAAAATCAATTTCATTGACAAATGTTATGTAAATTATTAAAAATTGTTGGGATGAATTGTTACTAATATATTTGAGACTTGATAAAAGCTTGTAGATCCATCAACAAATTCTAGCAAAGAAATAGAACAAAAGAAAATAGGAAATTTATGTGACAAGCTCAAATTTTACTATCAGACTCTAAGATCTTATGAGAAAACATCTTTCTCCTCTGCATTCATTTTTAAGAATAAATATTTTGATTTGAAACTTCACCACTACTTTAGTCTTTCTTAAGATTGAATATTTTTCTCTTAAACTTCACTACCACTACTGACTCTTACCTCCTTTAATTATGCAAGTCCCTAGATAGACAAGTAATTTATTATTTAGTTGCTCAAAGATGACTAAATATATTCTCTTAAATTTTGTCCAAGACTTCTCTAAAAGACTTAATTTGTCTTTTCATAATAAAATGAATATTAAATTTTAGTTGTGTTATATATTAATGTATAGATTTGTATATTTTCTTTCCAATAGAGGAATATATATATATTAATATTACAAAACAAAGTTTTATGGTGAAGTCCATAACAAATATGAGACTCAATTCAAATGTTTATCCTCAAAGCTATTTGATGAGAATAAGAGATATAAAGCAACGTTGTCATAATATAATAAAGTGGATATTAAATTTAATAAGTAGATTTCAGTGAGGTTAGTAAATCCAAGTAGACAAAATATTGAAAATTCCTTCATTATAGACATAATTAATTTTCATATTAATTTATTCTACCACCTCACAAATTATGATGTATATAATAATGTTCAATATCATTCAAGACATTAATAAAATTAAAATTTTAGCAGAAAAAATTAATGTATTACAAATCTAATAAAATTTAAATCATAATTTTATTTGTACAAAGAATATTTCTAAAAGAGCCAATACAAAAAAAATGACATTTTCAGAATTATTAAATAAAAATAGTAATTCTACATAATGATTGGTGAACCAATAAAAACATTACATTCAATAGAAACATTAACATTCTTATCTTCAAGACAAATATGTGTACATCAAAAAGATTGCAAAAGATTGCATTATGCAGACCATCTAACATGGCATTAAAAATGGTATAAAAGTTTGTGATCACTGCTACAAAGGAAAAAAAAAACCTCTATTTAATTTGTGATCACTTGTTCAACAAACGAAAAAACAAACCTTGTACCTATCTACCTTGTTCACTATTCAATTCCTTCAAAGTTTTTGGTTTGTGATCACTGTCTCTTTCTTCCTCTTTATGAGTTGGGATCTTTTTGGAGTGGACCCAGGCAAGGAATGCCCATTCAATATAATATTCACAGAGATTTAAATCCTATATTACACGGTACTACCATTCCCACAAGAAAAATATTCCATGTTCAATGGGCAGTCACAACAGGTGTTGTCTTTCTTCAGTACAACACTACAAAATTTGTCATAATTTTATATTTCTTATTCTCTCATATAAAAGGAGCAAAGCAAACTCTTTATCTTGAAATTAAATTTCATTTCATTTTTAATGACATCTATGAGATTGGACAATCAATCTTATTGGAACTGATAATTGAGTTATACCAATCAACCATATTGTCTATCCATCAGAATGAATGTTTTTTTTTTATTCTAAGGGTAAACGCTTTTGACTCGAAACTATGAACCGATGAGGTCAGAGAGGGGGACCTCATCCCCAATACAACCACTCAATAATACCACCCTAATAGGGTTTGAACCTTGATGGTAAGAACAACAACGCCACCTTTAAACCATCACACCAAGCCAATATTGACAACTGTATTTATTAATTAATTAAAAAATAGAATACAACATATTTTTTCAATGAATTACTAAATATGATCAAATGTGCATCTTGAACATACATAAACTTGAATACTTGCAAAGTAATAAGGGGGAGGGGCCAGTAGTTGTGCATGGTCCAATAGACGTGCAGTCAATTGTGATTATAATACCCAATCTTACCACATATTTATACTATATATTGTAAATAAATAGTCCAAATGTTGATCAAAAGTAGACCCATACTTGAACACATGAGCATCTCTTAATGTTACATAGAAAAAACATAAATACATTCATGAAGAAGTGAAATAAGTATTTTTTTGTCTCAAATAAAATATCATAACTATTCACTATAAGTGCACAGTCATTTAATAAAATAAGGCATTCATTTAAACAAGTATTGTTATCATACTGAAAAATAATTTTCTTATGTGTACAACTATTGGGGTTGCAATGTACAAGCATTGGAGTATTTTATATTAATAGTTTGTCATATCACAAATATAAAAGGTGAGCACAATAAATACCATGTATTTTCCCATTAAATGTGAAGGATTTTCAAAAAGTTTTAGTGTTCAACTATTGGTCCATTTTTGTTTGATATAAGTTGTATTTTAAATAATTATGTATTGTTTTTATAACAACAAATAGTTTTTTGTGTTCAACTATTGGTCTATATGTGTTGAATATAAAAGCTAGAGATATCAAAGATTTTTGGTTACCAATAGGTATTTGGTCCATTTAGGTTGCATATTGATTTTATTGTAAATAAAAATATGATATTCTACAAGCAACAAATGATATTTTTTTGTTCAACTATTGGGGGTCCCATGATTAATTTTGGTCAAATCTTTAAAAAGTCAAATTTTAGACACTTCTCAATAGATGTGTTGATGTGGCGAGTTGCATGATGAGTCACACCTCCAAACCTTAGTTATAGATAGATAAGAGGTCAGTCCACATTTCAAAAAAAAAAATGAAGGTTCTACGATATTCAAGTCAATCCCGACAAAGTTAGCCCGCACACCACTAGCCCCTCTCCCCTATTTTAAAAGATATTTTCAAACATGTTAAACCTTATACAACTTTTGAAATATATTTGTTAGTGAACACATAAAGTAAATCACTAAGAAAAAAGTATGTTTTGATTTTTTTAAATCATTCTAGATATATACCTCAGATTTCCCAACGACTTAATATTTTTAAAAAAATTATATATTAAAGAGAGATGGAAAATATTGAACCTTATTGAATCCAAAAACAAATATAATCTCTCAATAGTAGTAGCTCGGTATCTTATATCAAATTCATAACTTAATATAAACATATCAAATCCATAACCCAATACAAAATACAAATATTGTTGCAAGAGTAATTTACCTACTTCAAATGCACTAATATTGTAATTCTTCATTTATTCTTGTGGTTTCCCAAATTCACAAGCCTCTGAAACTATAAGTCTAATATAATACTCTTACATGATAAATTCAATGTTTTTCTTAGAGGCTCATAAGATTGTATGACAACCATAACCCACAATCATTGTTGATTGCAATGATGTTACCTAGCAATGAGATAAAGATAAAGTATTATCTCACCAATTTGACTACCACCTCTAAGAATCACTGTAATAAATTGCTTAAAACACATAAAAAATATTATAAAAAAAAGAATAGAAATGCACTTTTAATATTTAATCAATAAATTAGACGAAAGAAGCGTATTTTGTAAAAAAAAATATGTTTGCTCCTTTAAGTAAAAGAAGGAAAAATATAGGATTAGATGCCTTCACTAAATAGGTGATTGATGTAGACATCAAGAGGCTTCAAAGCTATATTTTTTAAAAAAAATTGGTAGGGAGTCTTGAGGGACGACTCCCTCAAGACTAAAAAATGCACTTTTAATCTTTAATCAATAAATTAGACGGAAGAAGCATATTTTGTAAAAAACTATGTTTTCTCCTTTAAGTAAAAGAAGGATAAATATGGGATTAGATGCCTTCACTAAATAGATGATTGATGCAGACATCAAGAGGCTTCAAAGCTATATTTTTTTAAAAAAATCGGTAGGGAGTCTTGAGGGACGATGGGCGTTTGGGTTGTTGTTGTGCAGGCCCATGACCAGTAGGGTCACGACCTACATGTAGTTGCCTCATTTTGCATGCTAATGTCGACTTCTGATTAGCGTGTGGGGTGTTTTCAGCGTGCGCGGGGTGGGTCTTATACAGTGTGCGGGGTCTAGTGTTTGTGGAGGTTTGCTTATCTGAGTTTGGTTGTTTGGTGCTTGCTTCCATTCAGGTTTTGTGGCCACCTCTAGCTGATTTTTAATGCTTCTCGATTCTGGTTTGATTTTTATTGCTTGTGGAGGTATAAGGGTGTTTTGTCTTTTTCTCTTGGCAATGGCTTCGGGGGAGGCTTCGAGGGCTAAATCTCCTATGGATTTTTGTGTTGCTTTTGGGGTGACTTCTCCAACTCTTTCAATGAGGGTTTTTAATAAAAAATTGTTTTCAAATGATTCACAGAATGGAGGATTTGCTCTAGATGGAGGTCCTCGAATTTAAAAAATCAATGGTTGCCTGGAATGAACCAAAGATAGGTCGGTGCTAGTAATTCAACCAAAATCAATTGCAGAGGATATTGAGTATTTTTCGAAACATGCTTTGATTTGAAAATTCATGGGAATGAGGGTTTCTCTCTAGTTTTTGGAATCATGGGCTTCACGGACCTGGACTCCAAAGGGTGAAATGGAAATAATGTTATTGGTGAATAGTTATTTCATGGTGGTTTTCAACTACATGGCTGATTGCAATAGGGCTTTTGAGGGTGGACCTTATTTCGATAATCAAATTGGTTTATTTATTAAACCATGGCATGCGGGTTTTAATCCTTCGGAGGATCTCCCGAATCAGGTTCCGGTGTGGGTGTGTCTTCCTAGATTTCTAGTTGAGTGTTGGCGCAATGACATCTTGCATATGGTGGCTTCGCTTTTGGGGAAACCAATGGGTCCTTCTCAGCAAACTCAAGATCGAAAGGTAATGATGTTTGCATGCATTTGTGTTGAGATTTATTTGAGTAACCCTATTCCAAATTCTTTGAAAATTCGTGTAGGTTTGTATTCTTGGGTGCAACAGCTTGATTATGAGATGTTGCATTTCCATTGTCAACTATGTCATGAATATGGTCATTTGCAGCAAAGGTGCCCAAGGTCTAAATCTTTTGAGTCTCAGACTACTTAGCCTCCTCGCAACCCCCCTAAGGTTGACAAAGGCAAGGCTCCCTTTCTTGGTGATGTTGTGGGTTCTGAGGGTTTTATTCTTATTAAGGCTTGTAATAGGAACCGTGGACAAAAGAGGACTTTTAAGGAGCAACAGGAAGGTGACAATTTTAATAGATTTGAGGTTTTGGATGACATCAGTCAGTAGGAGGTGAACCCAGGTATGATGGCTATGGATCAAGGTGTTTTAGAAGTGATTCAAAAGGGAATTATTCAATAAAACATTCAGAATTCTCAGGAGGTTGGTGCTTTGAAAATGGACACATATCTTAGTTTGGTGGCTTCTGGGAGGTTTGAGATTCTTGCGGATACGAAGATGGGGAAGGGAGAGATCTCTCATCCATTGGTGAAAGTGAGACTTGATTTGCTAAAAGGAAGCAAGGCTTCTCCTTCGTTGGGGCTTCTTTAAAAAGATCAGAAAAAGGGGTTGTTGAGAAGACTTCCAAGGCTGGGCAAAAGAAGGACTTAAAGAAAATCAAGATGATGGGGGATACTTTGGTGGAGTTAGGATCTGTTAAGACTCTAGACTCTCATTTCTCTAAACCTCTGAAATGATCATCCTCTCTTGGAATGTAAGGGGCTTGAACATTGGCCCTCAACAAAATTTTTTTCATGATTTGGTGAGAAATCACTCTCTTGATATTCTCTTTTTATAGGAGACTCAATTGTATGTTGAGAGTATGGTTGGTTTGGTTCCAAAACTATGGAGGTAGGGTCAATGCCAGTGTATTGGTTCCCATAGTAATGTTGGGGGTGTGGCTTGCTTATGGAACCCATTAAAGATTTGTCCTCTTTGGTGGATGTCCTCTAAGTCTTCTATTTCAGCAGTTGCTTCAAGCTTGGAGATGGGGGGAATTGTTCTTCTATCAAACATCTATGCTCCTACTAATTTTCCTAGTAAGCAATACTTTTGGTCTCATATCAAGTTTATTCGGAGCCTTGCTCCTTTTTTCCCTTGGATTATTGCTGGTGATTTCAATGCCATTACTGAGTTAGATGAAAAGAAGGGTGGAATTGCAAGGCTAGACCCTCTACTTTCCTACTTCGTGATAACATTTCTACCTTGAATCTTGTTGACATCAAGCCTCGTAATGGTCAGTTTACTTGGAACAATAGGAGACTGGGGAAGAATTGTATTGTTGAGAGACTTGACCATTTCTTAGTATCTTGTTTTTGGATTAGTGGATCTTAGTCTACTTGTTCTGAGATTTTGGACTGGAGGGGCTCAAATCACTGGCCTATTAAATTATCTACTACTCCAACTCGTGTTGCTAGATCTCCTTCTTTCAAGTTTCAGCTTATGTGGTTAAAGGATCCATCCTTACAAGATTATGTTGTTGAATGGTGGTGGATGGAGAGACCTACTTATGGCACTACTATGTATTCTTTTTCCAAACAACTGCAGTATGTGAAGTATCAGCTCAAAAGGTGGAACAGGTAGTGTTTTGGAAATATTTTTCATGCTAAGATTGCTGCTCAAGTTGACTTGAATGCCATTACCCGGAGATCAAGGATTTGGGCCTTTCTGAGGATTCTCTCGGGGAGGAGGCAAAGGTGTTGAAAGCTCTAGAAGAATGTGAGCTATGAGAAGAGATTTATTGGAAACAAAATGCTTGAGTTGAGTGGTTACAGGAGGGGGATAAAAACACTGCCTTCTTCTTCAATTCGGTGAAATCCAAGAGATATGGTAATTCTATTCTTTTTTTGGTGAATGATAGGGGTGAGAAGTTATCCTCTTTGAATGATATGTCCCAAGAAGCTTCACAGTTCTTTTCTTCCTTATTTAGAGAGGATTCTCAAGATATTTTGGTGAAAGAAACCTATGTTTTTTCATGTATCCCTTCCTTGGTTACTGGGGAGATGAATGAACACCTTTTGGGTTGTATTTCGTTGGAAGAATTGAAGGCTATTGTCTTTTAGATGAAGAAAGGGAAAGCCCCAAGCCTTGATCACTTCCCGATTGAGTTCTTTCAAGAATTTTGGGATATTACTGAGCTAGACTTATTAGAGTTGGTTTGTGAGTCTCAGCAGAACAAGCAGATGCTAAGGGCTTAGAAGTCTACCTTTCTTGCTCTCATTCCCAAATGTGAGGGTGCAGATTGGCTGAGTTAGTTTTGACCTATCTCCCTTTGTAATGTGGTTTATAAAATTATTTCCAAGATGGTTGCTGAAAGGTTGAAGCAGTGGCTTAGGAGGCTTCTTTCTAAGGAACAGGGTGGCTTCATGGTGGATAGGAAAATCTGGGATGGGGTGGTCATTGCTACTGAAACCATACACTCTATGGCGACCTCCAAAGAAAAGGCTATGTTCATCAAGTTGGATATGGCAAAGGCTTATGATAGAATTAAGTGGTCCTTCCTACACAAAGTTCTCATTGCTTTTGGTTTTGCTGAGGAGTGGGTCTAGTGGGTTATGAGTTGTGTTACTACCACTTCCTTTTCGGTGTTGATAAATAGATATCCATCTGCTTTATTTGGAGCTTCTAGAGGTCTTCGTCAAGGGGATCCTCTTTCTTCTTATTTATTCATCCTCCTATCGGAAGGTTTGGGGAGAGTGTTGAAGTGCAATGTGGAGTTGGGTCTTATTCAAGGTTGGGGGTGGGGCAATGGTCTGCATCCTCAATCTCACCTATAATTTTTTGATGATATTACTTTGATGGGTATGGCCAAGGTCAGAGAAGCCATTAATTTGCATATGGCTTTGGAAATCTATCTTGTTGCCTCTAGTCAAAGGATTAAAGAGGATAAGTCTTCCATTTCTTTTTTAATACTATGATGCTCATTCAATAGAGGATTGCACGTATTTTGAGGTTTCATGTTGGATCTTTTCCTATTACTTATCTTGGCATTCCTATTCCCTCTGGTAACCTACCTAGGGGTTCTTGGAAAAATATTCTTGAGAAGTTTCTAGCTAAGGTCAATCATTGAACTCATCGTTGGCTCTCTTTTGCTAGTCAGGTGCAACTTCTTAAGTCAGTGGTGCAGGCTCTTCCCAACTATAGGTGTATGCTCCAAGTGGCTCTGGCTAGATTTATTAAAGACTTAGATTCTTTGGCTAGACAATTTTTATGGGTGGGTAGCTTATCTTCCTCTAAATAGAGCTTGGTGAAGTGGGATATTATTTGTAGCCTGAAGCAGTTTGGGGGTCTTTGATTGCGAAAGTCATCTATGAATGGGTTGGCATTGTCTACCAAGCTTTATTGGAGATGGTGTGTGGAACAGGATCATGGTTGGGCCAGGATTATTTCTAAAAAGTATATGAGGGGGGTTCTGAAAGAGATACCCCAATATCCGCTGGTGGGGAAAGGCTCTGTGATTTAAAAAAACACTTAAAAAAGGTGCTCGATTAGTCAAAGAGGGCTTGTTTTGGATATGCAATAGGGGGTTGAGGCTCTCTTTTGGTTTGACTCTTGAGATGGGTTTTCCCCCATTTTGAGCCAGTATCCTAATCTACAAAATCTTGGTCAGCATTTCTTAGAGGTTAGTTGGTCCAAAGTGATTGATTTTAAGACCTCTTACCTTTATGGGTAGATGGAGGTGTCAAGGTGGAAGTTTCCTAGTGAATGGCTAGTGGTTGGATTGGAAGAGGATTGTGTTGAGCTTCACAAAATTTTGGCTTGTAGGCAATGTAGTTCTCTTCGAGATAAGGATATTTTAGCTTGGAGTCCAGATCCTAAGGGATTTTTCACAGTGGCCAGTGGCTAGTAGGATTTTATGGTTCGAAGTATGGTGGTTTGGAGGTTCCATGGTGAAAAAATGTTTGGAACAAGTTTTCCTGGCCTAAGTGTAATTGCTTATTGTGGACTTTAGCTTGTAATAGATATTTGACGTGGGAAAATATTCAAAAGCACGGATTTCAAGGCCCATTTGTTTGTGTTTTGTGTGGGTGCAGTGAAGAGGATCCTTCCCACTTGTTCTTTCATTGTTCTTTTTCTATGCTTCTTTGGCATATTTGGTGGGGTGTGTGGAAACATCCTTGTGTTCATGCATCTTCCCTTGTTGAGTTCTGGAGCAGTCTAGGAAGACCCCCTACTCGGGCCTCTTTCCTTCATATTGTGTGGTGCATTGGTCCTACTTTCATCCTTTGGAAAATTTGGCTGGAAAGGAATTGTAGGATTTTTCAGGGGGATAGGTTGATGATTCAATAGGTTTGGCAGAGAATTGTGGGTATGATCCAGAAAATAGTCGAAGCTAAATGTGATGTGGTTTTTCCTTTGGAAAGGAGTGATGATGAGATTGTGAACAGGTTGGGTTTAAAGGGTTTGACTTCCGATTCGTTTTGTGTCAGACGGGGTAGGAGGGCTAAAAAGAAGGTTCAGAGGGTTGGAAAATGGTTTCCTCCTCTGATGGATCTTTTGAAAATCAACACTGATGGTTCGTCTAGGGGTAATCCTGGGCCTGCTAGGATTGGTGGTGTTGGTAGGGACTGTTCTGGCTCTATTGTTTTCTTTCCTCTAGTCATAAAGGGCAACATTCTAACAATCTTATGGAGGGATTGGTGATTCTTTGGGCTATTGAGTGTGCTTGTGCTATGGGCTAGTGCAAGATTATCTGTGAATCTGACTCACAGATTATTGTTAATTTGTTGAATGAGAAAAAGTTGGTTGGAGTTAATTGGAAACTTACCCCGGTTGTTCATCACATTTTGCAATTGAGTTCCATGCTGGAGGTGGTCTTTTACCCACATCCCACAGGAATGGAATCGGGTTGTTAATTGTCTAGCCAAGTGGGCTTCTAAGAATGTTGAGGATTGGCATATTGAGGATTGGGAACAATTATCCCCTTATTTCTGTCAAGTTTTAGAGAGAATTATTTCTGATGATATGGCTGGGTGATTGTCTTGGTGTTGTTTGGGTGGTGGTTGTTTGTGTTGGTTGGGTTTTGGTTATGCCAGCTTGGCTGGGAAGCCTTTATGCTCTTCGATCCTTTTGTACTAGTGATTTCTCATTATCAATAAAGTTGTTACCCCCTTTTTATTAAAAGAAGGACAAATATTATTATAAAAAAATAGGTGCATTATTTAATTATATACCATGTTCACATTTTTTAATTTTAAAGGTTTGGTTATGTAAATGAGTCATAGAGTGTGTAGTAAATATTTTTATTTTATTATTGTTGTTTATGTATTTTATACTAAAATTTCATAGTAATAATAGTATTTGTATAATTATAAATTAAAATTTTAAAAGCAAATTATAATATTATCATTTATATCTTATATTAAATTTTATATAAATACCATAATAAATTTCTATGAATAAATAAATTTAAATAATTATTATTTTTAAGTGTATTTTATTTATCATAAATCAAATTTTATTTATATTTTATTATTTTTAAACAAAAAAAATTATTCACATTTTATTTGATCAAAATTATTTATTTACTTGATATTTTACTTAAATAAAAAGTAAATTAATGACTAATTTATATATATATATATATATTTTTAAATAGATAATTAAATATGCATAATTTTTAAAAATATTTATATCTCTTTTCTAAAATTTATTAAAATTGATTTACCTATTTAATATTTTTAAATAATTTTAACTAATTCATTTTATATTAATAAATTGAAAATGGAGATATACCTTATACCATATATTAATAATATCAAATTAAATAATAAAAAAATTATATATATTCCCACTTTTAAATAAATTTTATAATTTTTTCACTTATTTAATAATTAAATATTATATCTTACTGTCAATATTTATTTGAAATATATAAATCTAAAAAAACATGGAAAGATATCAATAATTAAGAATTATTTTATTTTACTTTAGAAATATTTAAAAATTATTTTATTTTATTTATATTTATTTTAAAGTTATTTTATTTACTTAAGAACTATTTTATTTTAGCTTAAGTTTATTTAAGAGCAATTCTATTTATTTCAAAAGTTTATTTTATTTAATTATTTTATTGTATTTACTAAAAATTATTCTATTGTATTTATTTAAGAATAATTTTATAGTTTTATTTTTTAAAACATATGTGATTCTTTAAAAAAAATGTTATGATACTCATACCATTATATCTCTCACAAAAAAAATAAAAATTTAAATGTGACAAAAGTCATATTTTAGAAAGTGTCATCAAGTGACTAGCACTTTCTTGTAATGTTATATTACGTCCAATTCTTCCAATGATTTCCAATGATTTGGTAGTTGAAATTGAATAATTTGAAATAGAAGTTAAAGGCTATTTGATTGCACAAGTAGTACACTTTTATAGTAATTATGTGCCATTCTCATAGACAACTTGAATTATTCCCAGACAACCCTTTTGCTATCAAAAAAAGAAAACTAGAAATATGGACAATCGCATGCAAACATGTCAAAGTTGTTAGATGGGAAGCAAACAAAGCAAAAAGAGAGACCTATACACCTCTTACTTTAAAATTAAAATGTGACAAGAGACATTTAAAAAAGTGTCACGCAATAACTAAGTAGCATTTGTCTTGTTATGTTACATCATGTCCAATTCTTTGAAAAATAGAAATAGAGACAATCACATACTAAAATTGTTGAAAGACAAACAATCTAAATCAAAAAAAACTATAATGTGAAAATACATTTGTCATATAATTAAAACATCCATAGAAATGAGATATTTAAATCTCAAAAGTAATTATATGGTCCCATGGGGGGCTTGGGCTTCTATTTCCATGGAGCAAGAGGTCCTATGGGAAAAAAAAAATTGTGCTACGGGATTAATTGGAATCTTTTCCAGAAAAATAGGAGCCCCTACCTTTTAGGAATGAATATTTGAGGTGGTGAAATTGGGGTGAGGCTAGAAATTGCCCCTACAGCTTAGGAGTTTTTTATGCCACTTGTCTCTCATCTAAAATTTCAAATTCTTATTAGAAAATAAAAATGAGAGAATTTTCATTTATTTATTATTTTCACTTTTTTATTTTTTTAAGCAGAATTGCAAGATTAAATTCATGGGACCAAGAACTTTAAAATATTCCTAAAAAAGCTAAGCAGCATACGCTTAGATTTTTAAGGAAGCCCCCCCTCCATAGGACCTTACCCTAAATAAACTTAAAAAATCTAGAATCAGATGCATTTAGAATTCCTTTCATTTCCTGTAAGTCTGGAACTATAGCTCGTGGGCTATCACAGAGGCAACATTCATGTACAATATGCTTCCTGAATACATACTGGAAGTAGAAGTAAAGGGTAGTCCCGTATACCTAAAGCCATCTGTAGATCCAAAAACAGATATCTGGGCTTCCTGCATACATACTGGAAGTGGAAGTAAAGGGTAGTCCCGTATACTTAAAGCCATCTGTAGATCCAAAAACAGATATCTGGGCTTCCTGCATACATACTAGAAGTGGAAGTAAAGGGTAGTCCCATATACTTAAAGCCATCTGTAGATCCAAAAACAGATCGCCAGATATCGTAGACTATAAAAAGACCTTTCTTTTCACATTTCAAACTATAATTCCATATAATCAGTGGACTATCACAGAGGCGGCATTCGTGTAATTCAGCCGTAGGAAGTTGTTGAACAAAGTGACGAACCTCAATTTCTCCTTCGCTCGGGTACGCAACAATTTAACGGTAGAGAGAGCTTGACGTCGTCATTATGACTTCTAAGGAAGACAAATTACAGACGCCTTCTCTACTGAAATCGGCATTTAGTGAATGGTGGCAGAGAACTTTATCATTGAATTTAATGGTTGTTAGATCAACCACGTCTCTGTATTTACGTCTATTAATAGACTGGGCTTAAAGTCTACAATCGTGTATTGCATCAAATTCTATTGCTGGATTGTTTTGGAGCTCTGCATCAAAACTCTACTGCTTCCAGAGTTTTTTGGAGCTCTGCATCAAAACTTTGGTATGTTTCCCACCATTTTATAGAGCAGTTCTCTCGATTTCATAAGTTCTCGTTATGTCTTTACGTCAGTTGAAAGGATCAGTGGTTTCTAATTGTCTGCCACTGTTTTTTATCATTTTGAATGAGAGTTTGTTTGATTTTACTTTTGTTTCTGCATTTCATTGAGGAGCTATGTAGAGTAAGTTGTAAACAGTGGGTGTGTTGTTCATACAACTCACTGGTGCTTCAGGCTCTTCCTTTGGGTAACATTAATTTTAGTTAGGAAATCAATGAATAACAAGGAAAATACTTACACATTTAGTAATGGTTTCTGTAAAATTGAAATATGGTTTGCTTGAAATGGGTGTTAGTAGGTCTGTTTCTGCAGATTGTTGTTTAGATAAGCAATCAATTCCAATTATGCTACGTCGAGATAGAATCCCTTCTCATTTGCTTATGCTTTTGGCTATATGGTTTTAAGGTAGAAACTATTTTATTCTAAGCTGTTTGGCATGATTTTTCTTCTCTCATTCCCTCTTCAGATGAAGGGAAATAGCCTTGCCAGGAGGAACACATGTGCATCAAAAGCACACTTGTCCTTACCCTTCCCTATCACCCAATGAGAAGAAGCTTGTCCTTACCCTCCCTTATGAAGAGACAAATACCAAAATGTAGTTCTAAAAGGGGAAATGGTGAATTATGGTTTAGTTTTTGGTTTCATGGAAAATCAAGGGAAATGGGCCAAACCATTCATTCTCTACCAAATGATGATTATCTTAAATCAAAAAAAGTAGAAATAAGAAAATATACTAATTGGGATACATAAAACAATAGTTATTAAAGAGGTAATGCAACTTTAAAATTGCATTTATCTTTCATTAATCTTAGGTACAAGAAACAATGGCACTAAACCATCATGCATGTTAATGGCCAATTTGCAATACAAACAGCCACGGGACATAGTTTATGGTACAATTCTATTATCATCACAATAGATTTGTATTCACTTATTTTTCTCTCTCATCTACCTTTTTGTTACTTTTACTCTTTGATGTACAAGAGAATTTGCTCCTTTAGCAAGCCCAATTTATTCAACCCTAGACAAATTATGATTCTTTGATCAGCCATTGTATAGAAGTGAACTTTCATTTAAATATACAAGCTTTTATACTCATCATGGTAACGACTAAAATGCCAAAAATAGCCCTCACCTCATCATTTGATGTTGTCAAATAGATGGTGATAGAGAAATTTCAAAAGTCATTTTCATCCCTAGGCTAACTAAACAAGAATTGATAGTGATTAAAACTATATGCATACATGTATCTATATGTTTTCAAATAAACAAATATTAGAAAAAATTGAAGAAAAAAATGAACCTTGTACCACTTTAAGTGGGGAAAAAATAACAATGAAAAAACAACTTATGGCTTTACCAAATGTTAAAATAGAATAACAATTCAGAAAACAACAATAAATTATTGAAAAATTTAGGAACCTTCGAAATAAATTTTAAAAAAATTACCTTTGATGAATATACTTGATGCAAGTTATTTAATTCTTATAGCAATTATCCAAGACATCTTTACAATCCTTCAACAATCCAAAATAATAGCTTGACCCTGAATAATGACAAACAATGGGTTTTGGAAAGCTAGAGTGATATGTAAGTTTTATAGTTGTGTTATGTTTTTAGGTTCAAATTTTATTTAGAATTTTTTGGATTTTAAAAATAAATAAATAAATCGCTCATTAGCCTAAGCCTTATGGGTTCACCCAAGGTGAAAATAAATTTTAAAGAACTTTAACATGAGAAAAAAATAAGAATGAAAAAACAACTTATTGCCTTACCAAATAAAAATAGAATAACAATTAAAAAATAATAATAAATTATTGAAGAATTTAGGAAACTTGTTAATAGATTTCAAAAAACTTACCTTTGATGAATAACCTTGATGTAAGCTATTTGATCCTTGTAACAATTATCAAAGATGTCTTCACAATCATTCAACAATCCAAAAAATGACAACCCCCAATGATGACAAACAATGAGTTTGGAAAGTTGGAGTGATCTAGGTAACTTTTACCTTTGTGTTTTGTGTTCATAGGTAGCTTTCTAAGCTTAGATTTATATTTTGAGAATTTTTGGCTTTAAGAAATGTGTCTAAAAATAAAAATAAAAATTCACTATTTAGGTTGTAAGCCTTATGGATTTACCCAAAGCACTACCCTAGTAACATGGGTATCCTTGCAAGTACATGAGACATACTCAAGTCATATCACTAGGTTATCCAAACCCACACTCATTTAGGTTGGTTACGAGGGTTGCAATCAACAAACCCTATAACATAGATTTACAAACATTGACTATTTATTGTCATTTTTAAAAATAAAAATATTTGAGACTAAGGAAAAAAAGTGAATGGTACAAATCTCCAAATCCAACTGTATTTCAACCTTCTACTACTATTTTTTGTTGATAAGTGTTCTAATTTGTTTCTCTAGCCTAATGATTATCAATAAGGAGACATTAACCTTTGATATATACCTATGTCATTTGGGGAGATGCAAATCCTATACATACATAAAGAAAATGTATTTCTTATAAATCATTGATGTCTTTCTTATCATTGTAGTTGCCATTTCTTATTTCTAGTAGTTAAGCCACTAATAGAACAAAGAATTGAAGAGACAATCATAAATCATCCTTGGAGAATAGTGTTGAAGGATATAGTAGTGTAATATATAGATAAATTATTCCATCATGGCATTTTTGTGTATGAGTAGTCACTGCACGCAATTGTTCCAAAGTGAATTGTAAGTCATCCTTAAGGCTAACGTTGAGGAATAAGTGGTTTAGGCTAGAGTCAAAGGATTACATCATGACATTTTTTGTGTATGAGGAATCAATGTGTAATTGTTACTAAGTGAATCACAAATCATCCATGATGCCTAATGTTAGGAGTAGAGTGGTGTGGGCTAGAGTCATAGGTCCATCATGGATTTTTATATATATAAGGAGTCAATGTTATTGTTCCAAAGTAAACATATTTCTATCATTGTCATAAAGCCTTCAAGAAGGAATAATAATTATTCCATATTTTTCCCCATGGAGTATCCCATGACCCTACTTAATGTTACATTATATTACATTTTTCAACTAGCAAAAAGTTTGATATTCAAACCCATGACCTCCTACACTCATTACAAGTTTGTCTATCATGCCATTAATTGGTCATTAAACCAACAAAACATTTAAGAAAATTTGTATGCCACCTTGAAGCGGGTCCTTAACATTTAAGTATTTGTGCCTTTCATATGGATGCATATTTCCTTGTATATTTTACAAGTATATTTTGCAATTTGTCTTTCACAAATGGTTCAGAATTTTGGATTTCCCTTCACTGTTATATGTAGTTGCTTTCTATTACACAAAAAGTTAAGAATTTGTTGAGATATGTGTATTCTTAAGCTTCTTTATTAAAATATCGACATTTTTTTAGTGAATTTTGCCAATCCATAATATGGTCAATTGTGGAAGACGATAGGGCCAAGGGGTTTTTCTCGCATATGGCCTTCTTTAGATGAAGACACATCAACCATTTTTTTAGGGTTATGGTTCTTGAGCGAAGCTATTGTGTGTGTAATACTTTTCAATATTTTGTTGGAACTTCAAAGAGAAACAATACTAGTAAGGATTGATGAAAAGTCTCTATGCAAGTTTACTTATGTTTCATATGTTCGTAGATTCTAAAATTTTACTTGGACCCTAGTAATTTTTTTCCTATAAAAATTTAATTAACATCTTTAAGGAATTGGTTTTAAAACTATTGTCAATTGAAAGAACCTCACCTTTTCAATGACTAGTTGGTCGTGATCATACACATCTAGATAAGGACTATACTTTGATATTCAAAGTTGAGAACCTAGACTATAATTGTTTTCAAACCACCAAGAGCAACAAAGTAGTGTTGTTATCTTAAATGTATTTACCTAAAGATGTGTAGAAATTACAATTTGAAGATGTCATTATACTATTATATCATGTGTGACAAACCCAATATAAGCACATTAAATATGATTTCTCTCAATATCTTTTATAAATATATTTCAAATATCTATGTTGATATGTTAGATCAGCATTCCAAATTTGTGTTTATATCGTGCATTATTTTTCTTTGAAAATAACAAAGAATTGCATATTCACCCAAATTTATAATATACAACAAACAAAATATGTATGGGGTATTACAAAGAATATTTTTTTGTCAATAGGCATAAATCATATAACATTATTGCAGCTCCAAGGACTTGAGTCACTTGTCAACTTTACGTTTTGCAAATTGTTTATCTTAATTTTTCACTTTAAATACATCCATATAAAATGTGTTGTTATTTCTCAACATTTGACAAGTTATTTTTCTATCCTCTTTAGAGGATAAAGTATCATGATTATATCAAGCACTTGTTTTTGTTTATAGCATAAGCTTCCATATGGTATGTCCAATGATGTATTTGGAATGAGCAACCCATTCTTTCATTATGCTTATGAATTTTATTATTCTAGTTGTATATTCTTGTCCTAATATTTGTGCTCCCATGGTGCTTGTCTTTCAAGATCTCTCATACCCAACATATCTATTTCAATAACTTCCATAATTGGCCCATGAAGTATCTAAAGATGATTTCCCACACACACTCCTTCATGTTTTATTGAATAGAGTGAACATCCTCATCTTCATAACTAGTATGGTCTTCAACAATCAATTTCACCCTACATTTAATGCATCTTTCTCTTGCATTCTCATTCTAACATTTTCTTTGTCATGTGTTGTTGTTGTCTTTGGTATTCTCAACCATATTCTCTTCCTTTTCAAAATTAAACCTTGGCTAGCCATACCTGCAAAGTTATAATGAAACAAAACCATTAGTTTAGGATATTATTTCTAAAACTATTAGTTTAGGATATCTTCTCTAATATTACCATTGTTAGTCTGATGTGATATGCCCTACACTTTAGATAATTAGTTTTCCCTTAGGCATTGTCATCTTTTGCCACTTGTCTTTCCATAACTAAAAGTCAGTGTAGGATATACTCTATACACATTCTAAGTTGCATGTGTTTATTTGTGATTATTATAATTCAAAAAAGCTAAGCTTTTGAATTATAGAATGTTGTTTTTTATCATGTGCATATTAGAATTTTAGGAAAGATTGTAGACATCAAAATGCAATGACATATTATATTAACATTTTATGTTTATATTATATTTCCTTTCATAATTAATTAAGCATTTCATATTTATCTAAATGCATATTGCATATTATAAATCATAATAAAAGATTGTTATTTTAAAAAATAAAAAAAATCAATATAAACATAGCTCATCATCCATTCAAACACCTAAGATAAACAAAGATCAACATGTCGAGTAAATAATACTTTTCTATGAACTATCATATTTGTCTCTAAACAAATTTCTATATAATTCAATGTGTTTGTACCTTTAATATATATTGATCTAGGATAATATAAAATAATCCCTCTAAATACTTAGGACTATAAATGGTTTAATTTCCTTATTTAAATATTATTTTGAGTGAAAAAGGGAGATCCTTTAAATATTCATTCTTAGAAAGTACGATTCAAAATGCTATAGGAAATGAGAATCTATTATTTGGTTTGAATGCTATAGGGGATGACTAATCTATTATTCAAAGTAATTTTGTCAAAATTGTAACATTATTGTGTGCAAGGGTTGGGACAATATTACGCGTAATATTTTGCATGAATTTGTTTTGATTGATTTTAATTTTTAGGAATATTTAACATTTTTTTGAGATTAAATTTAAACAATTTTATACTATTTTTAAAAGTATACATTTAAGCAATTTAGATATAATTTATGTTAAAAAATAAAAAATGAATATATTTAAATATAAAATAAAGCGATATAAAAATTAAGCTTCTCTATAATTATAAAATGTTGTACTTCGCAACCATTACACAATGGCATTGTGATCCATTGCAGTGGTCAAACAGACACGATGCAATGACTACATAACCACTACACAAAAGTACACGACTACATAGTGAACTATAATCATTGTGCAATGGTGGCAATAAGATTTCAATTTTATTAAACTATTTTTTCTAATATACTTAGATTATTTTTATTATCTTAAAATCTTCTCTTCTTGTAATTCTATATTTGATATTTTGTTTTGAAACATGATTGTTTGTAGTTATATACCATTTTTTAATAATATCACCAGTTGCCAAGAGATTTTGTAAACACACCCACACCATTACATCTTTGTTGTCATTGTAGATTACACCTCTCAATATAATAATAGAAAGACAAAATCCTTTTTATGAGTTTCTAATAGAACATGTAAATAGAATAGAGGTAATGAAGCCTAAATCCATAATTTTGCTCTAAATTTAGTTTGGCAACATTGTCTTGACCCCCAATAGGAGGGGAATCCATTGGAACATATTCCTAAAAAATAGGAGGGGAATCCCTCAATATTTTACTCTACCCTCTTCTCCCTCAAGCATGGAAAGTTTTCCTAAACGCTTATAGAGGATATTGAATTACCTAGAATAGAGCATGTAACCCAAGATGTTTGCTCATCTCATAGAAAAATATCCATTACAAAAAATTGATATAATACACTAATTAAAGATTGAAACTTATTAGTTGATTTTATAAAGAAAGTATATAGTTTCTAGAATATGAAGCCAATTTGAAGTAGAGGCCTTGTATGATCACATAAACATAGGAAAAAAGTGCATGATTGTGCTTTCTTGGAATATTATAGGTTTCAAATCATCAAAAGAGAAGACTAGCCTTGAAGATGTATGAGGAAAAAGATGGTCAATTTTTCTAAACAAACCCCTCCAAAGACTTTGAAAATAAACAAAAAAATTGGCCCTTTTCATCTAATTTTGTTAATTAGTGTCCCACCTAGGCCAACCTAGGACCCTTAGGGGGCTTGACTTTTGGGAATCCCTTATTCCAAAGCTATCCACTATGAAAGGTGCAAGTCAACTTCACAATGATTAATGCAAAGCTCAAATGAAAAATTGACATTGAAGCACTTGACGATTGGATGCAACAATTGGAGTCATATTTCATATCCATATTCCTCTAGTGTTTTGCTAGTGGGAATTACTCAACAAGCAACTCATTCTTTTAAAAGATTCTATTAAAAATTAGAACAAATTTATAGAAGCTCTATATAGGGAATATCACCCTCTAAAGTGCTATAACAAGCAATACATAAAATGACAACTATTTAGTAACTATAAAGACTAGAGATGCAAGGCCCAATGGGTTCCATTCTTTGTTTGTTGGATTTGATGAGTGTGACACCAAACACAATAATGTCCTCAAATAATTAAGGTAAATTATCAAATAAATTAACAATGAGATGTAATTTATCAACTACACAACATTGAGGTAGGCACACCATCATGCCTCAAAGCTTGAAGTGAGATTTAAACTTAAAGAAAAAAACTACACTCACAAGAGGCTACACACAAAAATAAGCCTCTATAAAACATGAAGCTTGCACTCTGACCACATCACATAAGGCAATTGTAGCACAAACTACCACCTTTGTAACTAGACACAAGCCAACCACAACAATAGGTCAAAGGGAAGCAAAAGCAAGGAAAGAAAATGGTGCAATTTGCATGATGTCACTAACCACAAACATAGAGTATGCAACATTTTCAAGGCAATGATTACTCTAATTACATACTTTATATCAAAAGAAGAATCAAAAGTTAGAATCCATTCATGCAACTCTAACCTATTTGAATTTGAGGTTTTAGAAGAGTGAAAATGCATGTTTCATACCAATTTAGTTATGGGTCAAAGAAAAACGCTTCTTGCATAATCATTAACAATGGAAGTTTCATGAACATGGTCAACTAGGCATGACAATTGTCAAGAACCCTCAACCTTACTCCTTCAAGTAGCTTTGATTCAATAAAAAGCATAAAATGTAGTAGTATATTGTGCAATAAATACAAGTGAGTATATACATAAGATATGTGAGAGTGATGAAGTGGCAAATACAACCAATAGAAAGTGCAACTCATGAAAGACTAACTCCTACAAAAGATGTTGACAACTTAACCCATGACTCACTCCAAAACAAGCAAAACTTAAATGTAGGAAAACAAATAACAACCTAATGAAATGAAATATGAAAACCTACGTCAACAATTTCTAGAAATCTGATCCAAAAAAATGCAACATTGTGAATGAAACCTTAAAACTATAAAAGCGTGAACAATAAATGTAGCTATCCAGACAAAACCTCAAAAATCTAAAAATATAGTGGTTCTTGATTGTACTCTCTTTGTTCAAGGCTCTACAATTCTCTACAAATCCATCATGTTTCATGTTTCTTTGGCACAATGACACGAAGAGAATCACGAGAACGTAAATGGACAAATGACTTCTTGAACGCCATCTGATTGCTTCCTTCCTAAATATGGCAATGCATTCTTGCACGCCTTGTCCTTAGTTTTGCCTACAATGTTGCCATTATATATCATGCTCTTTTTCATTTCAGATAAGATAAAACAGAGATTTCATTAATTTCTTAAATTCCTCTTACTGAATTAACTGGTGGCAATTTCTTCAGACCAAATGATGGGCATAGAATGTTTGCCAGGTGCAAAAGAAATCCACCATTCTTCACATACTTGGACTCTCAATATTCAAGGGGCGATAGTTGAAGTTAGCATAACTGCCACATATTTAGTTGATATTCTGATTTTATGGTTGGAACAGTATAATTCCTCCATAAAATTATGAAACACCAAGTTGGAGCCACCGTAGTTAGAAATTGTGACTTAGAAAGCATACATTTAATTGCCACCTCATGGTTGGGATGTTGGCATAATGAATATCTTTCTTCGGTTCTTTGCAGGTGATCCATTTCATGCTATGGCCTTATCTCCAGTTTCAATGTATGGGTTCTACCAGAATAAGTATATTATGAGAAGTTCAAACGATTCTGTTCTGACGGACAACACAAGCTCTAGAAATACAGCCTTCTATTGCTGGACCCGGATCAGGGATAAACCATGTCCTAAGTATTCACTTCTTCGATTTGTAATATGTGCTAAAAATAAATATGAATGCAAACCCAGCTACTTTGACCCTGCCACAAGTCGAAATGAAAAAATTTCTCGATCCAAAAGAAAAGTGCTTGTTTTTGGTGCACAAAAAAAAAACGTATGTTCGCAGACAGACCTTTTTGCAGATCAAGCAAACATTTGTATCGGTAGATGGACCAGACAAAGGACAATTCGACTGGTCTTGAAAGCTACTAATAATATAAAAGAATGGCTAAGAAACGCTAGCTTTAAATACAGCACCGAATCAACAATGGCAACATTTTTTGTGTCATGGATTCTTTTGTTTAGTCCGCCTTCTTATGCTGCTGATGATGGGCCCAACATCTATGCCTGTTTGTTGAAAGGGTGCAGGTATTATACCATTAAAAATAAGTTCTCTTTTATGTCATAAAAATTTGAGGGCAATATTCGTTATTCTATAATATATTGATTTCAGAAATCTGTTAAGGTTATCTTTTGCATGTTGATGTCATTCAACTGGTTATCTTTTGATATAAGATGATTCTTAGAACTACATAGAAATTATATATGTGTTGTTCACTATCAACATGCATAAGAAAAGAAAATGCTGATAAATGTATTTCAATTCACAAGAATCACATTTCAAATGTAGCTTTGTCTATATAAGTACCACTTTTACTTGAATGATTAAAAATCACAGGAATGTTCTACTCATCATTCTTTCTGCTTTATATTAAGGAGAATTACATGTGATATGCTTACTATGAAAATTCCACCAAACAGGGGAAGAACACATTTTGCTACATATGGTATGACTGATCTGATTGGTCTCCAACATAAGTCAGATTCTTCTTCATTCCCAAAAAACCAGTTGCTTCAATGGGCACTGACTTTGGCTAAAGAGTAGGCCTACACATTTTAACTCTTTATAAACATGACTAGTTTACCAATTCTGTAAGAAAAGCAGAAGCCTCCCACTTTCCTTTAGGAAATCACCTAAGATTAGATGTTCAATGGAATATAATGTTGATGTGACGAGAAGCAAGTCTTCTAAAATACTAATAAGAAGAGATCTCATTTTCTTCTGACAACTGCAAGCCTTAATAAAGAGTTAGTAAACAGAAGCATTCTTGGAGATATTCAATTATTTTTGAGAATTCGAGTTTCCAACCTTCGGTTGGATTGGTTAAATTGCTTTGTCTGCTCGTGATGTAGTGGGGTTGCCCAGAGTTGAATCATCAAAGAAGAGTGAAGCTCTCAAGATTTGGGAGCCGTGCATTCTTAAATCTTTCTTGGTAGAATATGAACAGCTCTAAATCAAGCTTATTTGCAATATTTGTCATAATTCAATATGGTATGTATACACCTGAAAATGACCTTACTAACATCCTGTTTTGTCAAGGCTCGTGGATTCGTTAACAACTTAATATGCCAAATAGCGATTGGGTGGAACAGCTTAAGAATTCATCAAGAGGTGTGTCATGGGTTATTATTATTTCTTAGGCACCTTTCCCTTGAGTGTAAGATCAAATTTTCAATAGAACATAATATTATTATGACTAGCAGCAAAACTTCTAAAATACTAATAGAGAAGACTCCATTTTCTTGTGACAACTGCAAACCTTGATGAAGTTCTAGTAACCAAAAATGTTAGTCAAGACATGTCAATTCTTTTCGATAATATTAAATTCCAACATTGAACAAGATTGGTAAAATTGCTTCCTCTGCCCTTGTTGTACTGGGATTGTCCATTGCAGAATCATCAAAGAAGAGGGAAGGTCTCAAATTTTGGGAGCCTTGTATTCATAAATATTTTCTAGTGAACGGCTCTAAATCAAACTCTGAAAAAAATTCATGGTCTGGTATGGTCTGTATACACTAGAAAGTGACCTTACTAGCATCTTATTTTGCCAAGTCTTGTTGGTACATTAACCTCCCAAATTCGTATTGGGATGGGTTGGCTTAAGCACTTGTTGAAAAGTGTGTTGCGTCTTGTTTTTATTCCTTAGATTCCTTTCCCTTTGGTGTAAGATCAAAATTTCAATGAACAATAATATCATTATAAATAGGAGCAAGTCTTCTAAAATGCTGATAGAGATCCCATTTTCTTGTGACAATTGCAAGCCTCGATGAAGAGCTAGTAACCAGAAATGCTATTGGAGACATTGTCTTTTCTTTTTGAGAATTACAATTTACAACCTTGAGGAGGATTGGTAAAATCACTTCCTCTGCGACTACTGTACTGAGGTTGCTCAGAGCAGAATCATCAAAGTATAGCTAAGGTCTCAAGATTTGGGATCTTTGTATTCTTAAATATTGTCTACCAAGTTTGAACAACACTGGATCAAACTCCTTTCCTGTTATAATCTGATATGGTTTGTATACACCTGAAAATATCATTACTCATATTTTGTTCTTAACACTTTCCATGGCAATAACCTCCCAAATGGGGATTGGGCGGGCAGTCTTCATGCCTTTCTCTTGGTGCCCTCCTTTTACCTAAAATTTGTTTCAGTCTTCTCAAATTTGCCATCATTTTGGCCTTTCGGTCCCCCTTTTTCCTCCGCCATTCCATTTGTTTTCACCTTTCCAATCCTTCCTCGTCTGTCCAACATCATTGTCCCGATCGATAATGATCTGCTTGTTCCCTAATTTGGCCAACATCACTTGCCGGTCACATGATCTATTAATTTTACACATCAGTTGAGCTGACGATGTGAATATTTTGGAAATTGGTTTTTAGGGTTTGGACCCGTATAAATCAGTCTCCTTTTGCCATTTCCAAAGGTATAAATCTACAATTCATTTGTCAAGTTCACGTCTACCCTTTGGGATTATTAGAGACTATGGGAAGGAGTACTTTACCAAAGGAAAACAAGTTACATGCAAGAACCACTGAAGATACCAGGATAGGAGATTCACCTATATTGTTTACAAGTCTCTAGAGTTCCTAGCCGTCCCCTACCACCATCTCTTTACAGGAACTTAATCCAAGGAGAAGGTTGATGTACCTACAAGTTGATTCCAGGTA
>VDFB02262307.1:0-11690 GCA_007258455.2 Sequoia sempervirens | reverse complement strand
CGATTAATATGATCATGTTTTTGTTTATTTATATCAATTGACTTTGATATGATGATTATATATGCATTCAATTACGATCATGTTATGTTCATTTTGATGAATATATGCACTCATGTATGTGTATATATTTTATCTAATTTTCAAGTAATATGCACTATATAAATTCTTATCTAGAATCAAGTTTCATATATATTTACATGTCATTTTTTAAATAAGTTTATACATGTCTTAAAATGATTAACTCTTAAATTTCAATAATTTATCACATGGTTAGGTGAAAAATTAAAACATTCTCTAAATAGTTTAGATCATATTCATAATAAATTAAGGGTGGGTAATTTTAACTATTTTCCAATTTGAGCAAATATTTGAATCATTGAACAAAAATCTATCTCCTTGTATGTATAAAATGAAACTAACCTAATTTCCAATTTAAATGCAATGATTTAAATAGTTTCCACAAATTAATTCCAAAACTTTTTATGCACAAATTTTAATATAATATTTAAAGTTTGAGTAAAGACTTTGAAATTAAATGCAATTAATTATAATTCAATAAACTCAAAGATTTGAAACAATTTTTATTGCTCAGATAATTTATCAACATTAATACTTATCTTTGAAATTTGCAGAAGAAACCCTCAACTATTGCTGGAATGGTCCTTGGTTCAGCCTCTTCCGTCTGTGAGTAGTCTGGGAGGAAAGCAGACTTGGCTGCTCTACACGAGTGCTGGTTCCACCGGAACAATGCTCAACACTCGTGCCACAAAACCATGCCCTGGCCAGGACCGTCCTGAGTGCACGCACTTGTACCCCAGGTTGGACACCCACTGTAGGAGTGCCCCTTCTCCGTCCTACTCACAGCCTGCTAACCTTGAAACCCTATTCCCGCAATGTGCTCCACTTTATTTTCCTCTTTTTTTCATGCCTCCATAATTTAGTTTTCACGGGTTTTATACAACACAAAGGGTAGTTCCAACCGACACACCCTTTTACAAATAATAATTACATCCCGTGAAAACTCTAATTATTATTTTATTGCATTTTATTTCTAGAACTATTACATTAGTTCTTATATTTATTTACTTATTTACTTTTATTCTATTTTCTTTTCCTTTTTCTTCCACGGGGAAAAAGTCTCATAACAATTCTCCCCCTCTTCTTTAGCTACTGCCCTCAGTAGCTTGATGATTTTCTGCATCACACATACATATAAAAAAATAAGCCTTTAGTTAAACAAATGAGGATATTGGTCTTTAATAAAATCAACATTTTTCCAAGTAGCACTATCATTATCACAATGACTCCATTTAATTTTTACTTCATTTATAACTTTATTTCTCAATATTCTAGATCTTTTTTCAATTATTTGTTTTGGTTCAACCTTAAATTCACAAGAAGGTTCAATAGAAATAGTTTTCCAATCAATAACATGATTTTCATTGTATATATATTTCTTAAGTAAACTTACATGAAATACATTATGGATTTGCAATTGAGGGGGTAAAGCAAGTTTATAAGCAATATCCCCTAATCTTTCTAATATTTCAAAAGGTCCACAAAAATGAGGAGCTATCTTAGAATATTTACCTAGTTTTAACGAACTCCTTTTTGGTTTGACTCTAAGAAAAACATGTTCACCAACCTCAAAATCTCGAGTAGACCTCTTAGAATCTGCCCAACTTTTATATCTATCTTGGGCAGCCTTCATATTTTGTTTGGCTTTATTAATAATGGCTTCCATCTCTAACAAGTTTTCATTCTCATACCAAACTTTATGGACAAGATCAGACCATGAAATGGGTGTATTACAATTTCGGCCATAGACAGCTTCAAAAGGATACATCTTAATGATGGAATGATATCCTTGATTGTATGCAAACTCTACCAAGTGTAAATAGTCTTCCCATGACCCAGGTTTATCCATGGTATACATTCACAACATGTCTTCTAAGATTCTATTAACCCTTTCTGTTTGGCCATCAAACTCGGGATGATAGGCAGTACTAAAATTTAAATGAGTCCCAAGTTCTACAAATAGAGATTTCCAAAACGAGGAGGTAAACCTAGGATCTCGATCTGAAATAATGTTCTTTGGAATACCATGTAACCTAACAATTTCTTTGATAAAAATGTGGGCAAAATCAGAAGCAGAGGATTTTATTTTGATAGGTATGAAATGTGCCATCTTGGTTAATCTATCCACCACTACAAAAATAGAGTCATGTCCTTTATGTGTTTGAGGTAATCTAGTAATGAAGTCCATACTAATTGACTCCCATTTCCAAGTCGGAATAGACAAGGGTTGCAAGAGGCCTAGAGTTTTACATTGTTCCGCTTTTACCTTTTGACAAGTTAAACATTGTTGAACATAAGTACGAATTTCAGTCTTCATTTGAGGCCAAAAGTTGTTTCTTTTGATTGAGAGATAGGTCTTCTGGAATCCAGGGTGTCCGGCTATTGGGATATCATGAGAGTCTTTCAGTATTTGAGATTTAAGGTTAGGTATATTGGGAATGCACAACCTTCCTTTGTAATAAAGGAGACCATTGTTACTCAACAAATAAGATTCTAATCGATCTTTCAAATGGACATTAGAGGAGGGGTTTTGGAGGCCTTCATAAATGGATTGAAAGTAGTCATCATTAGGTAACTTGGATTTTATATCTTGTTCAAATTGGCTTCTCTCAAGGGTCAAGGCATTAACACATAATCATCTTCGACTTAAGGCATCTGCCACTACATTTTCTTTTCCAGGAACATATTGGATGGTGAAATCATATTCAGTTAAGAGTTCCATCCATCTTCTTTGTCTCATATTAAGGTGAGGTTGAGTAAAGATGTGTTGGAGACTACGATGGTTAGTTTTTAATATAAACTTATTCCCTAATAAATAATGGCGCCAAACCTTTAAAGCATGGACAATGCCTAGTAATTCAAGATCATGGATTGGATAATTTCTTTCAGTAGGTAACAACTTTCTAGATTCATAACACACCACTTGGTTATCTTGCATTAGAACACCGCCAATACCTGTGCCGCATGCATCAGTGATCACAACAAAAGGCTTACTAAAATTAGGAATACAAAGGATAGGTGCAGATGTTAATAAAGTCTTTAGTGTGTGGAAAGCTTTATCACATTCTGGAGTCCAATTATAGCTTTTTTCTTTCTTCGTTAGATCGGTCAAAGGTGAAGCTATCTTGGAATAATTCTTAACAAAATGACGGTAAAACCCAAATAATCCTAGGAAACTTTTAACTTCATGTGCATCCTTTGGGATAGGCCAATCTTGAATTGCCTTAATTTTAGTAGGGTCAGGTGAAATACCTTTTTCAGAAATAACATGTCCTAAGTAAGATACTTCTGATTTGAAGAATTCACACTTGCTAAGTTTGGCATATAACTTATTCTTTCGTAAGGTTTCTAGTACCATTCTAAGATGTTTTTCATGTTCTTTTTCATTTTTTGAGTATATTAAGATATCATCTAGAAAGATGATTACAAACACATCCAAAAATGGGCGAAAGATATCGTGCATTAAGGTCATAAAAGTTGCAGGTGCATTAGTTAAACCAAAAGGCATAACTACAAATTCATAATGACCATATCGTGTTCGAAAGGCAGTTTTGGAAATGTCAGATTCTTTAATACGAATTTGATGGTATCCTGATCGCAAATCAATTTTGGAAAAACATTTAGCACCATGTAATTGATCTAGGAGATCATCAATTCGAGGTAAGGGATACTTATTTTTTATGGTTAATTTATTAAGTTGTCGATAATCTATACATAACCTCATGGTGCCATCTTTCTTTTTGACAAATAATACTGGTGTACCCCAAGGAGAGACACTTGGTCTTATTTTTCCTTCCTTAAGTAATTGTGTCAACTGAATTTTTAGTTATGTTAATTCAGGGATAGATTGACGATAGGGAGCTCTAGAGACTGGTTTTGCTCCGGGAACTAAATCAATTGCATGTTCTACAGATCTTTTTGGGGGTAGACTATCTAAATCTTCAGGAAAAACATCTTTGAATTCTTGCACTACAGGTTTGATATTGATGTCTAACTTGAATTTATCACCTATTTGAAAAATCATAGCACAAAATATCTTACAATTTTTCCTAGCACTACGCTTGATTTGCATAGCTGAAATGGTTTTAATGTGAAGAGGTCTGTTCTCCCCCTGTAAAATTTGACATGTCCCCATGTTAGAGTTTATGATGACTTGTTTGTTTTCACAACCAAGGAGGGCATTATTTCTTTCCAACCAACTCATACCTAGAATGGCATCATATTTACCAAGATTCAATACATGAAAATGATCACATGTTACAAAGTTATCTAACTCAAATTCTAAGTTTTCAATAAGCATACCAGTTTGTTTTACTATTCTACCATCTGCCATTTCCACCGCTAAGGGCTCAATTAACTTAGATGCAATTTTTAGTTTAGAGACAACTTTAGGAGAGATAAAATTATGACTACTACTAGAATCAACAAGAAAGATAATGGGATGACCATGTATGAATCCTTTAATTTCAATTAAGGAAGGTTGAAAATGCACCATACCTGCATCAATGGCTGCATAAATCTTCATGTTGGGTTGTGGAGTAGAGGTAGTGGTGCCCTTGTTTTTGGGTTTATAGTCTTCTTGTTTGCGAGGACAACAACATTGGTAATGGTTCTCACCACAAGTCCAACATTTTATTTCAGGAGGTGTTGGTTTATTTTGGTTGGGTCTATCCATCCTGGTGAATCGACAATGGACTTTCTTTTGACCAAATTCATTATGCTTTCTTTTACGCTTTTCCCTGGCTTGCCTTGAAATTTGATCAAGTGTTTCAAACTTGGGCTGCTTCATCTACTGAGGTGGGTTTACCACACCACACATTAGCTTGGTATGCATGTCTTAAACCATTTATGAATCGAACCACTCGATCATGTCCTTCAATGAATGGTACAAATCTATTGAGCCTTTCAAAATCTTGTTTGTATTCATTTACTGATTGGCCTCGTTGTTTTAATTCAAAGAACTCAGTTCTCTTTTCTTGTATGAAGAAATCAGAAAGGTATTTTTGTGAAAACAATTGTTTAAATTGTGACCATTTCACTTTGTTGGCTTTTAGTTTTTGAGATTGAATTATATCTTGCCACCAATTCAAGGCACTATTTTTAAGTTGATACGTGCCAATCTGGGTCCTACTATAACTACTAGTGCTTTGCGATTTGAAGTATCTTTCTAAGTTGGTTAGCCATTGTTCCGCTTCCTATCCAATGCTAGTATTGCCACTATACTCTGGTAATTTAATCTTTTGAGCAAAGTTGTCTAATTCTTTTTGTGTTTGTTTACTGTTATCATCTTCAGAGGATTCATATTCGGAAGTGTGAGAAGTGCTATCACTAGAAGTTGAGTCTTCCTCTGATGATATTGGTCGTTTCTTGGATTTTTTTGATTTACTTTTGCTTCTTTTCCAACTTGTCCTTGAACTCTTCTTGCTTTATGATAGTTCTACATTGTTTAGTCCTTTTTGTTCTAGTGCTTCTTGCCTAAGTTGTACTTGGGCAGCTAATGCAACAACTTCTTGCATTAATGCTTGGTTGGTCCTCTCTAAATTCTCATAAGCTTTTTGGTTGCTCTCAAATGTCATTGTGGTAGGTCAATCTGTTTATGTAAAGGAATTAAATCAATATTGATTGTTTTAAAAGTTGTTTTTTTTAAACTTGCAAAAGAAAACTCAAAAGATAAAAGGGTGAAACTAAGGTTTCAAAATGTGAATCAATTTAGAGGGTTAGATTTAATGTCGCTGCCAATATAATATGTAAAAATTTAGTGCAGAAGTCCCATGCAATGTAAAACCAATTTTAGTATGTGAGGATTCAAGGAAGAAGTTGCATATAATATAATATGTGAGTAGCCTGTTGAAATAGTAAATTGTAGAGCGATAAAAAATAAAATTAGTTTTGTCTTTCTAGGAAATGAATATTTAATTACAAACTAACTCTCCCAAAATTTATGAATGGAAATTAGAAGGTGAAAGTTTTAATCATTAAGGAAAAAATAAATAAATACATAGTTTCTAATTATTTGGAGATCTACCATACGCGACAGGAAAATTAGTATGGAAGGTTTCTATTTTTCTCAATTCCAAAATAAACAGTTTATTAAATCTAGTAGCAAAAATGCAATGATAAGATTCAGTTATGAATTTACTGGATGAAAAAGAAAACAAAAATGATTAAATATCCAATTTGAAGTTTGATGTAAATTCAAAAACCATAAGTTACTCCAAATAAAAATAAAATAAAATAGGTTTGAGTGAAATTTTATTTTATTTTCTTTTAAATTAGTTTCTAGTGAAAATTTATAAATAACTTGAATTTAAAAGAATCATCCCATGAAACAAATTGTGAATAAAGAAATTGAAAGGTAAAAAGTAAATGAGTAATTTTAGATGATGAAACAAATTGTGAATAAAGAAATTGAAAGGTTAAAAATAAATGAGTAATTTTATTATTAAAATTTTAATTTAAAAAGAGTAAATATCCTTATATTTTTTAACCTAGATATTTTAACCTTTTTAAACGTAATGCATAATTGATAAATAAATCAAGAATAAATTTAAACTATTATAAAATCTAGTTTATCTATTTATTTAACTTTTGAACATAATAAATAATTGATAAAAATATATATATATATATAAGAATCAATTTCAACTATTATAAAATCTAATCTATCTATTTAATATTATTATTATTTTTAATCTTTTGTTTTATATATATGTATATATATTTTCAAAAATAAATGCAACGAAATTAATTGATGACCGGAAAGGCTCTGATACCAAATGAAATGCAACTAATTCTCCAATTTAAAATGCAGTAATTAAAATGATTTTTATGCTAAGAAAATAATATAGTATTTAAAAATTTACAACTAAATGGAATATAATAAATTAATTAACCATTCTGCTCAGTACATTCAAGCATGCCGTAAATAAATTATTAATTTAATAAACTTAAAAGACTTAAACACTTTATTGCTCAAATAATTTATTAAGCTTTAATACTTATCTGTGGAAATGTGCAAAAGAAATCCCAACTATTGTTGGAATGGTCCTTGGTTCAGCCTCTTCCATCTGTGAGGCCAGTCACAGGTGCACCTGTAGCATCCAACGAGGAGATAGTCTGAGGTGCCTTGTGCCCAGGTTGGACACCTTGTGGTGCCCTTCTCGGAGTCCTACTCACTGACACGCCTGGCAGAAACCCTATTCCCGCAATGTGCTCCACTTTATTTTCCTCTTTTCTTCATGTCCCACAATAATTTAGTTTTCACGGGTTTTATACAACACAAAGGGTAGTTCCAATCGACACACCCTTTTACAAATAATAATTACATCCCGTGAAAACTCTAATTATTATTTTATTGCATTTTCTTTCTAGAACTATTACATTGGTTCTTATATTTATTTACTTATTTACTTTTATTCTATTTTCTTTTTCTTTTTCTTCCACGAGAAAAAAGTCTCATAACATTATCCATCTTTCTTAGTTTATAAATAGTTCTTGGACTACTCCCATACACGATTTGGAATGGTGATTTACCAATGCTCTTGTTGATAGAATTGTTGTAAGAAAATTATGCATGTGGTAAAATCAAATCCCATCCCTTGGGTTTGTCTCATACTAAGCATCTCAACAAGTTACCCAAACTGCTATTCACCACCTTCTTTTTTCCATCTTTCTATGGATGGTGTGAAGAACTAAACTTAAATAAGTCCTCATCTTCTTCCACAATGTCCTTCAGAAATACCCAACAAACTTGGTATCTCAATTTGAAACCATGCTCTTGGGTAGACCATGTAGTCTCACCACCTCTCTGAAAAATAATCTAGCAACATGAACAACATCACTGGTCTTATGACATGGAATGAAGTGTGCCATCTTCAAAAATATATCCACCACCATAAATATGTAATCCTGCACTCTCTATGTCCTTGGAAAACCAAGAACCAAATCCATACTAATGTCCTCCTATGGCCTCTCAAGTATAGGTAATGGTTGATACAATCCAATATTCTGACTTGTTCCTATCACCATCTGAGATACTCTGCAACTCTGCACAAACTTCTTCACATCCTACTACAACTATGGCCAATAGTATCACTCACCAACAATAGCAATGGTCTTATCGTGGCCAAAGTGTCTAGATAATCCTCCATTGTGTTTCTCCTTGATCAGGTTCTCTCTCATGGAACTCCTTGGAATGCACAACTAATTCCTTTGAAGCAACATACCATCTTGGATCATAAATTCCAACCATCTTGTCCTATCCAAAGTGATAGGCTCCTTGCAAGCTCTCCATGCCTCTGCAAAATTTGGATCCTCAGGATACAAGCTCTTGTGTTCATTGAACCCAACAACTTCAATCTACATTTATATTAACAATTTTTTCCTCCTACTTAAGGCATCCACAACTCTATTAGATCTTCCACTCCTACATTTCAAAAAAATTGTATAACTTTGCAAAAATTCAACCCATTTTAAGTGTCTTTGATTCAACTTCCCTTGAGTATACAAATATTGTAAAGCTTGATGATCAATAAATAAAACAAACTCTTTTGGCAACAAATAGTGTCTACATTTCTTCAAAGCTTGAACTATAGTATAAAACTCTTGATTATAAACATAATACTTCTTTGCATCATACAACTTTTCTCTAAAATAGGAAATGAGTTTAACTTCTGTAAGAGAGGGGGACCACCGCGTGCAATACCCCATGTCTCAGAAGGTCAAGATGCGAGAGGCTGCCCTAACTTACCGCAACTAAGTGTAATTTTTAGGGCTATGAAGATGATAATGATGAGGACTATGATGTCCTACAACCACTCTACAATCTCGAGTTTTAAAATTGGGGCTAGGCGAGTTAGTTTTTAGGTTCAACTCTGCACCTTAGGGAGCTCTCTGCCCAAGGATGTCAGCGCTGACTCTGGATGACAGCGCATCGCATTGGTGTCTCTAAAGTGCATTGTAGTCCATATGGTCAAAAAACAATAAAGACAAGGTTGAACTCACTAATAGGACTAACAGCCTAGCTACTCAATGAAAAGGCCAAAATGAAACAAGCAAATAAATGATATATTCTCTAATATTGTAAAGTAGAAATGCAAGAGTAACAAGGGAAAGTAGGATCTCACTGAGAAACTCATTTTCTAGTTGATCCTTCGAAGAGCACGTACTCCTGCACACAAAAAGAGGGAAAATGTTAGGTAGTTGTATAGGGGCCTGCCTTAGTCAAATCCCCATTTAGGTGTTTCCACCTCCACGGACAGCCAAGGAAACGAGATAAAGAAGCAATAAATTAAAGAGAATACAAACACTACAATGCAGTACTATGCTACTCAACCAAGTGATAGAGGAGAGGAGAGGGAAGCTTACCACCTCCACCAAGAGCACTCAAGGCTACTTGGGGGAGAAATGAGAGGAACTCAACCCTCTGTTGCAATGGTGTGGTCCCAAATGTGCTCTGCCGAAGTGACGAAGTGAAGCTTTTGTTGCAATGGTGTGATTGAATGCTTAGAGTGAGTGAGAAAGGATGCAAAAGTGTGAGAATGGGAGTTTGAAGTGTGCAAGAATGAATACTTGATCTACTGAAGAGTTGAAATGCTTGTTGAAGGACTGAATATGAAGAAGGGAGGAAGAAAATGACTATATTCAGGTCAGTCGGTCGAAGGAGGCGTTACTACTTCACTGCTAATGAGAAGAGTAATGCCTCTGTTAGCTCAACTACGGGAATTTTCCAGGGGTATAAGTGTGTCGTGCAAACGTCTGCATGTCGCATGGGCATCCTTGACATAAACGCCTCCACCAATGCTCAAAACAAGTTCTAAGTGGACCGCCAATAGCGGGCTTAAGTGGAATTAAGCCTTAGAACTTGGTTTTCTAAGGTGGACAAAGGAAAAAATGGGAATTGCACATAGGGAGCAAATTCGCTCTTATACATTTTTCCCCAACTTTAGCAAGCACGAGTACTGATGAGTGCTTGGTAAAGTAGATCAAGAAGAGTGTAGGGTTGGAAATGTATACCTGAACCGTCGAGGAAGTAGTACTTGGTTTGGCGTACTTGAAGGTGCAAGAAAAGCAAAGGACTCCATAGTTTCTCAAAACTATGAAGTTGGAAAAACAAAGCATCTTACAGGCCTGTGGACCTACAAGGAGGAAACCCCCAAGATCTCTCGCATGAAGGAATCCCTAAGGAAGAACCCTACAAGCTCTCAGTCCTATAGGGAAGGTATTCTCCATGAACTCAAGCATGAAGAATACTGAAAGAAGCACCCTACAGGTTCTCAGTCCTACAAGGAAGGTATTCTCCATGAACTGAAGCATGAAGAATACTGAAAGAAGTGCCCTACTGGTTCTTAGTCCTGTAGGGAAGGTATTCTCCATGAACTCAAGCATGAAGAACACCTAAAGAAGCGCCCTACAAGTTCCCAGTCCTGCAGGGGAGGAATCCCCCAAGATATCTCTCATGGAGGAACCTGAGAAAGTGAACTCCGCATAGTTAGGAAGCGGTGACACGTCTACCCACAGATAGAACATGTCAAAATTGTCCAGTCACATAGACCATCAATAAGTAAAACTTTCAAAGGGATCCCTTGGGAATCCTTCAAAAGGAGAGGGGTCCACTTAAGGGACACACTATTTGAAAAGTAAGTTCTAGCCAAGTTGTCCCCAAGCTAGATGTGAAAGAGCGAATGGAATGAGCCTAGTTGGGTTGCCCCGAAGCTAGACATGAAAGGATCCATTCATCATAAATTCCTTTGAAGGAAGGGTCCCTTGGGAACCCGTTGCAAGGAAGAAGGGGGGGTCCACTCAAGGGACACGCAATTCAAAAGCAGTTGTTCTTCTTAGAGCAATTCGTCATCACATAATCCTTTCAAAAGATGTTCACTTCATCAAGGAATTTGAAAGGAAGGACATTCCCCCACATGAGGGGTAGTAAAATCATTTGCCACTTCAAAGGAAGGTCTTCAAGTCCTTTCTTTACGAACCCGTGATGAAGGAAACACGTTCGGTTAAGGTTTTGTGTTGAGAATATGATTCTAACGTAAAGTTTGTGAAGGCTTTCAAGAAAAGATTCATCGATAAAGAATTCATTTTCCAAAAACCGAAGTGTTAAAGAATAGCAGTGTCACACATAGGAGGGACAATTCAAGCAAAGAAGAGAGAAAGATAAAGAGAAAGCAAAAGAGAAAAGAAAAATACAAACAAAGGACATAGGGGGATTTGGTTTAGCGAGGTCAGATCTATCTGAGCTCATATAATAGTAGGTAACCATAATGTAAGGTGAAAGATCATCAATCTCCAACTAGATCAAGAAGAATGCACGGAAAAAAAAGTAAAAATAAAAAATTGGGTCAACATGGAAGGGAAGCCTAAATGCCCCCAACACTTTGCATCATCCCCAATTTATTAAAATTCAAGCACAAACATGGAAGAATGATGATACAAATAGAAGAAGGTTCATGACACAAAAACCACGCTTGTATCCAAGCACCAATAGGGGTGATGAGGGTCATCCAAGCACACATAGCATGAGTACGGGGGAACACATCACAAAACACACACACACAAGATCAAGAAAATGGGCCTCCTCCTAACATTGATCAACCAAGAGGTCATCC
>VDFB02262306.1:0-29615 GCA_007258455.2 Sequoia sempervirens | reverse complement strand
CTAAAGAATCTTGTTCCCAAAATTAATTATTTTTGGTGGAATGCTGCTCATGGAAAAATTCTCACTATTGACAATCTAGTTAAGAGAGGCTTTTGGCTGGTAAACAGGTGTTCTCTCTATAAACAGGAAGAGGAGTCAATAATTCATATTTTCTTTCAATGCCAATATGTGAGGGAAGTGTGGTCTTACTTTTTGCTCTTGTTGTCTTCTGACTGGGTGTTTCCCAATTCAATGAAGCTTTTTATTGATGGTTGGTCAAATTTCCCTTTTTTCACATAACGTTATTGTGGAACTTTGGAATCAAGTTCCTCCTTTTGTTACCAGGGGTTTATGGAAGGAGATGAATAATAGAATTTTTAGAGATGTGGAGAGAACTAGCTGGGAGGTAAGTCAGATTATTAAAACCCAAATTAAGGAAAACATTGAGGCAGGAAGATACAACTTCTCCAATAACTAGCCTAATTACAAAGAAATGGGGATAAAACAAAATTGGGGAATAAGGAGGGACTTAACCAAACTTAATTGGTCAAAGATGCTTAACAAAATGGGTACTATTTGGAGTCCTCCACTGAAAGATTGGGTTAAGTGTAATTTTGATGGGTGCTCAAAAGGCAACCCGAGACAAGCTGAGGCTGGGGGTCTGGTAAGAAATCATAAAGGGGACTGTATTATGGGTTTTGAAGTGAATTTGGGTGTCTTCTCCAACAACAAAGCTGAAGCAATGGCCGTTTTTGGAGGTTTCAATTATCTAAAGGAGTTGGGGTACAAAAATGCCATCATCGAAGGGGATTCTATGCTAATTGTGGACATCCTAAACAAAGAAGCTCCTCCTCCTTGGGAAATAAAAAATATAATAGACAGATGCAAAGCTATTAATTTTTTTTTTAACATATGTCGGGTACAACATGTGTATAGGGAGGGAAACAAAGTTGTCGATTGTGCGGCCAATGTGGCGTTGAGCTATAGGGGATGGACATGTTGGACCAATGGCAACATGTCGATGTCTTTAAGAGATGTAATCCTTAATGAAATATTTGAAAATTAATATCACATGCAAAATTGATAGGTTAGTTGTTTGTGGGACTAACGAGTACCAAGTTTTGCCGTTTAGATTTCTGTGTAATGATGGTATACGAAGTACGGGGTGGTATAGGTGGATCTTGGAAGGAGATAATTGTAATAATTTCCCTTTAAAGATGGTGTTCAATTATCACATGAAGTTTCTGAATTTGATAAAGGTTGTCATTTCTATGCATGCCAAAAATCCTTTTGTCAGTAATCCCCGTATTTCTAGAGTGGGGAAAATAATTTTTTTTATTAAGGATTTAAATGCTTGTAAGATTAATGATGAGTTTTGGGTTCCAGGAAATGTGAAGTTGGCTTTCTTAATAAGAATCTTCTCAAATTGTCATTCTATATAAGCTCTAAGTATTGCTTGGCGTTTGAGTGTTGGTTACATTTAGGGAAGAAAGCAGATTGTGTGGGTGAGTATGAAGAAAAACCCGACACAAAAAAATAATTTACAGAGGAGTAAAATGAGTGGACCAAGGAAAAGAACAGAGCCGCCAAATTTCCAAGCCCTCAAACAGAATGTGGACCTATGGAGGATGTTTGAGAATGCGGGTATGGTCCTGTTCTTCCAATCTCTCAAAGGATACAATATTTTTAACGACTAAATTCACCAACTCCTGGAGGAAGGGCAGTGTCATTATAGGCGTAGTGAAGTTTGAGGTCACCACTCATTTCATTGCTGAAGCTACGGGTCTGCAAAATAATGGGCTAAAAGTTGCTAAGAAGAGTGGAGTGGACTATCAAAGGTTTGTTGATAAATTCCTCCATGAAGGTGAAAATCTCAAGAGATTTCAGAATGGGTATGCCAGACTTGAACTCCCTCCTCCTTTTGCTTTAGTAAGTCTGTTTGTAATGCATTATTTTACTCTTGAGGGTAGGTACATGTGTGACACCCCTCTGATTTGTTATGTTTTCTTGATAGCTCAGATACTTTGTTAGACTATGTTTTATGTTGTGGTTATTCTATCGCTGACAGTGGAGCGATGATAGACTTTATTGATGTGATGACACATTATATGCATGATGATTTTGTTAATATGCTTTATGTTTGCATAGATGCTTAGTTGTGATGACATTGCTATATTTTCTTATCATAGTTTAAATGATATATTATCTCGTCAGTTGATGTGACATTGTATTGGTGAAAAGAACGACATTGCATCACTCGCTTGCGAGTGCCCTGTGATTTCCGCGATTCTCTCTTCATGGTGTGTATGAATTACTATCTGTATACATGTGCGACATTTCCTTGTTTGCAGGATTGCAGGTATAGGACATTAGCTTCACCTGGTTTCACAGGTCTGAGCATGTCCGCTACTCAACGGTAATATTGGGAGATAGTAACGGGCTACCTAGTCATACCTTTACCCTAGAATAGTGTGTCGTCAGTTTTGAGTTTGGTCTTAGTTTTATCATTGTGGTTCTGGGTATTTTATTCTTGTGCAAATTTAATTTGGTAGATTAAATGTGTATTTAATTTAAATATTTAATTAAATGAATTATTGTTGTGAAGACTTTAGAATAAATAAATAAATAGATTAATTAATTGAATTATTGTTGTGAAGCCTTTAGAATAAATAAATTAATTAGTTAATTTAATTTAGTTATGTTATTGAGTAAATTTTATTATTAAAATTAACGGTAATTAAATAAATAAGAATATTTAAAGTGGTTGCAATTAGTAAATTGTTTTATTTTATTTCAATGCATGTGAATGGAAAATATCTAAATTGTTGAGGGAAAATATATTTTGTTTAAGATAACTGAGAGTTAGAAATTTGTTATCTAATTGTTGAAAATTTATTCACGGAGGAGATTTTTGGGAAAAGTAAAGAAAGTTGTTTCACGAGAAAAGTTTTGTATGGGTTGTGGAAAATTGGTGAGGAAATTGTGGATCTCTCCGAGGAAATTGTTTTAGAATTATTTTGCTGTAGAATTCTTGGCTGTGTTTTTGGTTGTCTTCTGGGGGGAGACAATTGCATTGAAGAAAGCTTTGGCTACATTGGGAATTGAAATTATAGAGAAGCTCAGCAACATTTTCTTGAGGCAACATTCTTCTATAACAGGTTCTTTACTGTTTTTGTGAATTTTGTATTGAAAAGTTATTTTATTACTGTAATGCAAATTGGAAATGTTTTAGGAAAGGATTTTTCAATACTGTAGAAGTTTTTGTTTGTTTCTTTTAAAAGATTTCCGTGAAAATGAAACCTCTGTAGAAAACAATTAAAAATCCTCTGTGTAATTTGTTTATTCGAAATATATTTATACAGAAAGAAATTATAGTGGAATTATGGAACCTCTGTTGAATTTAAATCAAAACTTAGAAACCTCTTCCTATGAAAACGTAATTTATTCTTCTGTAGAAAGTGGTAAATTACCGTTAAAAATTTAGATCCTTGTAGGGAATGATTTTTAAAACAAAGAAAAGTATTTGAGGAATTAGAAAACCTCTGTAGGATTGAAAATGAAATCTTCTGAGAAAACTGAAATAATTGGAAACCTCTGGTAATTTGAAAATCAAAACAGCAGAGAGAGTGAGTCACTAAATTAATCATAACTCGAACTTTACGAATTGGGTAGGACTGAATTTTTTATATGTTTTAGATGACTTGATTGCGCACCTTTAGTAAAAACCCAAATCCGAAAACAAAAGTTATTAACGTCAACATTCTGGTTTTATGATTAGGATTGTTTGAAAATTGAAAATTTATATTTATATATTTATTTATTTGTTTAAAAATATATATTAGAAAAACTGGATATAATTTTAGAATATTTAAATATAAATATATTTAAATGTATTTTTAAATAGGTGCATGCACATGCACAGTTAAATATTTTAAAATGAACATTGGAAAAGAATAATTAGATTATGTAATTAGAATATATATATATTTATTTATTTAAAAATGATATTTATTTAAATGAATATTATATTGCATGCAATGCACAAGTAGGTGTTTTATAATAAATTGATTTTATTAGAAAGATTGAATATTTAATTAAGAAAATTGAGTTAAGTATTAAGAGTAGTTGGGATTTGGAAGTGAAATATTTAATTGTTTTGTTGTTAGTTTATTAAATTGAAAGTGTTTTGGATGCTGTATTTTAATATGCAAGAATTGATTATAATGGATTTAGGAAATTCGAAGGATAGTATTTGTTATTTTCTTGAATTGTATTTGAAAATCATGTGTTTCTGTAATTGTGTACTGGGGGGAAGTATTTGTCATTATGTGAATCTAAGTCTTCCAGAGTTGTAATTGTGAAAGGGTTGTGGTAACTTTAGTTCACCCTTTGAGTTTCTTGGGTAGTACACATATTGGGTTTCTGTATTGGACATCCGTTGAGATGTGTTACCTTTTGAGGTGTATTGGTTATTGTTATTAGTTCTTAGTGCACTGTCTACCCTTGGCATGTAGTTTGAGTTATGTGTTTTCGATAGGGGAGTGGCTTTCAGCGAGGGTCGGGACACAAAGTGGTTTTAGGACAACTCGTGTGGGAGTCAGTATAATCAAGTGAGAATTAAATAATCTATTAGCTTAACACATATAACAAGATATTAGCCTCGCTCATTGGCTCAAGGGCTTGTATGAGACTTGAGATGAGTCAGGAAAGCCTGGAATGGCAAGATTGTTATCTTGTCTTCTCGAAAGATAACTGATTCCGCACTGGTGTGCATGTGGGGCCGAAATCGTAAGAGGTTACCAAGATAACCCTAGAGGGGGGCCGGGACCTAAGAAGATCTCCTTTGGATAACCAATGCAACCTTTGTGATGACACTTCTCCTATGTCAACAATCAGTTTACTGTATTGTGTTGGTAATTGATTTTGTGATTCTGGAAGCAATGTGACCCTAATTCTTGTTTATCTATTATGTGAGTATTTTTGTATATTGTCTGTGTCTAGAGGTAATAGGTTGTCTTGGTTTCCTGTTACTATCTCCTAGCACGGGGGTTGGGCCTACGGGTACCAGATGGTTGGGTGGCGTGCATCTTACACTGTTGAGTTTCTCTTCCTATTCGTGATGGCATGATCTTCTTGTTCGAGGAGCTCGTGTGGTTCTCTGGAGTTGTTCTTCTCCTTCTTCATTGTAACTGTGGTTCATTATGTATAATTGTAATACCTCATTTGTATCTAGGTGAACCTTTGTGATGTAATTGTAATAATATTTATGATCTATTCATTATTGGATTTAATGGTGTTGTATATGTGGAAATATGTTCAATACATTTCTATGTGTTAGCTTTATTTTGTAATGGTTTAATGTTTTGTTGTAAGTTGTATCTTGAATTTAAAATTCATATGCTATGGTTGGTTAAATTTTATAAGTAATGGTGTTCGCATGTAGACACGTTACATAGCCTAGAGGATGTATGTGGTTAGAGTAGGATACTTTACTTGTCTTGTTTTAATTTTTAAGAAAAAAAATTAGTTGTGCTTCTGCAATATTGCATAGTCCTCTAGGTTGCGAGACAAGGTTTTACATGTCAGTCCATGCGTACCACTTCCCTCTGTTAAACCATATTAGACATGGGGAGTGTATCAATTTTCCATTTTACTTGTTGTCCTCCCTGCAACTTAACATTGAAAAAGGTGCTAGCCCTCCCCTCCACTAGGGTCTTATGCTAACATTGTACAAATATGCCTTGGCCCTAAATCCTCATGGAAATCCTTTAAATGCTAGAAATGACAACCTAGACTGGTTTGATGAAGAAAATGTGGAACAACCGGAGGAGGAAAACCCTAATGCTAATGAACTCTCGGTTGATGAACAAATTCCCCACCACCCTCCTGCTATTTCTGCTAGGCGTGTGCTAATCCCTGCAAAAAGAAACTCCCCTATGGATAATGTGTCAAATCCCTCTACTCCTTTGTCACAGAAGAGTGAGGAATTGAAAATATTTGAATTAGAGCTCATTAGAGCAACGGCTGAAAAAAGGAAACACTCCCCTCTATTGTTGGAACCCTTGAAAACTAAGAAACCTAGATGAGATATTAATCCTAGAGATGTAATACATATCACTAAGGAAGGGAACAAAATGGAGGAGGCTAAAGAAATTTTACAAGGGCCAAGGAGTGGTGGTAGTGGGGGAAGAAGGTCAGCACGACTGGCTAAAGTTGCCTCGAAAGAGAAAAAGGGAAAACAAAAATTGTCTGTGAATGAGGAGGAGGACTTGGGGTATGAAGATTTTGAAGCTTAAGAAGAAGAAGACTCTGAAGACCTGGATTTTGAGGACACTGCCTATGAGATGGGGGAGGATGGTTCAGAGGAGGAGAAAGAGGAGGATGAGGAGGAGCAAGTGGAGCCTTTTGAGGATAAGATGGAGGTCGGGAATGAGCAGGATGTTGGGTTCTCTGGAATGGAGAACAAAGCTGAGGACCTTAGTAATGAGTTTTTAAAAAGTAGACTAACTTTTTTGCAGGTATAGTTTGAAGACATGGAGAAGGCGTTAGTTACTCTCATGAAAGTAACTAACAGGTTGATGAGAAGAGCGATTCTTGGAGTGGCTTTTGGAGAAACAAAGATTACCAAGAAACTTAAGAAACAAGGGAAACTTGATACCCTTAAGAATTTGGATGAGATAGAGGGCCCTGACTAGCGTGAATACATTGCTCTCATGGGAGAGTATGGGGACCTATTAAAGAAAGCTAGTTAATGGCTTGTGTTGTTGCTCTACTATTTTATGATGAATTTTTTATCTTTTTATCATATCTGGGACTGTTTTGTTAATTTCTATAGGTTATGGTGGAATACCACCTGGGATACTGTCGATTTAATTAATGGTATTTGTAGATTGAAGTATGTTGGTAAAAACTTAATGTTTTTGATTGATAATGGCTGGACAATGGTTACTATTTTAAATATTGGCTTGCGTGTTGATCCTATTTTTTGGTTAGATGGTGGTGTTGTTTCCTACCTCTCTCTGCTTCTTTTTGGTATGTTATTGTAACTATGGGATCAAGGCCCTTCCATGCTTATCTAATTAAAAACATATGACTTTTGAAAGTGTGTGTCAATGGATGCAGGTATATGAACCATTACTCCAGGGGGAGGGGAAGTATCACTCGGGAGAGGAGCTTGGTCAAGTAACCGGTAAAGTAAACCATTTGAGCATACACACACGTCACCTTAGATTGAGTGAACTAAGTTAGTTTGTGTGGGTAAGTCATTCGTAGCTTGTATGTTTGCATTAGGAGTTCTATCTACCTTCGTATGCATTTATGAGTGATGTTTATCTATGTGTCTATCTTGTGATATTATGATCATAATGATTGTAACGTAAATGGATGTAAGTGAAACAAATGTGGACATATATAAATCTATATAGTATATACACGTATCCATAGAGATATGCATATCAATACAAACGTATGTGGGAAAATGGATGTGCTCATACAAATGCATCAATATGGTATACCTATACATACATGTACATAGAGGTATATATATGTATATATGCACACATCCTGTATTATGTGGATATTAATAATATTATTATTATTGCCTTTTGAATAATATATATCATGAGCCAGTTAGCATACATCCAATATATATATATATGTATGCTAATTGGCTCATGATATATATATTTGTTAAATATATATATATATATACATATATATGTATATATATATACATACATATGTATATAAATATATATATATATATATATATATATATATATATATATATATCTACATATATATATACATATATATATGTATATGCATATACATATATACATATATATACATATATATATGTATATATATCTATGTAATTATATATTAAAGATTATATATATATTATAGTTATATGTGTTTAATATATTTAAAAGTATAATCATATATATATAATAAAATAGATAATTATTAATCTCTCAACTTTGGAAATCAAATTATTTCCCACTCGATTGAATATTTATTGTTTTAACCTTGGGAGCAAAATATTCTGAATCGATATGATTTTAAACCTTGGAGAATTAAATTTGGTAATGAATCGAATGATTTCATTTAATGTCAAATATCCATAATATCTAGTTTGAAACATTGAAATCAAATTATTTCTAAAGATGTCACAGCTCTGGAGAGAAATGCAAATCACGGGGAATGCAAGGATGATCAATGTAGACTTTGAAACTCACACGACACTTTTTGGAATCGTGTTTCTGGAGAAAACGCAGGGAAAAACCTTGAAATGCATCCAAATCTTCACGGCTTTGACCTGGTCGAATCTGGATCAAGATTAATTACAACACAATTTTGAATCAATGATGACTCAGCCTGTAGAAGGCTATGTGTTCAAAAATTATCAAAGAATTTTTCTTAAACCCGCCATAATATAAGATTGGCGCCACATCTGAGAACAATCCTATAGGTGTCAATTTGCTTAATTTCTCCATATGCTTGGAAATAGTCTTCAAAATGTTGTCAATTGTTGGAGGATGATTCACCAATTTATATGTTGAGTATGGCAGGGAATTAGCACCACCTCCAGATTGAAAAATTCCAACAGCAGTGGTGGCAAACCACATGCAAAAACAAAAGGAAATCGTTGGAGGCCGAGGCTCTATAAATAGTCACCCCAACCTTCCTTGTATGGATTCATCATATTCATTTGTACTCATTCATTCTTATTATACTCTTTTCACTATGATTCAAGACTAAAATCATAATTCCCTCTTTCATATTTGAGATATCTTGAGCATCATATATTTACCAGCTGTAAATAAATAACAACTTCCACCATTTTTGAGTATCCATTAGAGAAGGTGTATTATACCAAAACATACGCCTGTTGGTTAAATATTTTTGTGTTTTACCAGTTCTGTATATCTATTTTTTGAGTGAGGAACAGTGAAATCTGAGAGGGAGCTGTCAATTATTTGAGGTGATGGAATTTGTTGGATTGGTGAAAAGTAAAGGCTGTGTTATCAACATTCTAATGAAAAGCAAATTACAGGCATAGGATATTCTTCTAGTATTCTTTTATAAGGATTACTATGTTGTTTGAAAAGTATTTTCTATTTGTGCATAGGAAGGATAAATGTTGTCTTTTGAAAAAGGAAAATGAATCTTTCTAGCTATGTTTTACATGTTTGTAATGATCTCCATAATAGGAGAATGTTGTTTGCATAGATACTAGTGCTAGACCTGATTTCTTTCGAAAAAGGGAATTGAAGCCTTACGGTCACTTTTATAATGTGTTGTTAAGTACTCCATCATAGGAGAGATTGCTTGATACAAGTAGACAATTATACTAAATATGTTGAAAAGGTTGCTTGACATAGGTATTTAACTATGCTACATAAGATACAATGTAGGTATTTTATTATACTAGCCTTGTTTGAAAATGGGATGTAATATGTTTGTGTTTTCTCCTAGAAGAGGTCATCCAGTAAGGAAGAGGGATTGATATACTTACACGTAAGTCGAGTTATCCAAGTATGTAGGTTATCTAGGATGGTGAACTATCCATAGAAGGATTACCTAGCTTGTGTACTTACTAGTAAAGTAGTTAATTCCAAGTAGATTAAATGGTGATAGGTTATCTGGGATGACATACTATCCATTGGAGGATATACCTATGTGTAGCTTAAGATAGACTTAAGTCAAATCGACCCTAAATAGTCTATGTGACAAATGACCTTCATTCGAAATACTGAATGAGAACTCTTTGACCAAAGTAGTGTGAATGCATGAGGCTCCATACTAGTTTGTGTGACTCCTCTCTAGGTTGTGTGACTCTTGAGACTACACTGTCAGTTCATCGTGATCCTGTATTACACGCTAGTTTGAGAGTTGCCGGATTGCATAGGATCTAGTTATGTAGGACACAACACTATGCTCAATTGGTTAATAGTATTGGTTACTCTATCAATCTCTTTGTCGAAGGGAGGGCCATCTACCAAAAGATAGATGTGCAGGGGACAACATTATAAGTCTGTGGTTGGCAGAAAAGCGCCTGAGTGATGCTTCTCCTCCATAGCAGGCTACTGAAGTACCAAGGTTTGAAAGGATGGATTCTTAGACCATCTTACAACTATTTGTTCTAAAGCTCATTGGAGCTATGTTTGTAAAGGTATGTATTTTTGTTTCATGTACTTATGAAGTTATTATAATGAAATGGAATCTTTATTGTAATTTGATATGACATCTTGTTCATGTATTATCAATAAAGAAAATAATTTTTTTATTGCGATGACTTGTTAGCACGTTTATTTACTCGCATGATGTAAAATTAGAATATTTTACTTTACCGAAGGGTTGACACATTACAATTTTTTGGAATTTTATGTTTTTCATTTGAAAAATATTTTGCAAAAGAATGAAATTTTGGATGAATTTAGATGGTTTTTAATGTGGGAAAAGAAGTCTCAATAGTGATTTTTATTTATAATATTTTGAAACTATGTTTAATTTTCTATCCCAATTTTTTACATTGAAATCCATGTCATGTCCAAATAGTGTTTTGGCATGATGAACCCATGATTTGAGGTCTAAGGTGTATGAAGGGAGTGGCTCTTGATGATTTTCAATATACAAAAGGATCCCATGATAGAACAAGTGAAGAGTTACAAATTAAGTGATAATTAAAATTTATTGGGTAAATAAAAGGAATTGAGATGCTAATCTTGTGGCATACTTGAAAGTTTATGAAAAGGATCAATGTGATCATGAAAGACATGCCACAATTTGGGTTGCTAAATATTATCGACTGAGTACCCTCGTAGAGAAATTGGGATGCATACTCAACCTTTCTTAGCAATCACTTTGAGCTATTGCAATGGCACTCATTTTCTTACATCTAGGATTCTCATCATTAATGTTGTTGGACTTGGTGTTTGACGTAATATCATATCTAGTCATGTTGTGATTGGATGAGACCATGAGTGAATATGGTTATGCCCATGTTGTATGCTTTATCCTTGGCCTATTATGTATTTTATGTTGATCATGCTTGGTGACCTACTTCTATTCAATGTTGATCATTATTGGAGGCTTGTTTTACATTTAATGTTAATAATTATTGTTTAGCACATATTCCTTGATGAGTTATCTCATTTGATGTCATATGAATATTATGATGACTGTTCATATTGATTGGTGTGTTTGTGAGTCATTCTCTCATGTTTTGCATGAGTATTGTGCTTGTGCCCAAGTGACTATCTCCTCGCATGATGGGGTATACTAAGGGTGTGACGTGGTTTGATTGCATGGAACCATAATTGGGGATCAAAGTTATTAGAGGCTTCATCTTGGAGGATATTTTTTTAGCATGCAAGTGGATGTTCTCTACTCCTTGCTTCAATTTTTCTCTTTTGTAATATGATGTAAATATAATATTTTAGGACTTTAAGTCCTCTCTTTTAACTATAATATGTTATGTTGAAACCTTTACTGGTTGGAATGTAAGCCTCCAAAATAGGTGGTGATGGATATATCTTTATTTACATATTATCTCAACATTGGTTTCAAATGTTCAAGTTATTTCATATGTTCTTATATCATTCTATTTATGTTGGTAAAATAAAGTTAGAGAATATTTTGATTTGGGATTCAAATGAAGATTTATTGTGGTGTTCATCTCCCAAGTTTGGGATTGTGTTTTGGTGAGAACCCATCACGGGGTGGTGGTGTTTTGGTTCTCCCCTAGGTTGAAGGGTAAGTAGGACATGTTGGGAATGTTTTCCCTTTGTCCCTCTTGTCCTTGGAATCATATTGAGTTTCCCATAGGCCTCTCATATTTTGGGGAGTGCATTCTTTATTATCTAGGGTGTTGGAGATCAGACAAGTTGTCCTTATTGGTCTCCCAATCATTCTTTTAATCATTTTAGAGTCATTTGTGTTGTAATATTACTTTTGTGAGTCTTGAGCATTGTCCCTAGGTATGAAACTTGGAAACAATCATCCATTCAATATCTAGCTAGGACTATAATGTGAGGTTAGGACTATAACACAAAAATTGGACTACAATATAATTTCTAGACTCCTATGCATGTTTTTGGACTCCTATGCATCTACAAGAATCTAGTGGATCATACTAGTGTCATTTTTGGGTGTTGTAGTCATTTGGTGTGTTGTATTCCCCTATTTTTTTAAACAACAAATTCTTCTAACCATGCCTTAAAGAAACCTTGTATATGCAAGTTGTTCCCCTTGGCCTAGTGGTCTTCCCAAATTTTTTATTGACAAGTGTCATATATGGAGAGCTATGGTGTCATTTACATTGGGAAGTGTGCCATTTCTTAAAAGAAACCCAATTTCATTCCAATTGGTGGAGGAATTGTACCTCTTAGTTTGGAAACCTCTTGTGAAGGTTACCTTGTGTTTTGGTGTTGTATAATTCATTTTTCAATAGATTGGAGGATGTTTTTACCCTCATCCTACTCCTTATTTAGGAAACTAGCACGGTCTTGCCATCTAGTAGAGATGTAATCTTTACTAGTCATTATGTCATTTGTATAGGTTTCCTTTTGTGTTTAAAGTGTCTTCAAGTTTTTTGATGTATATTTTAGGTTAATTATTCCCTCATCCTACCCTTTTGTTGTGCTTGTGAGAGAGCACGATCACATGTTAGTACCTAATTGCCATTTGGGTGTCACTCTCTCATAAGTTTATTGTGGTGACTTCATCCCATGATTAAGACAAAGAGAGATGATGGGATTATCATGGAAGGCTAGAGGAGATATGGGATATTTATCAACAATTGGATTATCTTGAATATCAAAATCATCTATAGGAAGGATCTGGGGAACTTGTTATTGATTTATTTTTGAGGTTGTTTAATCATGATTTAGACTAAGAAATTGGCATGCATCTATTTTTAGCAATGGGATATGAGTGTGTATATGGATGGAGGATTCTTGGATGGACTCAAGATTTTGGCATGATAATAGTTGATTTTGAAAAGGACACTATGGATTGGGCTTGATAAGTGATGGGTTTCATGATAGTATTTGATCTAGGATATCTTGATCATAGATAGGATTTTATCAAAGATCACATTAGCTCAAGGACTTCATGATTAACCTTAGGGAGAATTTGGGTATGCTTTGGAGGAAGTTGTTGACATAATTGGATGTGTTTGAAAGAGATGGAGGAGCATTTAGGTATCCTTTAGAGCACAAATAGACATTTGGAGTTGCACACATGGATGGTGAGAAGATTTTTGTTACTTATGAATGTGGAATTTTGAAGGATTTGATGAATTTTAGATTGATGAACACATGGTTGAAAAGACATGCGTATAATGCTAAAGTATCCTTTATTTGTATGAAACAATTTATTTGTGTATTTCTTCTTAGGATCCTTTGTATATGGATGTATGAAACAATTTATTTGTGTATTTCTTCTTAGGATCCTTTGTGGATAACCCTTGAATGAAATTATAAAATAATTTAGATGTCATTGATTTCCCCTGTGAAGGTTTAGTGGATGAAGGATTGAATGGAGAAATTAAGGCTACTCATCGGAAAGATTCTTCAATACAACCTACTATGAAATTATATGAGGTGGATATGTTATGTTTATAGATGTTATTAATGTGATTTTTTTGGGATGAGCCATTTCTATATGTTGGTGGATGGTTTTGATCATGCTTGGGAAAAGGATGTTGATATGTGTGATTTCTCATTAGATGAGGAGGTGCATGACATTCCACTTCAAACTTAACATGATTGATGAGTTCTTCAATATGTTTTTTGAGTTGTATGCATCTCGACATGGTGTGGACTTTGATGTGATAGTACTCAAAATATTTATTTTCTCTTTATCATGCGGGTTAGGATTTACTCTTGTTAAAAAAAATTATGTATGTAAATTTTATTAGGTTTTCTTGGGCAATCTTATAAAATATAAATTTGATAGGATCCCCCAAAGTATTATACATAGGTTCATTTTTGGATGTTTTGGTCATTCGGATTTTTTGTTCATGTATTTTTTGTGTAGTCTATATGAGTTTGGAGTTAGTTACCTTGCCACTAACAACATTTTTATTCTTAGCCCAAAAGCATGGCTTTTCATTGGTTTAGTTATTGTTTTCTTTGTCTTTGTTATAGATTTTTACTAGACCTTTGGTAATGAGGGATTTATCAATGGTGATCCCTTTAGCTATAATTTTATTGAAATTGACTCACAATGGACTTATAAATGAAAATCCATTTCAAAATAAGATGTGATGAAGATATGGACATGCCATTTTTATAGTAGTGGCCAAGGAAAGTGAGTGAGACTCCTCCATCACTAAAGGAAGGAAAAAAAACTTTTCCCATTTTGTTGTTTGCCATTGCAAAGATGAAGCAAAGTTCGCTTGTGCTCAACATTGTAGGAGAAATGGGTTACAAATTTCTCCACCAATTTAGCAAAAGTTTGAATGAATCCTTGAGATAGGTGTAAGAAATAGTCAAGTGTTTGTCCTCTTAAGATGTGAGGAAAGAGTATCATAAGGTATATAGTTCTATAGGAAACTTATTGGCATACCATGAAAAATATTTGACTTGATCTCAGGGGTCTCCCATTCCCTTATATCTGTCAAGCTTTGGTATCTCAAAATTCTTAGGGAAATGTATCATTGATATTGATCGATCAAAGGGGTAGGGACACAATTCATCAGTGTTTTATATGTTTAGTTTTGGTGTAAGGTCCCTATTTGTAACCCCTTAAGAGTGTCTTTCATTTCCTTCTACTCATGGGAAAATGAATATGAAGGAGTCAAATTTGGAGGTTGAGATGGATGATTATATGGTAGTTGTGGATGAGTGGATAGACATGTGTTTATTTATGGAGTGTATTGGTGTCTATACGACAATTTTTTTGATAAGTGTACTGATAGATGGGTTATGTTGTTGAGATGGTAGTGGAGATGTTACAAATTGTTGATAAGTAGAGTGATGGAATGTATGGGACATGATTGTGTTTAGTTGGGAAATTATTGATTGTGTTATGGATAAATGGGGTAATGACTATATTAATGGTGACATGGATGGAAAGGTTATTTGAGGTGAATTAGGTAGAGGAGGAGAATTTTAGGTGACTGAATTGGAGTAAATGTTTTAGGGAATAGGGTTAGAAGTTTGAATATGATGTGAAATGATGTGTGATGGATTAGGTTGAAAATGATTACGAGTTTCTCATTATGATTACCATTAGATTTTAGGTATATATGTAGATGTGCCATGATTCATTTGGGATCTTGAGTTCACATTGGATATATTGGCTATCATTAGGTACCATAAGATTATCATTGTGTTGTTCCATGTTCAAGTTTTCTTGTATCCTAGTAATAGATGATATGAAAAAAAACCTATTTTTTTGGTTGGGTTTTGGATGCTTTTTTAATTTTTTGATCATTTAAATTTTTGTATGATTTATGATTTTTTTTTAAAATTCTTGGGATTTTTTAATTTTTTTTAATTTTTGGTATTTTGTGATTTTTTTGGGAATTTTTATTTTTGGTTGCCAGGATAAAGGTAAAATGAAAGATCAATGATGTTTGACTAAATTTGATGATATGGATGGTTGTGATGATTATATTAAAAAATATAGTTAAAGGTGGGTTAGGATGAAGCAATGATTGATGACAAATGATGAGATTGTCTAAATCAAGATGTAGGATAGGTGATTTATGATTAGATCTTTCCTATTTGAGATAGGAAATTTCTCAAGCAAGAGTGAAGAGGATTCTTAGACTAATTAACTTAAGATAGGCCAAGTTTCTAAGTTATTTTTGTCCAAGGTGATAGGATGATTTGGATTTGTCAATTTACTTGATACTTGAGATAGGAAAACTTCTTAAGTACACAAAAATTAAGGATAAGATAGGATATGGAGTCTTGATTTTCAAAGGCAATTTTTGACTTAGATTGAAATTTATGATGATGTGAGTTGATTTTTTGTGTGTTTTGGATGATATGGGTGAGGTTGTTTAAGGCATATGTTTGAATGGTCAAGATTTGATGTGGTGATGTAGAAGGAATTTTTTTCTGGGTATAATGGTGTTAGGATAGGGATGTAAATGATGGTGTTGAACCTAAGAGTTTAACAAGATGATGTTATGATATGGATATAAATGATGGTGTTGATCCTGAGATTTTGAAAAGATAATGTTACTATATGGATGCAAATAATGGTGTGATCCTAAGATTTAGACAAAATGATGTTACTATATGGATGTTTTTGATTATATAAGCAACATTTACAAGGTGTTGTACCCTTTACACAAAGAGCCCAGAGGGCCAAAAAGGAACTAGTTTAACATTACTATATGGATGTTAATGTTGGTGTTGATCCTAAGATTTGGATAACATGAAATTATGATATGGATGTAAATTATGGTGTCCAACCTAAGATTTGGGAAATATTATGTTATGATATGGATGTAAATGATGTTGTTGATCCTAATATTTGGACACTTAGATGATGTTATGGTATAGATGTAAATGATGGTATTCATCCAAAAATTTAGACAAGATAATGTTATGATATGGATGTAAATTTTGGTATTGATCCTTTGGACAAGATAATTATATGATATGGATGTCAATAATGGTGTGGATCCTAATATTTGCACATGATTATGTTATGGTAGGGATGTAAATAATGGTGTTCTTATCTATGGATGAAACCTAAAAGGAGATGGATGTGAATGATATGTGGTTTGCAATTTTAGAGAGAGGAGATAGGTGATATTTTAATGTATGAACCTTAAGGGGGGTTGATAAATCTGATCTAGGGTTATGATTTATGGTGTCAAAATAAAATGGTTTTATGGATGATCCTAAAAATGAGATTATTGGATATGGATGTTGGGGTTTGGCTAGAGATTCAGGATGAGGTGGATGACCTTAGGATGTAAAGAACTATTCTTCCTAGTAGCTATTGAATGGCGTTGATGCATGTAGTTGATTTTTGGATGTGAAATTTGACTTAGAGATGGTGAACACCTAAACCTTAGCAAGAGAACAATGTGGGTTTATGATTATACACCTATGGATATGTGTATATCCCATGAATTTGTGTCTATATATGTTCAATATTGATAAGGCCTCTATGTACACACTTGCAATCATCGTATATACATTCATGCCTCCATACCCTCTACATGTATACCTACAAGAGAAAATGAATAAAGGTCTAATTTTGTGCAAGAAGGTATGGCCAATATGGCCATATGGATTTTTTTACTAAAGATTTTAGGGGGCCTAACTTTTTTTATTAAATTTTATTTTTTTTAAAATATAGCAAATTATATGTGAAAGCTCATCTCTTAGTGCCTCTAGATAGAATCACGACATCCATTTCGCGCACTAGGATGATCTTATAAAAAATTGACTCCCAAAACTGACTTAAAGAAGACACACATATAAGATTAAACCACAAAAAGCTCACAAGTACCAAGATTAGAAGTGTATTAGTTCACATTAGGTTCACCAAAATGAATGAATGCAAAATAGAACAAATGAATAAGCATTAAAATTAAAAAAATTAAAACACTCACATCCACTCACACAAACCTCATATTGAGCTCAATGTAAAGCTTTACTTGTTTTAAAATGTGGGTGTTTAGTTCACCATCATGACAATTGTATTCCCTAGATAAAAACTAACAAAATATGGATCTATGAATGAGTTCCTGTGAAACGATGAATAATGGGTTTGATTTATATTATTTTAGGAGAATCAAATGGATGGCTAAAATACAATTTGTGATCTCAAGTCTAATCCATGATTAGGGGAGTTGATGAGGAGAGGTGGAAAACATATAATATTTGCACAATATTTTATTTTTTTATTAAAATAATTATTATTACTCAACTCAAATTGAAGAGAGATAACATATTTGATTAATAGGTTAATTTCATACATGAAATAGTTAAATTGAGTGCATAAGGGAATAAGTGAGAACTGACTATTTGTATAGAATACTTAACTAATTGCACATATGAGTGAGTCAATTCAATTGGTGAGTGAGACTAGGAATATGTTGAAGTGAACTAGATAGATTAGATAGTCTAGTAGGTGAAGTGGATTTTAATGATTTAATAATTAATTACAGGTGCATATTAGGTGGAAATTAATATCAATTAATTTTTCAATAGATAATGGATGAAATAAATAAATATTTGGATAAATGAAATAGATAGATATGAACTTGAATAAATTGATATATAATGGACAATTATGAATGATAATTTATTAAATTAATGAATAATGCTAGCCTAATTTAATTAAATACTTAGGAATTATTTAATTAAATGACAAGGTGTTTGGGGTCCTAGGTGATGAATGGGCGATAAAGTGATAATGTGTATTGATGGATTATGACAAGATAATGATGTTGAAGGTAACTTTATTTTGGTGTCTACAACTATAGTTTCAAATAAAACTTACTAACATACTTGTAAGTTAGACCTTACATAAATACCCATGATACATGGCCATGGAAAATTGTTGCATTTATTTCCTTGGTAAAAAACAAGCCTACTTAAGGAGTTGATTTTCCTCAAACCCAAGTTCTATTCATCCCACAACTACAATAAATGAAACCTTTTGTATGCATGTATCAATATGTGAACACTAGCCAAGGAGTGAAGGGATACTTAACTATAAAATTTTCTACTAGATATGGAAACCATAAGAAATAGGTGTTGGACCAATTCTATAATGTACCATGCAAGCACACAAAAATAGGGGGTGAAACTTGAAAAATCAAGTTAGCATCAACAAAAATGTAACTTATGGAAGAAATTAAATTGTTTTCACATTGGGTGCATTATTGTAATATCTATTGACCTCTATATTTGAATTAGGGAAAAAATAAAATGCCTCCAATTTACATGGAAAAATAAAAGTATACCTAATTGCAACACTATTAAGTTGAGAAACTTGCTAATCTTTAACTTGGCATACATGTTGCTATTCAACATCATTATAAATTGTATGTTGGACCCATAAAAAGGATTCCAATTCAGACATGCCACTATCATTCATAGTAGCATAAGCCACACCTTCATCACAAAATAAGACTTCATTGTCACAACCCTCTTTTTTCTTCTCAAATAATTATTTATACTAATTAATTGGTTTAGTGAAAAAATAAAAGAAATCTATGATTATTAAGGATATTGGAGGGATTGAGAAAGCTTCCATTATCCAAAATTAGTTTGTTTCACAATTGTTTTATTTTCTAAGTTTTAATTATATTAGACTCTTACCATAGAATATATTCCCCAATCCAAGAATTGTTTTTCCTTCCTTTGACCTTTTAATAAATTCAAAATTCTAGATGAAAATTTCATAGTATGAAAAACAATAAATCCTTGTAGTATCATTTGAAAATATTTTTCCATACTTATCAAACCTAAGAGGCTAAAAAATAAACCAACATTACCTTTCTCTATATAAATTTCATTGTTATGTGGGTTTTCATAATCTGCATTATGTTTTATAGGTTCATCATTATATGGATTTATTTTAGTTGAAGAAATAAAATAATAAATAAAATAAAATCAACATGTTGCTAGCGCTATGTCAATAGTAGGTATGCCTTGTCAAAATGAGGAATTTGATCATGGCATGAGACAAAAATCTCAGAGAAAAACTCCATGTCAAACAATATGCACACCTTGTCAATGTTACCACATTTTTCATGCACGTTGGAACATCATCAAGAAGAAAGGAAGACTAGAGGTCAAGCCCTAAATCATCAAAAGACACTGAAAGCATATAAATAAGTCTTCCATGTGTGGAGGTCTCCCCTTTGATAATGCTAAATTTAATTCCTTTTCCTCTAAATCACAAGTCACATGTTATCCAAACCCCCATTCTCAACATATATCACAACAATTTAAATAAAGTTAAGCCCAAAATAATGGGGGCTCTCCAGAGAAAATAATAGACCCAAGATTTATTGACTCAAGACAAGTAGAGTTGGGGGGATGGCTCCTTATGCACTTCCCGAAGATGCACTATTTCTGGGTTTAGATAGCTCTACATAGTCTCTAAAAGATAGTTTTGGATTGAAATCTTCACATTGTCTGTTCTAAAACTATTCATTTTGACTCATAGCTAACCCTTTATAAAAATAAGGATAGAGTACATAGAGAAACCTTCTGGGACAGGTAAGCAAAACTCTATGTGTGGGAAGCGGTTGTGGGAGTGCAATGGAGATGTATGGAGGGTGGGTACTACCCATTTTCTTTCTTCTACACAAAATCCCCCTCCCCTCTTTTTAATTGCAACCATAGAAATATATAAATTTTGCATTCATAGAGGCATTTATTCACTTCTCTTTTGTATTAATCCACCAAGAGTTATTCATTTAGCATTTATGATCTTTGATGCACATGTTGAAAGGCACAAGACAAATGAGAGGGGGGGTGAATCAGTTGTCACCAATCACATCCACAAATCTCAAATAATCATTAACTCCACATCCAATTTAATCTAAACTATTAAGTATGACATGAAGTGTAAATAACAAAAAACAATATCAACACAAGAAACACCAAATTTACATGGAAAACCCAATAAGGAAAAAACCATGGTGAGGATTAACTCACAATATAAATTAATTGCAAAACTGATTACAAAGAGGTTCAATACCCAAGAAGGAGGCTCACTTCCTATAGATAGGACTCACTATCCAATAGGGAGGCTCACTACCTACAGACACAAAAAGATAACAGAAAAACTACCACAACAACTTACACACATTCGCAACCGTGATTAGAGAATTGTAGACACCATCAACTAACTGCTTTCAGGAGTCGAACACATTAAAGTACTGTTGCCTTAATTCACTTTCACACACTCTTGCTTCTCACATTTGTGGCTCGTCACATACAATCCTTAACATCTTGTCTTATATTTATACCATCTTCAACCTTAGAAACTTCATATTACAAATTCAAATTAGGTCGACAACTCAACATTCCTGCGGTGGAAGAGAATGAAAGCGGACCAAACCAACACTTAACGAAGACCCAAAACAACATCTCAGATGAATCACACGCTTCCTTAATTGATACTTATCCTTCGCATGACATGTAGACACTAGGTCGGCCAAACCTAATGCAAACACAAATGAACTTTGAAGTACACGTTTCCCCAACAAGAAGATAACATGCAGACCACATAACACACTTCACCATACACTGGAACACATTTTAGATGCCTTCAGATTAATCTATAGCAAATGAAACAACCTTCATACACAATACTTTCCATCAGTCCATCCGGACTGTATAGAAACACACAATAATTTTGAACCTAGTCTTCTGGGCACCAAACCATGAACACCTTTGATAGAACATAGATGACACCATTACAAGCCTTCTGCGGATGTAAGACGCAGGGAAACAAACTAATGGGGACTACCGAAGCAGTACATTTCTCTGGTCCCTGACCAAATAACTTCGCGGGCAGGTTACAAACCGATTGAACGCAACTTTCACTCTTCATCAAACTAGGCTCTAATCCGGGGATATATCACCCAGGATACCCGCAAAACGCCGGATCCCGCAAGCATGGATCAACGCAAAGAAATACAAAGCACAAACCGAGGATGACATTGAACACACACACAATTGTCTTCACTATTTCTCAAAGCGCGGTAACTCATCATATCAACACACGCAGCACCATAAAGGTGGCTCCGTAATACTCTAACTTATCTCTCACGATTATCCTCAACTATATGCTGGCTTGCAATCACTTGTTTCCTTTCTTTGCAACGAAGCCTATCGTGTTGACATCAATGATAACATTAATGACAACACCACCATAATCATTCATACTTGCAATAATCTCCCCCTTTGTCTTTGATGGCAACACATGATGTGAAAAACCACCAAAGACACAATACACATTTTCCTTTATTTTCTAGATTAGACAACCTATACAACATTCACGCTCTCTTTTCGCACATTATTCACTCTCTCTATCTCACTGTTTCAGCTTTTTCTTTTCACGCGACTCTCTCTCCTTTGGCATCAGTAGGGAAAGACAAAAGTATGATCCTCCCCACTTAGGAGTGCGCGCATCATACTACAACAATGATAACCTATCCCCACGAGGTAGACCCGATCATTGAATCGATCGAATGAAGAATCGTAGATCCACTAGGCGATGCCGCCTCCATGTGCACCTGGTTGGAAAGAGGAGAGTTAGTAATCTAACTTTTCACCAGAAGATACTCAAAATTATCGCCGGAGAAAATAAATATATCAACGAATTTGATCCTTTGTAGGCACATATTCTAGCCTGACTTCATTCTCCAATACCTTTTTTCTCAAGAAATGATATCTGAAAGATATGTGCTTTGTCCTTGAATGCATTACCGGATTCTTTGAAATATTTATTGCACTTGTATTATCACAGAAGATAGGGATAGGCTCATCACATATCACTCCTATATCCTTCAATTTTTGCTTCATCCATATACCTATGTGCAACAAGATGCTGCTGCAATGTACTTAGCCTCTGCAGTGGATAAAGAAAATGAATCTTATTTCTTGCTTACCCATGAAACCAATCTTCCTCCAAGAAAGAATGAACCACCACTTGCACTCTTCTGCTCATCTACACAATCAACCCAATATGCATCAATGTAAGCACTCAAAGTGAAATCAATATCCTTAGGATACCACAAGCCATAATTCAAAGTTCCTTTTAGATATCTAAATATCCTCTTCACAACTGTAACATGTGTTTCTTTAGGTTCTGCTTGAAATATGGCAACCAAACATAGTGCATGCATGATATCTGATCTAGTAGCAGTAAGATATAATAGTCCACCAATCATAGATTTGTACATGCTCTGATCAAATTTAGGAGAATCATCATCCTTACTCAGTTTGCATCTAGTCACCATAGGGGTATAGACCAGTTTGGAGTCATCCATTCCAAACTTCTTTAGCAATTCTTTAACATACTTTGATTGTGAAATGAATATGCCCTTATCAGTTTGATTCACTTGAAGTCCAAGAAAGAAGTTCAACTCACCAATCATAGACATTTCAAACTCTTTTTCCATCTCCTTTGTAAATCTCTTGAACATGCCCTCATTTCCTCTGAAGATAATATCATCAACATACACAACCATTATCACCATTTTGTTTCCTTCAACCTTGAAGTAGAGATTACTATCTGTGGAGCCTTTGTTGAACCCTTGTTGTGTCAAATATCTGTCCAACCTTGCATACCATGCTCTAGGAGCCGGTTTAAGTCCATATAGTGCCTTTTTCAACTTACAAACCATGTCCGGTTTATCTGATAACTGAAATCCCTCCAATTGTTCCATGTACACCTCTTCTTCCAATTCTCCATTTAGGAATGTAGACTTAACATTCATTTGATATACCTTGAAATCTTTGTGAGTAGAAAATGCTAAAAACATCTGAATAGCCTCCATTCTTGCCACCGGGGAAAATGTCTCCTCAAAGTCTATTCCTTCAACCTGTGAATAACCTTTGCATACAAGTCTTTTTTTGTTTCTTACTACTTCACCATTTTCATTTCGCTTATTCCTAAACACCCACTTTGTACCAATTATGTTCTTGTTTATAGGTCTAGGAACCAATTCCCATGTTCGATGTTTCTCTATTTGCTACAACTCCTCTTTCATTGCTCTAACCCAATTCTCATATTTGCATGCTTCACACATTGTTATAGGTTCTATCTTGGAAAGTAAACATAGATTTACCTTAGCTACCACCACTTTGCTTCTTGTCTTTGCACCTTCACTTTTATCTCCAATTATTTGTTCTTTAGGATGATTTTTTTGTACATATTTTGGGGTCTTAGGAGCAGGTTCTGGAGCTTCTTCTTCTTCTTCTTCTTCAATCTGTTCTTCTTCTTCCTTATTCTCTTGTACTTTTCCACAGATAGGTTCATTTGGTTCAACTTCACTTATTTCAACTGTTCTATCCATATCTTCATCAAATTTTACATTTGCACTTTCAACTATCTTTCTCAATCTTTTATTGAAGCATCTATAAGCTTTGCTATTAGTTGAATATCAAAGGAAAATACCTTCATCACATTTTTTGCATCAAAATTTCCAAGGCTCTCATCATCTCTTTTAATATAACATATGCTTCCAAAAACCTTAAAGTACTTAACAATAGGAATCTTGCTAGTCCACAGTTCATAAGGAGTCTTTGTGTTGTTACCTCTTTTCTAAACTCTGTTAAGAATATAAACAACAATGTGTATTGCTTCTCTCTAGTATACATCAAGTACATTTTCCTCTTTCATCATAGTTCTTGCAGCCTCTTGAACAGTCTGATTCTTCCTCTCAACAACTCCATTATGTTGAGGAGTTCTAGGAGCAGAAAAATGTCTCTTTATACCATGCTCTTCATAAAATGTATTAAACTCACTGGAAGTGAATTCTCCATCTCTATTAGACCTTAAAAATTTGATTCATAGGTTCACTTCATTCTCTACCCTAGCCTTGAACACTTTGAATCTATCTAGAGCTTGAGCTTTCTCCCTAAGAAAAGTAACCCATGTCATTCTAGAATAATCATCAATCAAACTTGGCATAAAATACCTGTCACCATTAAGACTTCCTGTTCTTGTGGGATCACAAAGGTCTGTATGAATCAATTCCAGCATTCTGATAGTTGATTGTTCTTTTCCTTTAAAACTTCATCTGGAGCACATTTGTTAACTACCGATGGTATTGTGGGATTTGATTTGTGATTTTAAGGCGGATCCGGGCAGCTTCTTGAATTGATCGTTGGGTTGTAAAGTTTGCGTACCACATCGCCGGTGCCAGCGGAATTCAAACTTCATTGGCGGATACAAGACCAGCGACCATTCAGCACCCTTAGTGATAAATGTTATGTGTTCTTCTTCCTGACTATCAGGTTCCGGACCCTTTTTGATCCTCAGTTGTTTATGCAGAAACCCATAGAAGCAGATCACTTTACATTTATTACAGCTTACTCGAAGTTATGCCTTAACCCTTAACATAATGGGCAATCATCAATCGCCGTGACGCTTCATCAGGGTATTTTGTTCGCTTTTCCTTGATCTTTTGCAGTCATCTCAAACATGACTAATCCACCATCATACTTTTCAAGTTTAGTAAACTTTTTTGTCCTAGGTCATATGGTTAGAACCACTGCCATTGTCAATTGCTGACCGTACTGATAGCGATATTCAACGAAGGTAAAGCGGTACCTTCCATCATCCTTCTTGTTTCCGATTCTACTGCTTTTCCCTTGCACACATCTTCGAGGTTAGTAGAGGCAATTTAATTCTCTAAGACTAAAACAAGCATTCATCATTATCACACCCTCGTTAGATTCATCATTACGGGGAAATTCCACAGCATCTTCTATAAACATGGGTACAATCTATGAACTTCTTATCCTTTTTGTCTTTATTGTCTTAGAAAAATACTACTTGTTTAATGAAACCTATTTGGACATCTTGAGCATGAGTGACCAATGACACCTACAAAACAGGCATTTTAAAGAATTACAGCTTATACCTTTGTACTTGCCAGTACCTTTCTTCAATTTCCTTATAAATTTTTCTCCCAACTCCTTTCAACCCTCTCTATTTGGATCATCTTCTATCTTAGTGGCTTTGAAGGTTGTTTTTGTTTTCTCCTTTTCTTTTCCAAATTTCCTCATTTCAAAATGTAGATTAGTTTGAAAATGGTTTGTTCTTCTTTGGTGAAATTCTTACGATCATGCTTCCTCAAAGGAACAGGAGACTTTATCATGCAGTAACTCTCGTTGGGGTCAGTAAAATCTTTCTATTACATCTTCATCGTCAGTACCACCTTGATTTTTGACTTCATTTTACCTGTATCAACCCTCTAAAAGCCGACGTATCTTCATCTTTGCTTCCATTTTCAAGTTCTCATATCTACGCTTAGCTGTTGGCTTCTTTGACAATTTGACTCTATCATTTCCTTCATGGATATCTTCCAACTTTTTCCAAACTTCATAAGCAGTTCCCAAAGAAATAACTTTTTTCTGCTCAATCTTAGATAAAGCACTATAGATTGCATACCTTGCTTTTTCATTTTCCTCATAGGCAGAAATCTCATATGTAGAAGAAGGACTGGACTTGCTGGTGCAACATATTTTGTCTCAACAACTTTCCAAGTCTTGCAACCAAGAGAGATCAAGTAACCTCTCATCTGCACTCTCCAGTCACTATAGTCAGATTCATCAAACACAAAGATTGATAATTTGTGCACCATCAAATCTACCTCAAGTGGTTAAGCTCTTCTCTGAGGAACTAAAGCTATGATACCAATTGTTGAAAGGCGCAAGAAAACTGAGAGGGGGGGTGAATCAGTCGTCACCAATCACATCCAAAAATATCAAACAATCATTAAATCTACATCCACTTTAATCTATTATTAAGTATGAGCATGAAGTGCAAATAACAGAAAGCAATATCAACACAAGAAACACCAGATTTATGTGGAAAACCCAATAAGGGAAAAACCACGGTGAGGATTAACTCACAATATAAAGTAATTGTAAAACCAATTACAAAGAGGCTCACTACCCAAGAAGGAGGCTCATGACTGCCTATAGATAGGACTCACTGTCCAACAGGGAGGTTCACTGCGGCCTATAGATACAAAAAGATAACAAAAAAACCACCACAACAACTTGCACACATACACATCCTTGATCAAAGAATTGTAGACACCATCAACTCACTACTTTCAGGAGTCTAACACATTAAAGTACTGCTTCCTTAATTCACTTTCGCACACTCTTGCTTCTCACACTTGTGGCTCATCACATACAATCCTTAACATCTTGTCTTATATTTATACCATCTTCAACCTTAGAAAATTTCTCCAAGGTCGGCTACACACACTTCATATTACAAATTTCAAATTAGGTCAGCAACTCAACATTCCCACGGTAGAAGAGAATGAGAGTGGACCAAACCAACACTTAACCAAGACCCAAAACAACATCTCAGATCAATCACATACTTCCTTAATTGATACTTATCCTAGACATGATGTGTAGACACTAGGCCGGACAAACCTAATGAAAACACAAATGAACTTTGAAGTACACGTTTCCGCAACAAGAAGATAGCATGCGGACCACATAACATGCTTCACCATACACTGGAACACATCTCAAATTCCTTCAGATTCATTTGCAACAAATGCAACAACCTTCTTACACAAAATACTTTCCATCAGTCCATCTGGATTGTACACACACATAGTAATTCTAAACCTAGTCTTCCGGAGCACCAAACCATGAACACCTTTGAAAAAACATAGATAACACTGTTATAAGCCTTGTACCAAATCTGAAAGACCTGAAACAAACCAACGGAGGACTACGGAGCAGATACATTTCCCCCAGTCCACAGACAAATAACTCTGCCAGACCAGCTCACAAACCGGTGAACACAACTTTCACTCTTCATCAAACCAAAAGCTCTAATCCAGGATATATCACCCAAGGATGCCCATAAACAACACTTTAGATCCGCACAAGCATAGGATCAACGTAGAAGAAATGTAGAGCACAAACCAGAGCACATTCTGAACAAACACACAATTATGTCTTCACTATTTCTCAAAAGCACTTGGTAACTCATCATATTAGCACACCTGCAACACCATAAAGATAGATCCATGTACTCACAACATCTCTACAGTATCTCAACTATACATGTACAACTTGCAATCACTTGTTTCCTTTCTCTGCAACAACCTATACTGTGTTAACATCAATGACAACATTAGTGACAACACCACCATACTCATTCATACTTGCAACAAAATATGTGATTGGAAGAGAATATGTATATGGGATTGTGGTGTTGCAAGAGTGGTGGGGAGTTAGACTTTGAACACTAGTCAAGGAGTGAAGAGCTACTTCATGATAAAATTTGCTATTACATGGCAACCATAAAAATAGGTGTTGAACCTATTTCATAATGTATGCACGCACACAATAATATGAAGTAAAATTTGAAAAATTAGGTAAGCATCAACAAAAATGTAATTCATGAAAGAAATTAAATCGCTTTCGTGTATGAATACACTGTTGTCATATCTATTGACCTCTCTAAATTTGAATTGGGGAAAAAATAAAATGTCTCTAATTTATATGGAAAATAAAAGTATATCTAATTGCAAGCCTTCTCAAAATGAGGAAGGAAATCATCTTGAACTTCAAATTAGAATACCAAACACACTATTAAAATAGGAAAACCTCCTAATCTTCAACTTGACATATATATTTCTACTCAAAATCATTATCACTTGTATGTTGGACCCAAAAAAATGATTCCAATTCAAACACACCACTGTCATCCATAATAGTATAAGCCACCCCTTCATTACAAAAGAAGACTTCATTGTCACAACCTTCTTTTTTATTCTTGAATAATTATTTATACTAACTAATTGGTTTCGTGACAAAAGAAGAAATCTATGATTAGTAAGATCATTTGAGCAATTGAGAAAGTCTACATTATCTAAAACTAGTTTGTCTCACAATTTATTTTATTTTCTGAATTTTATTGATATTAGACTCTTACTATAGAAAATAGTCCCTGGTACAAGAATTTTTTCCCTTCCTCTAAGCTTTTAATACATTCAAAATTCTAGATCAAAATTTCACAATATTACATAACATTAAACTATTACAATATCGTTTGAAAATATATTTGCTTCTAAGAAGGTCAAAGCTATAGATACAGTGAGTACATTTATATTCTTTGAATGTTTTCAAATTTATAGATTTTTTAATTTGAATTTTTAGTGACAAAGAAATCAAACTATCAATCGATCAAATGGGGAAATGAGTGACAAAGAAATCAAACTATCAATTGATCAAGTGGGGAAAATGAGGAGTCAAATTGAAATGGGTGCAGATGATAATTAAGCTAGAAGCTCACACAAAACCCATTGAATGGCCCTTGAAAGTTATGAAATTTTAAATACCAATCATTGACATCATTATTATTATCATGTTATATTATGCTTTTATTTTCTTTGAATTTTTTTAATTTGATATTTTATCATTATGGACCATGCTCAATGAGAATCAAATTTTCAAGTTAATGATATCTAAAATTTCATGTTTGATTTCATGGATGTTTTGTAATGCTTAAATTATTCTAGGCTATATAACAATTAATGATATAAGAATCAAATCTAAATTTAAATATTTTTCTCTCTTCTTTCGAATTTTGACATACTTTTAACTTGTCACTACCTTCCATCCTCTAAAAGTTTGACTTGTCCCCTGCCATAAAAAAAAATCATTCTCCTTTTCATCCCTATCCCATAAATTGTGTAACATAACGAAGACAAAAACTTTTAAGAGTTAAACTCTTCAATGTTGACCAATACATTGAGAATGTGCACATTAAAAAAAATAGTCTATAAAATTATTATTTTTTTATTGAAACTCGTACAATAATGCTGCCATGAGCCATGAAATTGTGAAGCCCAATGTTTTTTTTATGTTAACACTCGTACATAGTACAACAAGAATTATCATGCACAATCATCTAAC
>VDFB02262305.1:0-21174 GCA_007258455.2 Sequoia sempervirens | reverse complement strand
ATTGCAACTGCGAACAACACTCTGGAATTGATCTTGCACTTCATCAAGCCCGACCTAGGAACCATCTTCAAGACTGTACTGAGAAGGAATCTCTGTGATAAACTCACTGATGAAAAGAAGAGCTTCAATCACCCTTTGTCTGTAGGCGACAAATTCTTAAAATATCCTCTCATAGGTTTTAACTTTGAAAACATAACGCTCTCTCCAAGCAACAATCTGTCTCTTGTGTTATTTTGAAACTGCTAAACCATAGGCTATGTCTAAATCAACAATGATGATCTCATGCCTTGGTCTTACTTCAGCCAGTGTTTGTTCAAACCCTTGGATACCTTGACGTAGCTCATCAGCGCTTTCTCTTAATTGGAACATCCGTGCCAAGATCTCCCTTCCTCTGACAATGAAGCTCTCGATCCACTCCTAAGTTTCTTTCCCATAAATGACCAGCTGTCTTAACTAATGATGATCAGCTGGTGTCTCTAAGATCTGGGGCAGCAACTGGGTTGCCTGTGAAGAACCATGGACAAGGTTAGAAATATAAAGCCTAAGCTGCTGATTTTCAGCCTCGAGGGCCGCCTTGTCTTCTCCATCCTTGAGTACTCTTTCCTGAAGGTTTTCAAACACAACTCTGAATAGACTCACATCCGCATGTCTAGTATTTCTACCAAGATTAGCCTCGATCATGACGAAGTCATCCATATTCACCTCATCCCTGTTCTTATCTTCTGGGGCAATGCAGTCTCCATGATTATCTCGTTATCAGGATTCCTACCAAAGTGAACTTGCTTCTTTGCTTTCTTCTTACGAGGTTCCTGATAGATGTTATCGAGATCATCAACACTAACCTGATATTAAGGCCTTCTTCTTACCCTTCCCAAGGAATTCTCTAGCCAAGACACGGTAGTATCTTTACTAACTTCCTTAGGAGGTGCAATTTCAATCTCTTCATCTTCAATATCAAGGTCAATGTGAATCGGTGATGAATCTATCAAAGGTAAAAAAACATGTGTCAATGGTGGCTCCTCTGTTTCTTTTTGAGGTACGAGCTCGTCAAGAGGAGCTTTTATTACAGCTGTAGGTTGCTCCTGTATGACTAAGCCTGAGAAGTCTAACCTTCTTCTTACATTTTTACTTGATCTACTACCTGTTGGTGTACGTTTTATCATTCACCGAACACACAGAATAAAATGTCCAAAGACACTCTATCCTTTCTTGAAAAACCACCGTGTATGCTAAGATTGCGAGAAGATCATATGGCGATTCCAAGGTTTCTTTTGTCAGGTCTTGACATGTGGATAAGCTCAATGGGCGTTGTGATTTGCTGGTAATAAACAAGGGGACTTATGTTAAGGAAATCTTCACAAATTAGGACTAGGGAATTTATCATTAAAGGCTCTCTTCAATTGGGACTTCACTTTGGATCTCAAAACATAGCAAAAAGATAAGGGTTTAGGGAATCTATTCTACGCCTAAGAATTTAAGAGACAGTAAAGACTCGGTGAAGGGAATAAACCACACTTTGTTTCCTCACCGACAACATACTAAAAGGAGTGCACCTTCAAGGGTGTGTGGATAATAATTTTCAAACTCAATGAGGCCAGTTAAGTTTCCACAATTATAAGCTCAAGCTAACTTTACACATCGAATGCAAATCATCCATTCGAAGAAAGTATGAGCAATACTTCACCATTGAATCTATATGATCAATCTCTCATTCACTTAACTAATACTCAAAAGCAAATTCTACTTAACTTAATTCTAACTTTAATCTATATGAAGAAGATATGTAACCTCAAGCATTTAGTTGGATAATAAAAGTTGTTCAAAGCAAATCATGCATAAGAGCTTTGCCATTCAAAATAGTCTCAATGCGACAATTTCATGTATTCTGTCTCCACACATTACAAATGAGGGGGCGAGCTCAATTTATGGGCTCCCCAATCACAATTCAATGGCCAAGATTGATTTCAAATCAATGGCTAAGATTACAAAATAAAACCCTAATTAGGGTTTGTCACTTTCGACCAATGAGAAAAATTTCATTTGAGGACACTTTGTCCCTTTTACAAATATATAAACCAACAATAAAATAGAAAGTTGTTGTATGTTGATTTGGAAGAATTTGATTGGTTGAAAGATGACGAGGCGCCACCTCAGCGTGCTGGATGTCTTCCTTGGTTGCTTCGTTTTTCTTCCACGTGCTTGCCTTAGAATATTTTCCCTGCCGATGACTCTGTCCGTTATGCTTGTTCCTTCCTAGCTTTGATCTTGGATTCCTTTTGAGACTTTGATTTCTTCTTCTTACCTGTACTGGAATCTTTGAGGTCTAGAAGTCTCCCCTTGGAGCAAGTGTCTGGACTTGAAGTTGGTTGCTTTGAACTTCCTCCTGCTTGAACTGGGTTGATGTTATTCCTTTGGATTTCCTCTTTGAATTCTCCAATTTGTGCCGAGAAATTGTCTAAGTATGGAGATCTGTTTGGAACACTCTTCTTGTCACCATCTGATTCTGATTGGAAGTTTGTTTTTAATTCTTCAGGAGATGAAATCCCTCAAGAAGTTGCCCTGATTGCTTCAACAGGTTTGGGATTGTAGATGAAATCCTTCCAAGATGTCTGGATATCCATTCAAGTGTCTTGAATTTGGAGAAGAATGCCCCTGTGCTTTCGCCATGATAGAGGAAATTGGAATTTTCTCTATGAAGTATTTCCCATACTTAGCCAAATTTTGGCTATTCAAGTTCATTTTGTACCACCTTCACACGGACTATTCAACATTTAGCCAAGGTTTTGGATGAACTTTGCCTGTGGATTTTTCTTCAATTTTGAATTTGGCTTGTGCTATGTAGGACAAGTTCCATCCTTGGACAAGGATTTTATACACTTCCTCTTTATTTTCCTCTTCATCCTTCTTGTTTTCCGTCCAACACTTAGTGAATTCTTCTCCCCAAGGTATCAACACTTAGCCAATTTTTTTTTTTGAGTTTTAGCTAATTTTCTCATCCTCTCCTTGGGCGGACTTCACATGAGCTTGGACGTTTTTCTTCAATCAAAGTCGGACTTCATGATGCTCAAGACATTTTCTAATCCAGGTCAGCCTTTATTTTGCCTTGAACATGCCTTCCAAAGGTTTGGACATGCTATGCTTAGGCAAGGTTGGACTTTCTCATGCTTGTCCCATCCTTTTTCCTTCACTCCATTTGGCTTGAAGCAGACTTGCCACCATTCCACGCCATTGCTTCTTCTTTGAAGATTTGCCTCGTGTCGTCATCCACCTGCAAGAAATAAAATAAACAAATTCAGATTTTCTCTCTCCTGAATTCTACCTCCGAAGTTAAATTTTTAACACTCTCTCTCCTGAAGTCACGGTGAATTTTGTGTCGAATTTATCATTTCAAAGCGAATTCCATACTCTCTTTGCAATTTTCATCTTGGCACGGGCATATTTCATATTTAATTCTCCATTTTAATCTCCCGAAGTCGGAATTCTCACTTATTTGCCATACTCTCTCTCTAGAAGTTGAACTCTTTGAGACTTGTTTTATTTATTTTATCAAAGCAAACTTTCAACACTTTTGTCATTTATTTTTTATCCAATCTCCTCTTCATTTTCTTTGGCCAAAAGTTTATTTTCCAATTTTATTCCCAATTTCGTCTAGCCAAGCCAAAATTTTAGCAATTCCGTCGATAAATGTTATGCCAGATCCCTATTTTCTTCTGCCCTGGCGAATTTTAAATTGCACTGAGCACATTTTCTTTTGCCAAAGTCAATTTTTTTCTTGCTTGGGCGAATTTAATTTAGGCAAAGTCTTGGTCTGGATGTCTTCCTTAGGCGAAATTCCTTATCTCTTCTGGCCAAGGGTGATCCTTCCTTTCTCCCTGCCTTGTGCATTTTCTTCTGTATACTCGGCCAACTTTTCCTCTAGACATCCAAGACTTTAGGCGAAATTTAAATTTCTCTTTCACTTTTGTGCTAGGCACACTTCATTTTATTCTTTGCCATAGCCTAATTTCTTTAGCACTTGCCTTTCAAACTTAGCACTTAACCTCTTGAAAATGTCATAACACTTAGCCAAAATTTCGATTCTCCACCTTTTTAGGGTCTTACACTTAGGCAAATTTTTGAAATTTTCCTTACTAGACACCAATACTTAGTGAAATTTTCGATTTTTTCCTCTCTCATGTGCCTAGGCGGACTTCCTTAACACCTTGGACAAGCATGGCGGACTTCTTAAGCTCTTGGCACTTCCCTTCAAGTGCATGGCGGACTTCATAACCTTTTGGCAAAGTTAGGGCGGACTTCTTAAGCTCTTGGCACTTGACATGGCGGACTTCATAACTTCTTAACATCATCTTCCTTGAACAGGGCGGACTTTGGATGGTCTTGGACATTCCTTCTTGAGTGCTGGGCGGACTTTCCTTAGTCCTTGCCATCCTCTCCTTAGTGCTGGGCGGACTTTGAAGACTTCTAGACATTCCTTCCTTCCTTTCGTCCCACATTTCAAGGACCATCCTCCTTATGGCGAATTCTTCAGACTTAACCAGATTTTCATGAATTTTGCTCTTTTCTGAGTTGATTTTCAGTGATTTTTGCTCAGATCTGATTGATTTTGGACTGATTTTTCCAGAATTTGATACTTTTCAATTTGATTTTCTCATTCGTTTTACTGATTTTTCATGCCTTTTACTTGCTTTTCCAGATTTTTCAATGATTTTTTGATTTTCTCTTTGATTTTCTGAGTGATTTTTCAATTTTTTTGAACTTCTGAGTGGATTTTTTGGAATTCGAGACCTTTCCAAATATAGAAACTTTCCAAAAATAGAAACTTTCTAAAAACAGAAAAAGCAAAACCCTAAAAAATAGGGAACCCTGTTTGGTCCAAAAATGCCAAAAATGAAAAAAAACGAAAAAGCAAAATTTCCTAAAAAGTAGGAAGTCTCAGAATTGGCCGAATTCACAGGCGATCTTCATTTCCTGGGCCTTCTAAGCGCCTCCATGACGTCTATGCACTAATTCAAGCATGGATTATTGACTTGGCTCAGATGACTTGCAAAAAGACTGACTTGAAACTCTCAAAATGATGACCTCATTGTAAAAAGACAAGTGATAAGCAGTTGCGACGCCAAGGCAAAAAAAACAAAAACAGGGGGTCCCATTTGTAATGGGGCGATGTGTGAAAAGGTCACAACACTACCTTTGACGCCTTCTTTTGACTGACTTTTACCCTTCCCTTTTGACTGTGTTTTGGAGGAAGAGGGAATTGTCCTTGGCGGCTCTGCTACTGGAATGGAGTTTTTCCTCTTAAGGATTAAGAAAACCTTGCTATGCTCAAGGACTTGTCTTGTCCTGTCTTCAACTGAGAGTGACTCTTTATTAGCCCAGTTAACTTGTGGTAGGGGCTGATCTTCAATTCGCTTCTGAGTATACATCGGGAGAAGCACATCCTCGTCATCATCTGATAACCCTTCTATGTCTTGATTTAAATAGTCCTTCATCTAGTGGAGAGCCTGCTATAACTATGTCTCTGCACCTCAAACTCATCTGTACAATTAGCCCAAAAATCTTCAAGGGCGGATATATGATTGTAGTTCTTCTCAAGTCGGCCAGCGTAGACATGAGGATCAAATGATCGTCTCTCGCTGTAAGGCTTGAGGCCGAGTTTATCTAACTCATCTCCCATTGTCTTTGCATCTGTGGAAGTCCTGCATATATAAACTCCCAACCCTAATGGAAAATGGAGGGAGGGTTTCTTCATTCCTCAAGACTATGTGGACATCAATCAGCTTTTAAGAATTCCATGAAGACTCCACTTCGCCCGACTCGGATACCTTGGTAACATGAGGCACCAATAGCCATAGACCCCGATAGGTGAAAGTAGGAAACCAGATGAACCAATCTGCCCACTCGCCATCGCTAGTTCCTCGAAATCCTAAGATGCTAACCCGCAATTCATTGTCCAGTCCCGCATCGCGTACACGTAGTGCCTCACCACTCTTGTAGCGATGCGACTCGCGAATACCAACCGATAGTAGTTATATATGTGTTGTACACTCAATGATCCCTCGGTGTTCAACCCTCTGAATTGACGTTGATAGGCCACCAGGTAGACTAGGTAAGACACCATGTGGAATACATGAAATTGAAAGTATTCTGTTATTTGTTGATGTAGACTGTCACTGATCAAGGTAGGCCAATCATAAAACTCGGTTTTCTTCATAATGTGGGGTATGGCGTAAAACATCCAAGGCTGAAACTTGGTGGCATCTTCAGAGCCAGTGACCCTATTGAGCAAGGTAATAATGATAGCAATTTCATCCTTAAACTCTCCTCGCCCGACATTCTTTGGCAAAGTCATGTTTTTCTTTCATCCACCTCTGTGCAATCTTTTTACTGTATTTATCTTTGTGCATATTCCATATCCTTTCACATTCACCCTTTCATGCATAGCAGAATAATTTTCAAAGCTATGGGGAATGGAAAACACTTTCATCATATCGCTTTAGATCAGAATCAATCTCGCTATCCACTGACTGATCTCCTTGTAGCCTGTTGTAATTTTGGATGCAAAGGACATTAACTCAAGACTCCTCTCAACCGGAGATAGGAATGACGGCTGCCATGAGGGCCTGTATCGTCCCAGTTCCCCGATTGAGGTGTTGTTCCACGCCTCCAAAGCGTTGTAATTCAAACACCGGCTTGATATGATGCAAGTCTGTCTCAGCTGTTTCGATGTAATCATGATAGAGCTGATTCAGTCTTGAAAACATTGGGAGTGTACTCCATTTCAGAAAACCTGAAGAATGACTGTAAACTCCCCTAGGTTCAGACAAGTTTTGAGCAATTTTCTATTTTTAGAACACTGATTTTCTCGCTCCAATGAACAAATTTTTTGAAAATTTTCTAAGATATGGGTTTTGCTCAGAATTTCATTGCAAGACAACCCAGATCGTCTGTTTTTGAAAATTTTGAATTTTGACTAAAAAAGCAACAAACCCTAATTTCTTCAATTTTCACAAAAAACGCTAGCACCTGGGTTTTGTTCAGAATATGATTAGAAATGAACCCAATTGATTAGATTTGCAAAATACTGATGGCTGATCGAAAAAGCAGCCAACCCTAGGATTTGAAACTTTCTTGAAAAAAGCTGTGATATGGGTTTTCTTCAGAAGATTGATTTGAGAAGACCCAGATGGTTGAAAACTGAGTGCACTGAGGATTTCACTGACATGCAAATAAAAAGCAGCTGCTGCAACTTGATGAAGTTCTTGAAAATTTTCTTCAGAAGAATGAGGTGAAAAGACCCAGATGGCTGAAAATTTGAAAACCTTGGCCTTCTCGTTGAAAAATTTGATCTTCTGGATGAAAAAGCATGAAAAAGCAAGGGTTTAAATTGCTGATCTGAAAATTTTGATGAATAACCAGCAAACTTGAGTTCTTGAATCATAAAAATTCTTCAAACTTGTTGCTCCAACTTTCTCCTTTGAATGCTACCTACAAAAATAATGAAAATTACATGAAAGAGAGGTGTTAAATAGACTTAGGGTTTTGTTTTAGGTTTGCTTTCTTTTGCTTTTATTTTCAAAACCCTAAAAATCTCTAATCATTGAACTTGGACGCCATCTTCCTTCTTGTAATTTTGAAACTTTGAAAATCATGAAAATTCTTCTAAGGCATGAGAAGTTGGGCACCCTTCTTGGCTAGGGGCGCCCACTTCAAGTAGTGTTGGTCAATTTTTTGATATTTTCAACTTTCTGCCACTTTGACCCCCTACTTCGCCTTTGATTTCCGGCTTGCAAATTAATCTGATGAACGAGCTGAAGGATTCATCGTGGAGCCTGACTGATTCTGAGAAGATTGTTCTGGAGGAGTCTCTTGCTAAAATCTTCAAATTCGACCTTCGAATTCATGGGAGTCTTTACCTTCCAGGGGCGCCCATTTTGTCCAGAGTTAGTCATTTTTCATGATCTTCAATTTCTTCATTAACTGCTCTTCTACAGATGATCTCATTGAATCTGGTGCTCCGGGCATCGGATTGACAGACGGCTACACTCGTCGCGAAGCTGGAGAGATATTAAGAGGGGTCTCCTGGGACAAACTTTATCAAACAGCTGGATTTGACCCTTCAAAAGCTTGGGTGCCCCTGGCAAGCTGGGGCACCCAAACTCACCAGAGTTAGAATTTTTTCATTTTCCCTGTTTGCTTCTGAATTCTATTTCTCAGCTCTTGTCAGACCCTTCGTTCAACTCCTCGTATCTAGCGACTGCGACCTTCGATCGATGCGCTGAGTGTCTCGTTGGAAAGCCAAATCAATTGCGAGATCACGTTAGAACCATATATGCAAATTCATCTGTTTTACCCCTTGAAATCTTGGGCGCCCTTTCTCTCCTAGGGCACCCAAACCTTCCAGGCTTCGCCATTTTTTCATTTGATTTTCTTCAGAGTTTGAAACCTTCTTTTTGTATGTTCTACTTTGATCTGAATCTGTTGGAGATTGGACAATTGGATGATTTGACGAAGACAGGCGTTGCGAAGCTGGCTGAATACTGAAGAGGTCGAGCATATTCTCAAACCCTAACTGCTGAGTTAGGTGCTCCAAAAAGCTAGGCACCCTTCACCAGGGGCGCCCAAAGTTCCCAGACTTGGTCAATTTTTGATAATCTTCATGCTTTTCATTCTGACTTCTGTGAGAAACTTCTCTGTTCGGCCTCGAATCCCGGACGGCTAAATAATCTGATGACTTCACTGCTGGATTCGTTGCGGAGCTAACAGAGAACTGAGCAACTTTGGTTGGAGGTGTAAACCCTAACTTCATCATTTAGTGCCCTAAACAGATGGACGCCTATTCTCTCCCGAGGCGCCCATGGCAGGCAGTGTTAGAAAATTCACATATTTTCACTTTCTTCTCCGTTCTTCGTTCTCGCTCAGCAACTCGCCTTCTGTTGAATGCTTTTGAATGTTGAATCTGACGCCTAGCAGCTAGATGACCTCCATTAATGACCTCGGATCTCCTGTTATGCTTCTGAAAAAGCAGAATGGACCCAGTAGGGAAAAACTGATTATTTTGAGATTCCAACTGCACCAGCCTAATATGGACGTATTTTGAGCCAATCAAGATTAGTTTGAACCCTAACGGACCGACTTTCTATTTTTATAAAGTTTTGCCAGTATCCGTGTCTAAAGAAACCCAGAAAAAGTTACTTATTTTAGAAAATTTCTAAAAATAGCAGTTTTCCTAAAAAGTAGGGACGAAAAACTGAGATCTGGGTTTTGTAGATTACGCTGCTTTGAGCAGGCCCAGATCGTCAGATTTTGAAAATTTTGCGTTTTAACCCCTCATGCAAGACATGCATACCCAAATTTTGATCTTCTGACTGATTTAACAAGATTTTTACTCATTTCTTCAAATTGTCTAAGTGTAACAAAAAATTTAATTTTGGGGTACAACAATGTGCCTGCCTTAAGAACTCAATGAAGACAACTTCGTCTGATGGGTACCTTGGTAGCATGAGTGGGGCACCGGAATAGCCATAACTCTGAGATAGGTGAAAGTAGGGAATTGTATAAACCAATCTGCCCATTCCGCCATTGCTGCCCTAGCAGTTGAAGAGATACGAGCGTGCAATTCATTGTCCAGGTCCCGCACCGTGTACATCAGGAAAGCCTCATTCACCCTCTTATAGTGATGCAATGACTTCATGAATTCCAACTGAGGATAGTAGTTGTAGATATGTTGTACGCTCAGTGATCCCTTGGTGTTCAACCCTCTGAATTGACCTTGGTAGGCCACCAGGTAGACTAGGTAAGAAACCATATGGAACTCATGAATCTGGAAGTACTCCGTTATCTGCTAATGAAGGTTGTCACTGATCAAGGTGGGCCAATCATAGAACTCGGTCTTCTTCATGATATGGGGTATAGTGTAAAACATCCAAGGCTGAAACTTGGTAGCATCTTCTGATCTAGTGACCCTGTTGAGCAAGGTGATTATGATAGCAATCTCATCTTTGAACTCTTCTCACCCGACGTTCTTAGCCAAAGTCTTATGCTTCTCTTTCATCCACCTTTGTGCAATCTTCTTATTGTACTAGTCCTTGTGCATTTCCCATATCCTCACATTTTCCCTTTGAGATAGTGACACTTTCAGGCCAAGGGGGAATAGAGAAGCATTTCTCGATCATGTCAGGCTTCAAACTGCAAATCAATCTACCATCAACTGACTGAATCTCCCTTGTAGCTGGGTTGTAAAGCTTGATGCAAGCGATTACGAACTCGAGACTCTGAACTGAGATAGGAATAGATGCTGTTGCAAGAAGTCTAGAGTGCCCCAAGTTTCTGATGGTAGTGTTGCCTACGCTCTCCAAAGTGTGTAGATCAAACACCAGCTTGATGTGATGCAAGTTCATCTCAACTATTTTGATGAAATCATGGTAGAGAGCTGATTTGATCTTGAAATCATTGGGAGTGTACTCTATTTCGAAAACCTTGAAGAATGACTGTAAACTCACCTAGATTCAGACAAGTTTTGAACAACTTACCATTTTTAGAATGCTGATTTTTCTTCCTCCAACGGACAAATTTTTTGAAAATTTTCTGAGATATGGGTTTTGCTCAGAATTTCATTGCAAGACAACCCAAATCATCCGTTTTTGAAAATTTTGAATTTTGAATGAAAAAGCAGCAAACCCTAATTTCTTCAATCTTTCACGAAAAAAGTTGGCACCTGGGTTTTGTTCAGAATGCAATTAGAAATGGACCCAATTGATCAGATTTGAAAAACACTGAGGGCTAATCAAAAAAGAAGCCAACCCTAGGATTTGGAATTTTCTTGAAAAAAGCTGTGATATGGGTTTTCTTCAGAAGACTGTTTTGAGAGGACCCAGATGATCAAAAATTGAATGCACTGAGGATTTCACTGACATGCAAATAAAAAGCAGCTGCTGCAACTTGAGAAAATTCTTGAAAAATTCTTCAGAAGAATAAGATGACAAGACCCAGATGGCTGAAAATTGATAATCTTGGCCTTCTTCAAAAATTTGATCTTCTGGATGAAAAAAGCATGAAAAAGCAAGGCCTTATGCTGCTGGTTTGAAAATTTTGATGAGGAATCAGCAAACTTGAGTTCTTGAATCTTGAAAAATTTCTCCAAACTTGCTGCTTCAACTTTCTCTTTGGAATGCTACCTGCAATAATTATGAAAATTGCATTGAAGAGGTGTATTAAATAGACTTAAGGTTTGAAATAGATCTGCTTTCTTTTGCTTTAATCTTCAAAAACCCTAAAATTGGCTTGTTCAATGAACTTGGACGTCCTCTTCATCTCACAATTTTGAAATTTTTGAAAATTCTAAAAATTTCATTAAGGCATTGAAAGTTGGGCACCCATTTGCTTCAAAGTTAGCCATTTTTTTGAGTTCTTCAATTTTTCACAATTTTGACCCCTTACTTTGACCTCAATCTCCGGATGATTCATCGCGTAGCCTAATTGATTTTGAGAAGATTGTTCTGGAGGCGTCTCTGACAGAAAACTTCGTTTGAGCCTTCAAATTCATGGGAGCCTATTTCCTCCAAGGGCGCCCATGTTAACTAGTGTTAGCCAATTTTTAGTAATTTTCAAGTTCTTTATTTCCCTTTGATCTACTGATGAAATCTCTGTTCCGGGAGCTACACTGATCCAATCGACTGACTGTTAGATTCACTGGATAGCTTGGCTGAATCCGACGAAGTGATCTTGGAGGCTGCATTTGCAAATTCTATCGTTTCAAAGCTCAAAACCTATCTCTTTCAAGCTCAAAACCTTGGAAGCCCTTTCTCTCGAAACCTGGCTCGCCGGTAGAACTTAGAATATTTTTCATTTTCTTGATCATCATCTTTCTCTACAAGCAAAATATGATGAATCACCTTTGATCGGTGATCGCGAAGCTTGGATTGGTGACAATTGGACTAGATTCGCAATTTGTGAGAATTTAAGGGGAGTTCTCACGGGAACAGCTTCATATGAAAAGTTGGATCTAGGGCATCAAAGCTTGGTATGTAGTTTGGGGCCCAACTCTATCCTCGCCATGAATATTTTCTTGTATTTTCTACCTTTGCTTTGAATTTTGACTTTTAGCTTGTGTCGAACCCTTTGTTCAACCTCTTGCATCTGTAGATTGCCATCTCAGATTGACGTGCTGGAGATCTTGTTGGAAAACTTGATCAAATTTGACGAAGTCATGTTAGAGCTTTACTGGCGAATTCATCTGTTTGGACACTCAAAAACTTGGGCGCCTTTCTCCTTCGGGGCAACCATTTGCTCCGGACTTGAAAATTTTGGGTTGAATTTTATCGTTCAGAGCATGGCCCATGCCGCTAACTTTGATGCGGTCGAGAATTAGCCAATAGGATGCCTGGCGAAGATATCATTCTGCAGCGGTGAATTCGGAGATTAGGCATTTTAACCATCCCTAAGCGCTAGATTAGGACCCGCTTAAAAGTTAGAGCCCAAAGTTCCTAGACTTAGTCAAATTTTGACAGACTTCACCTTCCTTCTCCATTCATCATGCATGTTCATCAACTCATCTTTCTATTCAATGCTCGAACATTGAACATTGAATCTGACGCCTAGCAGCTGACTGAACTCCATTGATGACTTCGGTGCTCCCGAAATGCTTTCTAAAATTGAAAAAAGCAAAATACACCCATTAGGGCAAAACTGCTCGTTTCTTGACTCTAACTGCACCAGCCTGATGAGGAAGTATTTTGAACCAATGAAAATCAGTTTGAACCCTACCGGACCAACTTTCTATTTTTAGAAAATTTTACCAGTATTCGTTTCGAAAGAAACCTAGAAAAAGTTACTAGTTTTAGAAAATTTCTAAAAATAGCAGTTTTCCTAAAAAGTAGGGATGAAAAACTAAGATCTGGGTTTTGTAGATTAGGTCGCTCTGAGCAGACCCAGATTGTCAGATTTTGGAATTTTCATGTTTTTACCCCTCATGCAAGACACGCACATCCAAATTTTGACCCTTTTTGACAAATTTAACAAGACTTTTACTCATTTCTTCAAAATGTCTAAGTGTAATCAAAATTTTAATTTTGGGGTACAACACACCATACCATATATTCTATTTTATCCATGATACAACCAGTCATTGTGAGTGATACAACCAGCCCCTTTCTTTCTATGGTGGGTCATATCACGTATATAATGGATGGCCCTACTATAACTAACTAACTAACTAGAACCTATAACTTTGTCCAATCCCCTAGGGTTCGGTGCCATTTATCTATAGGGGGTAGGCCAGAACCCCAACAAATTCTAGTTCCAAGCACCCCGCCCCTTTCTACTTGTAGGAGGGCAGGGCAGCCTAGTGTGATAGGACGAGGGCACCCAAGTCACCCTAGGCCTCCCCGAGTGGGAGGGAATAGTTGTGGTGGGTGGGAGCACTTTATCGGGTGGGTGGGAAGCAATAGTGTAGGGTGGGAGGAAGATAAAGTGGTAATGGAGGTTAGGAGATTAAGGACTTTGAGAGGAATCCAAAGAGAAGAATCAACTAATCTTGGTTGAATCCCCATTATTCGAGATAGGTGGAAGGAAAGAAGCTTGTATTGAAGAACAATTATGTGCAATAATATTTCACAATAAGGATTAGAAACAACACTTCATGAATATAACCCCCCTAGGGACCTTCTATTCTCAGAACTCTAGCTTCCCACCAACCCGTCCTATGGCTTCTAAGGGGCTTTACAACTATAGATGTCGAGTGGGAGGAAGATAAAGTAGGTTGGGGGGGGGATTAGCCAACTAAAATTCCCTACCACCCAGGAGGCTATAGATTGGGGAAGGTTTTTGAAAGAGTTAGCCATGATCAAAGAAAAAGCTATTGAATCATCAGAGTCATCTAGAGCTACCTATCCAAAAGTCTATTTTTAGCACAATAGCTTGTTGTCACCATTTTCAAAGAGAAGTGTATTTTCAGATTCGCTATTTTTAGTGAATTCTATTTTGAGCACGAGGAGCCCATGCTATTTTTACCATTCACTATTTATAGCCTAGAGTAAGTTATTTTTAGATCTCTTGCCATGCAAGAGGTTTGAGCATTAAGTTATTGTAATGTCCCCGTTTTTAGCACTTCACTTTTCAGTGATTGATAGCCTATTCCCAGTGTGCTGTCAGCCAGTCAGTGGCAGAATTAGGGTTTCTGGCTGCTTGATGGGTTCTCTTGAAGATTCAGGGTTTTGCTTGTTGGAGTTTGGGTGTTTGGATTCTGGATTCCTTCTGGGTTTTCTGAGAGCTTCGCAGTGGTATGGTCAGTTTTGCATTTCGGGGAACTTCCTGAATTTACTATTTTTAGTAAATTCTATTTTTAGCAGTGGTCCAGTCAGCACCAGCTCCGTCAACTTTCCTCTTCTGGCAATTCATTGGGTAATTCTGATTTTTGGCTTAAGGGGTTCATTTTGGAGAAATAAGTATTTTAAAGACAATAATGTTTTATTTTATAAAATAACCCCTTGTCCTAGTAATATGACTTTAAGTTGTCTTAAAGAAGGGGACCTTGAGGGGTATCTTCTCATGAAGAAATATTTTTATATTTCTAAAGTCAATTTGCTCTTGAGGAAGTTGGACGCCAACTTAAGGAGAGAAATATTTTATTTAAATGTTTTATTTTGCCTTCAAAAAGGGACGCCACTTGGAGGGATAAGGAGTCAACTTCAAATTTGAAATGCTTTGACCTTGGTTTGGGCGCCCTTCTAGATGCTTTTGGAAGATTCTTCTCAAGTCTATAAAAGGAGGCTTCTATTCTTCATTTGGCATCTTATTTTCTATCATACTGTTATGCTGCTGAAATACTTTCAGAGTTACTTCGAGGGATGCATACCTCCTAGCCATTTCTCTTGGTTTCGTGCTTGAAAGATAGCACCTAGCTAAGGCTTCAAAGACTGCTTCTCATCCAGATTTGCAGACAGAGCATCAAGGTTGAAGGTTTTCAAAGATTGGACAGTTTTACAGTTGCTGATTTTGGCATGGCTGAAAGTAGTTTTAGCTTATAAATCATTGTACGATTTTTGTTTGGTTCTGGGTACTTTACCTATGCCATTCTCACCCTAGGGCGCCCCTCTTTGGTGAGTTTCAGATTTTATTAGCAAGTCTTAGATTTTATCTTGTCAAAATCGCCCTTTTGAGGGTTTTTTCATTGCTGGGTTGTCTTGGAATTCGTGCAAAAATAAATAACAATAGTTTGGGGTAGTTTCATAACTCTATTTTGATCGCCATCATCTTAGGGTCATTATACATCAAGTTTGAAGTGATTTGGTTGGGTTTTGAGTGAGTTATGAGCTTTTTAGTGGGTTACTGTGTTGCTGGTTGGTGTTTCCAGAATTGCTGATTTTATATCAGACTTCCAGAAGTTCAGTTCAAGCATTGTTTTATCTATGTTGTGAAGTCAAATAAGTCGGAACAACATTCTATCAGTTGTTGCTTTGGTTTAACAGTTTGTATACTTTGTAATCTGCAGATTGTGCATTGTAAGGCTGTTAATAGTAGTACTATTTCAGTCATTTTTATATTCTGCAATTACTTAGTTTTAGAGCAGCAAACCTAATAATCTTTGGACGGTTTACCGCCAAAGATGGGTGAATGAACTACACACTTAAGTTCTTGGATGGTATTCCGCCAAGAAGGGAATTAAAGCTTTGCACTTCTTACATTGTATTCGCTCCCGCTGAATAAGTGGTAGAGCTTTCTTTCAGCATTGTATTTACTTTTGTTACTCCGCCAGATGGTCGCTACTTGCCCTACTGGGGTTTGAAAGCACATCCGTGGTGTTGAGTCTTTCAGCATTGTATTTACTTTCTGTTACTCCGTCATATGGTAGCTACTTACCCTAGTCGGGTCGGAAAGCACATTCTTGGCGTTGAGTCTTTCTTTAATTGCTGGTTATGAGTTGAGCTGACCTTTAACGGGTTCTTGTTGTACTGGATTGTTCATTGTAAAATTTGAAAAAATTGGTCCGGTTCATTAGAGTGGTATCAGAGCCATGCATCCTGCCATCCTGTGCCCATCAAGGTTTAGTTGACAGTTGAATGATAGAGAAATCAGCTTCTACACCAGAGGTCAGAACAGAGTTCCGTTCAAGTTTTGAATATGTTGCGTTTTCTGAGGTCCAGGAATTGGGAGAAGTCAGATTTGAATATGGCATTTGAGGAAGGAAAGGTTAGTTTGGCCGCAAGGGATTTCATTGAGTATGCCGAACAGTACAAAAGACAATGTGAACATGAAGCTTCCATGCTCCATGAGGAATATAAGAATATGACAAATGAGTTTAAGAACGATGTTTCTTTTGACTCCTACTTGAATTGTGTGTTGGTTTTGAAACCCGGAAAATTGGGTGTGGTTAATTACATTAGAAGAACAATGAAAGAAAAAGAACATTCCATGGATAAAGGGTTCAAGAAAGAAGCAAAAGTGTTTGTTTGTGGTTTGCAGCCCACAAATATGCAAGTTGAAGGGAAAAATCAGTCAACTAGTATTGAAGATGGCACAAGCAAGGTGCTCATGTCACCACAAAATGATCTTAAGTTTGATAAAGACACTGTGACCGTTGAAGAGTGTGTAGAAGAGCCCCATAATACGCCCCTTGACTTGCATGTGATAGCAAGTGAAGAAGAGCAAGTTGAAGGAAATACTGGTGGTGTCTTTGAATCAGCTTATGACCATTACCAAAGTGATTATGTTGGTAATGATTCCAATGTGTTTGTACCTCCTCTTGTTGAAGATTTGGTGATGGATAATTCTCCTCTTGTTGCTGTCCAAACTCCTCAAGAGTTTTCACAAGATGAATTTATGACAAGTGATCAAGAAGACCTTTTTGGCATGCATATGAATGTTCATGATGAGATCAGAAATACACCTATAGATGATGGGTTCATTGAAGATAAGGATGTTAAAGTTTTCCAAACAGCTAGCACTAGAGATTCTTTACTTCATTACAATGATGGTGTCAAGGGTGGTTTTGGGTTTGATCTTCAAACCAAGCCATTAGAGGGAGGTATTCATGAAGATATCAATTTAAGTGAATTGAGTGGTGACCTATTCAAAGAGTCAACCCTCCAAGAGAAGCACGAAGAGCACTTTCCTTTTGATCAAAACAATCAATCCTCTAGCACTTGGGATCCAGGAGTGAAGGCATTTAGTGATGAAAAAGGAACTGTGTGGGATGAGTTTCCCTTTGATCCTGATGAAGTTCAAAATTCTGATTGCTTTGCAAGCTATGAGGGGGCTGCCATAACCTTTGATCATGAAGACAGTGAAGTGGAAATGGAGCTTAAAAACCATATGGCTCTTGAAGATGGAAAGTTTGATGGAGTTCCTAAACACAAATCCGAATTATCAATGCTTGAAGCTGGTTGTAAGCATTGGGTTGAAGAATTTGTGGAGTCTAATCCTCTCCATGACATTGAGCATTCTCCTCTAGTTGATGGTGAAAGACAAGAAGGTTGGAGTAGCTATGATGGCAGCAAAGACACAAAACAAAGTTCTGATTTTGAAAAGCAGCCAACCAATCTACCATCTTTGCAAATTCTTGAGTGGGAAGGTCAAGTCAAAGAGTCTTTTAAGAGGGAAGTGCGAGTTCTATCCCAGTTTGATCGCACTCACAGTTTGGTTGAAGATTTCTACTGGAAGGCTCAACTTGAAGAGAGAAGAAGAGGAGTTAGGGATGAAGTTGCTCTCCCCAACTTGCAGCTTATCAGAGACTCTTTGGAGACATTGAAATCTGATTGCATACACTTGATTGAAGATCGGGATCATGCCATTGAACTTGCAAAGAAGACCTTCAGTGCTTTCCAAGGAAAAGAGAGAAAGGTTGATGAGCTTACTTATGAGCTGGAATCAACAAAGGCTATGTTAGAAGGAACTCAAGTAGCATTAATGGAGGTAGAAGATCAGCTTGTTGATTTCAAACTTTCTAAGGAACAAGAGAATGCGCAAAGAGCTGAAGAAATCAAACAAGTAATTGAGGAGCTTGATAGTCTTCAAGGGGAGTTTGATCTTGAAAGTGTCTCAAGAAAATCAGAAGTTGCATGTGCTGATTTGGAGCAGCAAGATGAAAAGGATGGCTTTCAAGTTTATGACAATCCTCTCTTTGAAGTGGGTGTTGAGGAAACTTATGATAATCCTATTTTTGTGATGGAAGATGAAACATCAATTGATAATAGCATGAAATGGGATCTTGATGAAGTTTCTCAACACAATATGGAATGTGATTTTCAGCTTATTGAAGATTTGCAAGCCGAACATGAGGGAGATTCGCTCCTGGAAATTGGTAATCTTCCAAGAAGATTGTTTGATCAAGAATGCTTAAGAGGGATTGAGGATTTAGTCTTCACTTTGGAAAATGGACCAAAATATGGTGTTTGCACTCTTGTCAATCCATTCCTTGGGTTGAGTGATGCTAGTTTGTTCTGGGAGTTGAATTTGAAGTCATCTTATGTTTCATGCTCTAGTGTTCCTGAAGCTTTCATGGATAGGTTTCAGAGGTTCATCAGAGGGAATGCCAATTTTACAAGTATGCACTTGATTTTGACCAGCACTCAGAGATGTGCTATGTTTTCTTGCCAAAGTGTTGGAGATTATTTTCAATTGGGTGTCCAAGCTTGGGATTCTCAACATGGGTTGATGGAGCTTACCGTTTGTGGAAAGAAGAATTTATGGAGGAATAAGGATCAAATTTTCAGACTTTTTGGTGTTGTTCCCTTCTTTAGCAGCTTCTTGATGGTTCCATTTGTTCATCAACAAATGGATTGGAGAGAGATTTTGGGTATGGGATGGAGAGATGAACGATTGATTGCTCTTGGGAGTGATCCTTGGCTAAGACTAGGGCAAATTTGGAGACACGAGTTTGCTGATTGGAGGCAGATCAGCCACCCTGCTGGTGCAGTTACCCTCGTTTGGGAGAATTTGTTCATCACTACTTGTCGAAGAGGTGGTAATTTTCAGTTGGAGATTGCTCTAGTGTGTTTTCCTGCCACTTTTGAGGAGTCACCTTGCAACTTGATGGTCATCTCACATGCTCACACTTGTGAATTTGAGTGGTGTTGTTGTTTTCCTTTGTGTAGGACTCTTGAATTAGATTGCACTACGCTGACTCAAGCCTTGATCAGCAGCAATCATTTGTTCCTTCACACCTTTCCTACTCTCCAAGTTCATCTTATGATGGTTTGTGATGTAAACTTTGATAGTTTACTCTTAGTGTTGGTTCAGGACTGTGGATTTTCACATGCTTTGGTTCACCACTTTGAGGCTCTTGGAGTGAGAACTGTAAGAGTTTTTAGAAATCTTCATGGTTGCACCAGAATAATTCAGGGGAGGCATAGTAGATTCATGTGGAGTCATGAGCTCTTGCAAAGGATTGCTTCTCTCTTTGCAAGAAGTTTTGGAGAGGTCACATTTGCAAACACGGCTGTGTTAGATACCTTATGGAGGCATGTTGAGGATTACAGTTTTGAGTTGAGTATCCTATCTTTCTTCTTGCCTAGAATTATGATTGACAGTGGTGTGGTTGATACTGTTGATTCGGGGCATCATGGACAGGAGATATTGCATGATATTGATCTTAGTCCTTTAAGATCTTTGCGTTTGATTATCATGGATGGTAACACTTTGGAGTTACAAGGGAGGTTAGTGCAACATTGGCATGATGTTTTCACTAATGTGAACAGAATGGTGCAGCAGCGGCATGGTGGGTCCTTCCTGAGATGGATTAGGGAACCTGGGATCATACGTGTTTTGGTATGGATCAGTTTTAAATTTTCTGGAGTTATGGCGATATTGCTTGAGGACAAGCAATTTTGGGAAGGGCGGACTGTAATGTCCCCGTTTTTAGCACTTCACTTTTCAGTGATTGATAGCCTATTCCCAGTGTGCTGTCAGCCAGTCAGTGGCAGAATTAGGGTTTCTGGCTGCTTGATGGGTTCTCTTGAAGATTTAGGTTTTGCTTGTTGGAGTTTGGGTGTTTGGATTCTGATTCCTTCCGGGTTTTCTGAGAGCTTCGCAGTGGTATGGTCAGTTTTGCATTTCGGGCAACTTCATGAATTTACTATTTTTAGTAAATTCTATTTTTAGCAGTGGTCCAGTCAGCACCAGCTCCGTCAACTTTCCTCTTCTGGCAATTCATTGGGTAATTCTGATTTTTGGCTTAAGGGGTTCATTTTGGAGAAATAAGTATTTTAAAGACAATAATGTTTTATTTTATAAAATAACCCCTTGTCCTAGTAATATGACTTTAAGTTGTTTTAAAGAAGGGGACCTTGAGGGGTATTTTCTCATGAAGAAATATTTTTATATTTCTAAAGTCAAATTGCTCTTGAGGAAATTGGACGCCAACTTAAGGAGAGAAATATTTTATTTAAATGTTTTATTTTGCCTTCAAAAAGGGACGCCACTTTGGAGGGATAAGGAGTCAACTTCAAATTTGAAATGCTTTGACCTTGGTTTGGGCGCCCTTCTAGATGCTTTTGGAAGATTCTTCTCAAGTCTATAAAAGGAGGCTTCTATTCTTCATTTGGCATCTTATTTTCTATCATACTGTTATGCTGCTGAAATACTTTCAGAGTTACTTCGAGGGATGCATACCTCCTAGCCATTTCTCTTGGTTTCGTGCTTGAAAGATAGCACCTAGCTAAGGCTTCAGAGACTGCTTCTCATCCAAATTTGCAGACAGAGCATCAAGGTTGAAGATTTCAAAGATTGGACAGTTTTACAGTTGCTGATTTTGGCATGGCTGAAAGTAGTTTTAGCTTATAAGTCATTGTACGATTTTTGTTTGGTTCTGGGTACTTTACCTATGTCATTCTCACCCTAGGGCGCCCCTCTTTGGTGAGTTTCAGATTTTATTAGCAAGTCTTAGATTTTATCTTGTCAAAATCGCCCTTTTGAGGGTTTTTTCATTGCTGGGTTGTCTTGGATTTCGTGCAAAAATAAATAACAATAGTTTGGGGTAGTTTCACAACTCTATCTTGGTCGCCATCATCTTAGGGTCACTATGCATCAAGTTTGAAGTGATTTGGTTGGGTTTTGAGTGAGTTATGAGCTTTTTAGTGGGTTACTGTGTTGCTGGTTGGTGTTTCCAGAATTGCTGATTTTATATCAGACTACCAGAAGTTCAGTTCAAGCATTGTTTTATCTATATTGTGAAGTCAAATA
>VDFB02262304.1:0-68118 GCA_007258455.2 Sequoia sempervirens | reverse complement strand
GGCCTATAGATACAAAAAGATAACAAAAAAACCACCACAACAACTTGCACACATACACATCCTTGATCAAAGAATTGTAGACACCATCAACTCACTACTTTCAGGAGTCTAACACATTAAAGTACTGCTTCCTTAATTCACTTTCGCACACTCTTGCTTCTCACACTTGTGGCTCATCACATACAATCCTTAACATCTTGTCTTATATTTATACCATCTTCAACCTTAGAAAATTTCTCCAAGGTCGGCTACACACACTTCATATTACAAATTTCAAATTAGGTCAGCAACTCAACATTCCCACGGTAGAAGAGAATGAGAGTGGACCAAACCAACACTTAACCAAGACCCAAAACAACATCTCAGATCAATCACATACTTCCTTAATTGATACTTATCCTAGACATGATGTGTAGACACTAGGCCGGACAAACCTAATGAAAACACAAATGAACTTTGAAGTACACGTTTCCGCAACAAGAAGATAGCATGCGGACCACATAACATGCTTCACCATACACTGGAACACATCTCAAATTCCTTCAGATTCATTTGCAACAAATGCAACAACCTTCTTACACAAAATACTTTCCATCAGTCCATCTGGATTGTACACACACATAGTAATTCTAAACCTAGTCTTCCGGAGCACCAAACCATGAACACCTTTGAAAAAACATAGATAACACTGTTATAAGCCTTGTACCAAATCTGAAAGACCTGAAACAAACCAACGGAGGACTACGGAGCAGATACATTTCCCCCAGTCCACAGACAAATAACTCTGCCAGACCAGCTCACAAACCGGTGAACACAACTTTCACTCTTCATCAAACCAAAAGCTCTAATCCAGGATATATCACCCAAGGATGCCCATAAACAACACTTTAGATCCGCACAAGCATAGGATCAACGTAGAAGAAATGTAGAGCACAAACCAGAGCACATTCTGAACAAACACACAATTATGTCTTCACTATTTCTCAAAAGCACTTGGTAACTCATCATATTAGCACACCTGCAACACCATAAAGATAGATCCATGTACTCACAACATCTCTACAGTATCTCAACTATACATGTACAACTTGCAATCACTTGTTTCCTTTCTCTGCAACAACCTATACTGTGTTAACATCAATGACAACATTAGTGACAACACCACCATACTCATTCATACTTGCAACAAAATATGTGATTGGAAGAGAATATGTATATGGGATTGTGGTGTTGCAAGAGTGGTGGGGAGTTAGACTTTGAACACTAGTCAAGGAGTGAAGAGCTACTTCATGATAAAATTTGCTATTACATGGCAACCATAAAAATAGGTGTTGAACCTATTTCATAATGTATGCACGCACACAATAATATGAAGTGAAATTTGAAAAATTAGGTAAGCATCAACAAAAATGTAATTCATGAAAGAAATTAAATCGCTTTCGTGTATGAATACACCGTTGTCATATCTATTGACCTCTCTAAATTTGAATTGGGGAAAAAATAAAATGTCTCTAATTTATATGGAAAATAAAAGTATATCTAATTGCAAGCCTTCTCAAAATGAGGAAGGAAATCATCTTGAACTTCAAATTAGAATACCAGACACACTATTAAAATAGGAAAACCTCCTAATCTTCAACTTGACATATATATTTCTACTCAAAATCATTATCACTTGTGTGTTGGACCCAAAAAAATGTTTCCAATTCAAACACACCACTGTCATCCATAATAGTATAAGCCACCCCTTCATTACAAAAGAAGACTTCATTGTCACAACCTTCTTTTTTATTCTTGAATAATTATTTATACTAACTAATTGGTTTCGTGACAAAAGAAGAAATCTATGATTAGTAAGATCATTTGAGCAATTGAGAAAGTCTACATTATCTAAAACTAGTTTGTCTCACAATTTATTTTATTTTCTGAATTTTATTGATATTAGACTCTTACTATAGAAAATAGTCCCTGGTACAAGAATTTTTTCCCTTCCTCTAAGCTTTTAATACATTCAAAATTCTAGATCAAAATTTCACAATATTACATAACATTAAACTATTACAATATCGTTTGAAAATATATTTGCTTCTAAGAAGGTCAAAGCTATAGATACAGTGAGTACATTTATATTCTTTGAATGTTTTCAAATTTATAGATTTTTTAATTTGAATTTTTAGTGACAAAGAAATCAAACTATCAATCGATCAAATGGGGAAATGAGTGACAAAGAAATCAAACTATCAATTGATCAAGTGGGGAAAATGAGGAGTCAAATTGAAATGGGTGCAGATGATAATTAAGCTAGAAGCTCACACAAAACCCATTGAATGGCCCTTGAAAGTTATGAAATTTTAAATACCAATCATTGACATCATTATTATTATCATGTTATATTATGCTTTTATTTTCTTTGAATTTTTTTAATTTGATATTTTATCATTATGGACCATGCTCAATGAGAATCAAATTTTCAAGTTAATGATATCTAAAATTTCATGTTTGATTTCATGGATGTTTTGTAATGCTTAAATTATTCTAGGCTATATAACAATTAATGATATAAGAATCAAATCTAAATTTAAATATTTTTCTCTCTTCTTTCGAATTTTGACATACTTTTAACTTGTCACTACCTTCCATCCTCTAAAAGTTTGACTTGTCCCCTGCCATAAAAAAAAATCATTCTCCTTTTCATCCCTATCCCATAAATTGTGTAACATAACGAAGACAAAAACTTTTAAGAGTTAAACTCTTCAATGTTGACCAATACATTGAGAATGTGCACATTAAAAAAAATAGTCTATAAAATTATTATTTTTTTATTGAAACTCGTACAATAATGCTGCCATGAGCCATGAAATTGTGAAGCCCAATGTTTTTTTTATGTTAACACTCGTACATAGTACAACAAGAATTATCATGCACAATCATCTAACCAAGGACTCATGTTATGATATTGCTAGCTCATTGTTTTAATACAACACTTCAAGTGAAAAGCATGATGTGAAGGGGCAACATGATGCAATAAGACACTACCACCTATATGCCAAAATGACACACTTGCAAGAAATATGCAAAGTCACCATACATCATGCATATGATAGTGGGGTCCACACCCTAAACCATGATGTGAAGGAACTATGCGATACAATAGGGTATTACCAACTATCACAAGTTAATAAGACCTTTTGTTCTTACTCCTTGATGCATACATATAATAATTTATAAAAAAATCAAAGGATGTCAACTCAACATGGGGATAATACCACATCACACAAACTAGAAAGTATGACTTTGCACTTAGGGACACATGGCACACTATTACTAGCTCATAGTTTTAGAAAAATATTTCAAATGAAAGTTGTGATGTGAAGGACCTACACAGTACAATGATAATCTAACACATGAAACACCAATGGGGACCTAAAGCTACAATGTGAACATGCTTGGATAACATAAGGAATAATATAAGCACATGCAAACACCATTATGAAAAAATAAAGGGGTAGGTAGGATGATGATATTGAAAGGGATCAAGCTATACACTTAAGCTAATAAACCAAAAAAACTAGTTAACATTAGAATAAAAGAATATAGAAGTGAAAATATACTTGAAGGGCTAAATCACAAAAGAACTAGGGTTTTAGTCATAAAAATATAAAGGAAAATCCTTATGAACTAGAAATACTGAAACCAAAGAAAGACTAGAACACTCCATCAGGGCCCATTGAAGATCTCTTAGCTCAAGTATAATCAATAGGAAGAATAGGGCTTAAGAGCAGAAGCAGAATAGTATGGGAAAAACTTATAAATTTTGAGGCCTCTAAATTTGGGAAACAACATTGGCTCTATTTTAGAATGTGTATTTCTTGCAAACATAGCAAGAATCCAACTATCTATGGGAGCATACTGAAATAGGGGACCAAAAGATGGTCATGGCAACCACACTTCAACATGATAAGAAAAGGGATCATGAATTTATAAGAGAACGAGGATACATGCAAGAAAAATATAACACAAAACAAGGAAATACAATATATACAAGGTAGGACCCAACATGCAACTAAAGACACAAAATCACAAGGAGCTTAATTATATAGCTACAATTAAAAATAACATAATTACATGTTAGACCCTAAATGAATACTCATGGCACATGGATATGGAAAAACTATTGCATTTAATTGCCTCTATCAAAGAAAATCCTACTGAAGGAGTTGATTTCTCTCAAACCACAATTGTATTCACCTCCCAATTGTAATAAATGAAGCCTTCTATCTGGATGTGTGAATCTATGGACACTAGGTAACAAGTGAAGAGTTACTTTACCATAAAATTTGAAAATATAGGGAAATCACAAATAATATGTGTTGGACCTATTCCATTAATGCATCATGCATGCTCATAACAAAAAGGGGTGAAACTTAAAAAACTAGGTCAACATGAACAAAAATGAAACTCATGGAATAAATAAAATATTTTTCACATATGAGTGCATCGTTGTCATACCTACTGACCTCTTTATTTAAATTGGGGAAAAAATAAAATTCCTCCAATTGACATGAAAAATAAAATTATACCTAATTACAACCCTATTCAACATGAGGAAGGAAATCATCTTGCACTCCAAACTAGAATTCCTTAAGCTCAAGTAAATTGTCAAGTTTAGCAACATGTCGATCTTTAACTTGGCATATATGTTGACTCAATATCATTATCAATTGTATGCTCAAACCATAGAAAGGATCCTAACTCAGGCACATCACTATCATCCACAAAAATAGGCACATCCCTACCATCCATAACAATACAATCCACAACTTATCACAAAGGAAGACTTCATAATTAGCATTATCAAGCTCTACAATTATAGGCAGCTAACATACATCACTATCATACATGCCAATGTATTCCATTTCTAGATCAAACATTTTATCTGCATCTTCATCATCATTAGTAGCATAAGAGAACACCATGAGACACCTCGTATGAAGAACCATGTTCTTGATGCAGGAGCATTTAGGGTATCAACAAAAAAAAAATTGTTTTCTTTTCAATAGGGCTAAATTTGGCAAGTTACTATTTTTAGTAAGTCTGTATTTATGCATGTATGGGCAGAAAATTTTACATAGACCTCCATAATGGTAAATTTAAGCCAATGGTGAAGACATCACTTCAATATCATTTGTCATTTGAGAGATATTAAAATTTTAATTTTTGAAAATCCTGTTAAAAATATTCGAAGTCAATTTTGAAGCACTTAGCGGCTTCAGATGGGCCCAAAAATTGGTCGAAAACCAAAATGTACCCTATGATACCATTTTGTGATAGTGTCACTTTGAGAGCTTTTAAAAAAGGTATTATAATTGAAAATCCAATGGTCATATCAAAATTTATGACCCTGCAAAGTTGCACTACCAAATTAAATTAAAATTTGAAATATCTTCTTGTGGGGCTTACACTTTCTAGAAGATTCCAAGGCAGTTATGCATTCTAGATAAAGGATGTGAATGGGTTGATAGAGGGGAGGCTGAGTAGAGTAGATTGTGGCTTTGATTTGCTGATTTTCAGATTTATGTAATAAAAAAGCCCATGTGATGTCAGTTTTAATGTTGTAATTTCATTTTCATTTCAGTGATAATAGAAAATATTTGCTTCCTTCTTGCATTTTGTTTGTGCAATTCCTTGTTGTTGTGAGTTTTAGATTGTAAGAGGAGTACCCTTCATCATTTCTTTATTCTCTATTTCAAGTTCATTTTGGTAATATGTTATGTCATACGTGCTTCTAAAATCAAACGTCTACATATTTCTTCTTATTCCTTAGTCACTATACCAACATTTTCTTGTGATGAATTTGAAGCACACTTTGTATGAGGATGAAAGTCTTGCCGTAAATAAATAGGTTCTCATATGCATCCACATGATCGTCATCTATGAAATCCTCAAGAACAAGGTATTCAAGCTAAAAATCATTGGTTGCACTAACGGTTGTCTCAACTCTTTCGTCATCAATTGCATACATGTCTAAATTTTCCTCAAGAAAACAAGAATCGGTAGCTTCAATATCAAGATTAGGGAAAAATAGGGAAATAAATCAAACAAGAATGATCTGTAAACTCCTTACTATGAATCACTTAACAACTGTTAGATTCACCAAGATACAGATTTAATTTAAGATTGAAACTGACGATGCTTGTGGATTGAGCAAATAAAGACATGAAATGCGGGAAAGTAAGGAAGCTAACAAAATCATGCACCAAGAAAAGAGAGAAAATATTTGATAACAGAGTTCACCAAACTCTGGCTACGTCTCCGGATCCACAAATATGCATGATCCTTGCCATTATTATGATGCAACTGCTTTTACGTCACCATGGTCTTTTATTGAGTTACAATCTACTACCAAGGAAGATTGTTGCACTTCAGGCTCTTCCCACTTCCACACTGCAATGACAGGATCTATCTAGCAACATGTTCGTGCCTAACTCCTTTGTCACCTTTACAATGCTATCAAGCAATAAAATTGCAACTCTCTCTCACAACAAGAGTACAATACATGAGGCATCAAGCCTTTACAAATGACTTTAAAAGTCGTGCAAAATTCTCTCAAAGAAAAACAATGAGTTTTTATCTCTTCCTATTCTTCTCAGAGACTACTCATAATTCTCTCAAAAGACTCACTAAGTTTTTATCTCTTCATTTTCTCACAAGAGACCACTTAGCTCACAAAACTCTCAGAACCTCTGAATTTCTGAATGAGAAACTCACACTCCTACCCCCCTTTTATACATAATTTTGGCTAAAAAGGCCAAAAACCACCATAATAAATAAAATAACAAATTACCAACAAATACCCTTCATTTACAAAAAACAATAACAACCCTTTTAAAACCCATTTTTAATTTGTTTATAATGCCCTTGTCATTTCTCCATTTATGGGCTATATTGTTTTGGGTATTTGTTTTTATTCTTTTATTTAATAACCATTTGGGCTTATTCATTTAATAAAGGGGTTAATCTTTGTTTTTTTTATTTTTTATGAGATTTTGTTTTAATCCCACAAAATCCAATCCCACCAAATCCTCTTGGGATCCTACAAAATCCGATCCCACCAAATGGATTTTTGTGAGATAAAATAAGCCTTCACACTTTATTTTCAAAAATAAAGCATGGTACGTGAATTTTTGTGAGTTTTTTTCCACATCACCTGCAATTCCACGTCACCATCTAGTCAATTGCCATGTCACATGCTGACATCATCATTTGACTATAACTTTGACTGGCTCTATTTTGCACATACGGACTTCGTTTTACACAAAACAAGTTGTGTCGGGTTCATCTTTGCGAGCTCTATGCATTGATGCTGGTTCTGGGAGATTTTGAGCCGGTTGAATTTTGAGGTCTCCGAGATCCACCTAGATCAAAGAAACTATTTTCTTGTTCACTACTTACATCACAACCATGTGCACACCCTATATTATCAACCTCAAGAGCTAATCCATTTGATCGCTCACTTGTGAACTTTTTAAATAATTTATCATTAGTTAAGATATTTCATTAAATATTATAGGACTCTTCCATCCTTCTCCTAGTGCTTCAATTATGTCAATGGCTAATTCATTGAGCATGTCCCTTAATTCCTCTTTCTCCACATTCTTCTAAATATTTCTTGAAATTATAAGGTTTTTATAAGATCTATTCCTTTTGTAAATATCATCTTGATACCATCTTGATGTTTTATGCTAAAGTTTTGAGGGTTTAATTTAGATATAGGGTTTATTGAAATCTCAATCCCTTTGTTACTAGTGACCCTAATATTTGAAAGATCTATCTAGTTCATAATATAGATCACGAGTCAAAAAAAATTAAATGGCAGCTAAGTACTCTCACTTCTAAACCCTCCCTTCAATGATTCCTTAAATTTATTATAATAGTTCATCTACTTTATCAATTTGATCAAAATTTCCCTTTCTATTATAGTATGAGCGATTATCTACTCAAATATGTCATGGTAGTTAAGAGGCAGTATCCATCTTTTTTGTAATTAGACTCTTACCATAGAAGATAGCCCCCAATACAATTTTTTCAACTATCTATCTATCTTTTTTGCAATCAGACTCTTACCTAAAATTAGTTTTTTCCACAATTTCTTTTATTTTCTAGATTTTATTGATATTAGACTTTTACAATAGAAGATATTCACCAATACAATTTTTTTCCTTCCTTTGACTTTTTAATATATTCAAAATTCTAGATCTGAAAAAACATTATATTCTTACATTATCATTTGAAAACATTTTTCTATGAGACTCAAAGCTAAAACAACATTATCTTTCTCTATATAAATTTTAATGATATGAAACCCACCATATAAGTTTTTGTGATCTACATTATTTTTCAAAGTCCATCATTATATGGTTAAAAATAAAATAAGATGGATATGTTACTAGCATTATGTCAAGAGTAGGAACACCTCCTCAAAATGAGGAATTTTGAGACAAATTTCTTAGAAAACTTGTCTATCACACAATACGCACGCCTTGTCAATGTTACCACATAGTCCATGCACGTTGGAAGACAACCAAGAAAAAAAGAAGACTAGAGGTCAAGCTCTGAAAGACACCCAATGCATGTGAATGGAGGTCTCCCCTCTGATAGCGATAAATTTAATGCATTTTCCTCATATTTTATCCACCTCCCCATTCTTAAGCCCAAAATCATGGGGGATCTCGAAAAAAAAGAGAGACCCAGGATATATTCACTCAAGAAAAGCAAAGTTGGGGGATGGTTGTTTATGCACTTCCTAAAGATATACTATTTCTGGGTTTAGGTAGCTCTAAAAGTGAAAGTTTTGGACTGCAATCTTTACAATGCCTATTCTGAAATTGTTCATTTTGAATCATAGCCACCCCATTATAAAACTAAGGATAAAGTACGCAAAGATCTTTGTGGGATGGGGAAACAAAATTCTATGCATGGGAAGTGGCCATGGGATGAGCATTCGTTATTCAAAAGCTCTCCTTTGTGGAAATTTCTCAAATTCAACTATGAGCTTAAGTTGGTGCAGGCCATTTTGGGGGTGAAGGGAGAGAAACTCATATCTTTCACAAGTATCTCCTTACTGCTATATCAATATTATGTATAAGTTAAATTTGCCATATAAATAATGTGAATACAAGGATCAGGTATAGATTTGTGTAGGTACAGTAAGTACATTTAATGTTTTCAAATTTTTAATTTTTAATTTTAATTGTATTTTTATCCTCATAAATGATTAGTGACAAAGAGACCAAACTATCAGTCAATTAAATGGAGGAAATGAGGAGTGAAATTAGAATGGATGGAGATGAGAATGAAGTTGGAAGCGCAAACAAAACTCATTGAATGGCCCTCAAAAGTTATGAAATTTCAAAAACCAATCATTGATATCATCAATATTATCATGTCATATAATGCTTTTACTTTATTTGATTTTTTTTAGTTTGATGTTTTATCACTATGAACCATGCTCAAATAGAATCAATTTTTCAAGGTAATGATTTCTAAAATTTCATATTTGATTTCATGAGCATTTTTGTAATGCTTAAATTATTCAAGACTATAGAACAACTAGTGATACAAGAAGCAAATCTAAATTTGCATGTATTTCTCTTTTTTTGAATTTTGATATACTTTTAACTTGTCACTACCTTCCATCCTCTAAAAGTTTGACTTCTTGTCCCCTAATATCACAAAAAAAAATCATTCCCCTTGTCGTGTAACATAATAAAAAAACTTTGAAGATCTAAACTCTTCAATGTTGACCAATACATTGAGAATGAGCAAGTTAAAAAAATAGTCTATAAAATTGTCATTTTTTTTATTGAAACTCACACAATAATGCTGCCATGAGCCATGGAATTGTGAAGCTCAATGTTTTTTTTATGTTAACCCTCATTAAAGTATAAAATACAATAAACTCCTAATCAAAATTGATATTTAATCTCTAAATTAATCATTTCAAAATAAACTAACTCTAAACTATTAAAAAAATGGTCCATTAATTTTTTGCATTAGTCTACCTTATGTGTTAATATGTACCAAAAAAATGAATATGGCTTTTGGGGGGAAGTTGGTGTGGCAGTTGTTTTCTAAACCAAATTCAAAATAGTGTAAGTTAATGCAAAGTAAGTATTTAGACAATCAAAATTTGGCCAGAATTTTCACTGTTTCCAATCCTCTGGAGGGCTCAGCTATGTGGAATTTTATTATTTCATGTAGGAAACTCATCACTTCTTACATTTCATGGGAAGTACACAAAGGAGAAGTGTAGTTAACTTTTGGAATGACTCATGGAATGGCTATCCTCCTTTGAAGGACTTTCAAGAATTACAATCAGCCATACCATTTCTATCCCAGCTATTGGGCAGTAAATTAATAGACTATGTCCACACAATAGATGAAATAACTGTATCAATGGGTTATTTTCAGGTAGGTTAGCATATTAGATTAAATCAAAACCCAAAGAAACTATGAAATACATTGAAAGCTTAAACAAATTAAAACAGTTATACCTGTTACTCGTTGCTTCCACGATTCATTTCCATAGCACCTTCTAGCTTGCAACGTATGATTGTTGCCCTCAGATTTGTGTGTATGAGCAAATGATTGTGACCAAGCCCTATGCAAGTTTTGAAGGATTTGATGACAAAATGCCTATGACAAATGACTATGCCTATGAGTAAATAATCAAATTCAATAAACTAAATGCAAAGTAAAATCTAAGCATAAATCTCTATAATAATGAAGTGGTCCCAAAATGTGAGCACAATTGACATTTTATAGAAAATGCAATTTTGGGAGGACAGACGAGATTGAAAGTTGACAAATGCTTAAAATCAGTGGACGAGATTTCATGTGACAATACTTAATCAGGGTTAGGGAAAAATTATTAAATGAGTGGTCAAGATGTCATTTGAGAAAATCAAATCGACGTTAAGAATAAATGTGATAATTAGTTAAAGAGATAAAGATTTTTGAAAATCAAGAAGATAAAGACTGCTTGATTTGTAAGATTCGAAAAATCAATAAGATAAGAGTCAAGAACTGAAAAGAAAATTTGAAAAATCAAGAATTTGCTCAATTACTTGATTTTTGGAAGAAGATTACCATTTTGAATTAAAATTAATTCAAAAATGTGGATTTTGTGTGAATAAATAATTGATTTTCAGATTATTTACTAAAATGAAGTGACAGTTAATAAAGTGAGATCATTTTAAATAATTTCATTTATTTAAAATGAGAGAAATGTTAAAATAGGTAATTGAATAATTATAGATAAATATTTAATTTAGAGGATTATGACAGATAATTAAATAAATTAATAAATTCATTTAATTATGAGAATTAGTGACATATTAAATAAATAAATAAAATTCATTTATTTAATAATCGAGAAGACATAAATGAATAAAGGTAATTAAAAAATTAAGAAATTTATTTAATTGTAAGAGGACAATAGACCCTTAGTGATGTATTGAATAAATAACTAAAATTTATTTTTTTAATAATCATGAAGAATAAACAAACATGAATTAATTAAATAATTATGAATTATTTAATTAATAGTCGAATGTGGGCCGAGGACATAATTAAATGTCATAATTATGCCAGGATGAAAGTGGTAAAATAGAGCTTGTAGGCCTAGGTCATTTTTATGTGTCTACATTTTGCCCCTCTTTGTCATAATGTAGCATGTCGCATTGTGACAAAGAAAATAAGTCAAAAATATGCCCCAATGCAAAATACAATGAGGAAAAATGACGAGGGTTACAGTATGCCCCCTCGAGAGGACAGATGGGTTTAGAGAACACGAGTGGGCTCTCGAAATTGATGAGAAGACTAGAATATGAAGAGACAAAGAAATGTTAGTGCAAAAGATATGGATGAAATGCCTATATGAGATGGGTGAGAGAAGATGACAAGACAAAAGGATATGCATGTTAGTTCCTAGACCAAATCCTTCAAAACATTACGATAAGACTTTAATATTTATTGCTCTTAATCATCATTGGGCAGATTATTGTAATGGCCAACAAACACCATGATATGACATAGATCAAGGTGTGCAAGGTCGTACCATCACATGAGGCAAACTATCACAAACAAGGATGATCATGACTCATACTAAGAATGCGATTGCCCCAGTTTTTTGTCACAATCAACCATGAGCATAAAAAGACAAGCAAGACAAGTCATGAATGTTGTTGCTCCTCTAAATCCTGTCATCGGGACATCCTCGAGGAATTAGCAACATGACTGCCAAAAAGACAAGACGAGACAATCATCATGATACATTGCTACTTCTCTAAATCCTGTCATCAGGACATCACAGAGAAACTAATAACATGACAGTCCAAAAAAAATAGACAAAATAAGACAATCATCATGATATGTCGCTGCTTTTCTAAATCCTATTGCCAGGACATAGTCGAAAAACTAGCAGCATGATGAAAAATAAAACCAACCATCATGATACATCACTGCTTCTCTAAATCCTAATGTCAGGACATCACAAAGAAACTAGTAACATGATAGTTTGAAAAAGATATGCACTAATGGAGCCACCTTCTATTAATTGTCCACTTATTCCTTTTATCCCTTTTTATTTTACCTAATAATCGCCCTAGAATGTTCTAGAAAGTGTAACTTTCCCTTTTTTTTGGTGCCAAAAGTCCTGTCGTTTGATTTCTTGCATAAGAAGATATTTTAATGAAATTCAATTTTTAGAGGGGCAGCTTCATGGGGCCATAAATTTTGATCCAGGTGTCCGATTTTCTATTATAACATATCGTTGGAAAGCGCTCGAATAGATCTACAACGTCGAATCCATTGGAGATTAGTTCATCCACTTTTCAAGTTATTTCGAGTCCTCTAAGGTTTTCATATTTAAATTTGAAGCTACATTGGAGAAATTTCTTAGGACAAAAACTTTAATATCTCCCAAACCGTGCAGGGTATTGAGATGATTCTTTTGCGACTAGAAATGTTTTTTAGTTCTACTCCTTGGGGTAAATTTTTAGGTCCATACGAGCACATTTAGACTAACTTACTAAAAATAGTAAGTGATCATTTTTTTCCTTCTCTAACTTCTAACTGTCTTACACCCCTTAAGTGCCATCATGCCCAGGACTTAAAACAACTAAAGAAAATAAGGAAAAACATTTTTTTGAGTGATGCAAAATTTCCCTACACCACTGGATTCTCCCGCATCAGACACCTAGGGTAATTTGAAAAGTGACCCTGTCACTTCTTAGGGGTTAGAGGGAAACCAAGACGGTTAACCTCAACCTCAGACAACCATGATGAATCTTCAACATGCCTTCCTCTCCATTTCACCAAGTACTCAGCATATTTCCTGTTTCTTGTGCTTCTACCCACATGACTATCCAAAATTTCTTCTATCTTCTCCTTTTCTGAAGTAGGTGCTAGAATATTCCATTGTGTTATTATTTCTTCATCAATTCCTCCTTCATGATATTCTATTAAATCTAAAATGTTAAACACAAGTGAAATATGAATTTCATCAGGCAACTCTAACTCATATGCATTTCCTGAATCATGCTTCTTCAAGATCTTGCATGGTCCAAACTTCTTCTTCTTTAACTTGTTGTATGTACCAACTAGAAACCTCTCCTTTTGGAAATGAACCATGACTTCATCTCCTACCTGGAACTCCTTATACCTCCTTTTATGATATTCCTTAGCCTTATATTGTGAGTTCATCTTATTGATATGTTTCTTCACCTCTTCATGCAAATTCTTTAGGTTCTCCGCAAAATCTTCAGCCTTGGCACTACTCTTCTCCCCCTTATCCATCTTTCTCAGTTCGGAAGCAATTCTTAGACTACTCCTATACACAATTTGGAATGGTGATTTACCAGTCCTCCTATTGATAGAATTGTTGTAAGAAATTTTTTCCTATGGTATAATCAAATCCTATCCCTTGGGCTTACCTCCTACTAAGGATCTTAGCAGGTTACCCAAACTCTTATTCACCACCTCCATTTGTCCATCAGTCTGTGGATGGTGTTGTAGAGGAAAACTAATGTGTTATGGACTTGGTAAATTCTGTTGTTAATATGATAAAGAGATTTGAAATTGGTTCAGGGCCATTAAAACATCATGGTCTCATTCATTTAATCTACAAATATCATTTCCTCAAGAAGAGAAAAAAAAGAAAAATGGTAGAAATTTCTTTGAAATTTTGAAAACCTTGAGCCCACAAGACATTTAGAAGAAGGTGAGTCATCTAGAATAGTAGCTCAAAATTTGAAAGAGCCTTCCCCTGTGCCTCAAGATGCTCTTGAGCCCCAACATGCCAAAATAACTCCTAACGACGAAGCATCAAAAAATCCAGCCAATCTTCCAGAGACCCTTGGGAATCAAGAAAATGTAGACTTAGTAAATTCTAGAGATGAGGAAACTCGTCCTTGCAAGAAGGAAAATAGGCCTAAAATAAAATTGCAAACACCTCCTCCTTTAAGGAGAAGTAAACGATTGTTTACTGAAATTAGTTGTACGGCGACTTGTGATCAATTGCATGTTCCTAAAAAGAAAAGGCAAGACTGACAATCTCATGAAACTGTAATCTAGTCATTACAAAATGAGGTCCAACTATGTGAAGAGACAACCCAAAAAGGTGAAAAGCAAACCCTAGTTCACAGTAAATCCCCTGGGCCCAAGAGGGAGGATGTCCCACTTGAGTTAGGACAAGTAGAGATGGGGGAACAATTGCCAAACTATATGGTTGTTGAGGATGAATTTGCAGAATAGTTGTCTCCCCTGGTTGCCAATGACACATAACTAGGTTCACTAGAGGTACATGATGAAAACAATATAACTGGTAATGATGTAGAGAGTCATGTTTTTCCTTTTTCTACCAATGTAGAGGTTCAAAGATTTGATCATAAAGAAATTAAATTAGAAGAATTAAAAGAAAAAATTATTCAGTTAAAATGTAAATTGTAGTAAAATGAGGAACAAATGAATAAAAAAAAGCAGGAAATGAGCATGCAAACTGAACTTCTGATGCAAAAAGATCAAGAAATTGCAACTTTAAAGACTCAAGTAGAACAAAAGGATAAAACTATTGAAGAGTTGCAGTCTCAGGTGCAATAGATTGATGAGAAAAATAAGGAATATTTGGTTAGTTTATCTGGAAAAGATAAACAAATTAAGAATTTAACTAATAATCTGGTGCAATCACTTACAACCTTTGCAGAAGAATGGGAATTTTTTTTTTTGAGCTGAATGCGACATTGAGCAAAACTATTGAGCTAGAATAGGATTTGCAAGAAATAAATGTTAAACCAATAGTGGAATCAAAAGAAGTACAGACTAAGACAACCAAAATGGAATGGTTTCAAATTAACATTCCCCCATTTTTGGTTAAATGGATGGAGAGATGCTATTTCTTGAAACAAGTAGGGGTAGAAAATGCCAGACTTAAGAAGGAAATAGTATTATTATAAGAATCTTTGATAAGCTCTACCGAGATAAAACTGATGCATGTTAGATTGGGGAGTTGTTATAAGCCTATAGAAAACCATCCAGGTTATATTCAATGTTTTTAAATGAACAATTGTTAAGATGGAATTTGTTGAGAATTTCTTGCAATCTACCTCATGATCCAGATGATGAACAATTTTTAAAAGCATTCAAGGAAGCAACCCATTTTCAGCAAAACTTGTGTGAATTTTTCGTACATAATCTGTTTTTAGAAAAACACATTGATTTCTTTATCAACCTTTTTGTTGGGGAGGTACAACTTAGAGCCTTTATGTCTACTATGCAGAATTATATTCATTGGCAGGAGAGAACCAAAGAATATTTGTAGGGAGAAAGAATTGTGGGACTTCAAATGAGATATCCCAACCGAAAACCCTTTTCCTTTAAAGCCCAATTCCAAGGACTTAAGAGCTATGAAGCTATGAGGAGCAAATATGATGACAATCTCCAAATTTGTTTTGAAAATTTCAAAGTTCATGGGCCACAGTTAATAGAGAGGGCATGAAGTGCTGTGAGGAGTGGTACACTCCTCTTCCTATGTATCTCAAAACGAGGGAGGTAATCTCACCTACCAATCTATGATGGTCCTATAGAAGGGCTGAGGCATTAGAAAAGATACAACAACTCAAAACCAAGTGGATAGGGATGCGGTATAGACCCCCATTGCTCCTTTAGCCCCCCCTACAATTTTTGTCAGACTTATATACTTGGTAGATGAGAGTTAAGTTCAACAAGGGTTTTCTTAAAAGTCCCAATGATTTGGATAAAGAAGTAGAAGATCCATATGATCTCAGTTCCAAATATGATGAATTGAATAGAAGAAGGGATGTAGAAAGGAAGCAGACTCATCATAGAGTAGGAGTACCTACTCAGGCTTAGGAAGGGGAGGGTGATGAGGTGTAAATAGCCTCATGATTATAATAAGCTAAATTCCCTTCTTTGTTCTTACCAATCACTCTAGCCATGCCAATTGTTTATTTTAAGGAGCAATAATTTTCTACTTTTTATAAAATGATGTTTAAGTATTTCTCAAATTGATTGAAATTAGCTAATGTTGATATAATGGTATAGACTTTAAGTCATTGTACATGAATTATGCATGACCGAAGAATGGAGTGGACTTTAAGTGGAATTCAAGTGGTTGAAGTTAGAGCGTCGAAATTTTGGGCACCAAAAATTTAGGCGTGCATAGTGCAACAATTTCCTTTAAAACTTTATGTTAAACTTTCTATTAAGACTTTATGGCTCCACTTAGAGCCTTTATTATGTTTTATGTCACAAACATCATTTAGTTGGTTGGTTGTAATTTTGTTTAAGACTTTTTCAATTGTATTCTTCTGCCATCTAAAAATTAGGATTTTGTTGTAATACAGTATAAATATGTGTCACTATCAAAGCAATGAGGTGATGTTGTTATGATATTCTTTGAATATTGCTCAACTATGTTCTTTGTGTTACACTTTTATGATATGAATAAATAAATATTTCTAGCCTTATTCATGCTTTCTAGTTTAATTTCTATTTTTATACATTTCAAAAATTTAGAAAATTTTACTAAAAGAGATGGCCAAAATATCCCCTGTTGCATACAGCCTTTGGACACTACCCGGTCGACATAACTAATATATTTTTAACTAAAGTGTTAGGACCTTACGATAGACTGCCACATACCATGAAAAATTCTTTGACTTGATCTAAGGGGTTTCCCATTCCCTTATATTTTTCAAACTTTGGTATCTCAAAATTCTTAGGGAAATGTATTATTGATATTGATCGATCAAAGGGGTAGGGACATAATTCATCAAAATTATATGTTTAGTTTTGGTGTAAGGTCCCTATTTGTAACCCCTTAAGAGTGTCTTTCATTTCCTTCTACTCATGGGAAAATGAATATGAAGGAGTCAAATTTGGAGGTTGAGATGGATGATTATATGGTAGTTTTGGATGGGTGGATTGATATGTGTTTATTTATGGAGTGTATTGGTGTCTATACGAAATTTTTTTTGATAAGTATATTGATAGATGGGTTATGTTGTTGAGATGGTAGTGGAGATGTTGTAAATTGTTGATAAGTAGAGTGATGGAATGTATGGGATGGGATTGTGTTTAGTTGGGAAAATATTGGTTTTGTTATGGATAAATGGGGTAATGACTAAATTAATGGTGAAATGGATGGAAAGGTTATTTGAGGTGAATTAGGTAGAGGAGGAGAATTTTAGGTGATTGAATTGGAGTGAATGTTTAGGGAATAGGGTTAGAAGTTTGAATATGATGTGAAATGATGTGTGATGGATTAGGTTGAAAATGGTTATGAGTTTCTCATTATGATTACCATTAGATTTTAGGTATATATGTAGATGTGCCATGATTCATTTGGGATCTTAAGTTCACATTGGATATATTGGCTATGATTAGGTACCATAAGATTATCATTGTGTTGTTCCATGTTCAAGTTTTCTTGTATCTTAGTAATAGATGATATGAAAGAAATCTATTTTTTTGGTTGGGTTTTGGATGATCTTTTAATCTTTTGGTATTTTTTGATTTTTTTGATCATTTGAAATTTTTTATGATTTATGATTTTTTAATTTTAATTTTCGAGATTTTTTTTTGGTTGCTATAAAGGTAAAATGAAAGATCAATGATGTTTGACTAAAGTTGATGATATGGATGGTTGTGATGGTTATATTTAAAAAGATAGTTAAAGGTGGGTTAGGATGAAGCAATGATTGATGAAAAATGATGAGATTGTCTAAATCTAGATGTAGGATAGGTGATTTGTGATTCAATCTTTCCTACTTGAGATAGGAAAGTTCTCAAGCAAGAATGACAAGGATTCTTAGACTAATTAACTTAAGATAGGCCAAGTTTCTAAGTTAGTTTTGTCCAAGGTGATAGGATGATTTGGATTTGTCAATTTACTTGATACTTGAGATAGGAAAACTTCTTAAGTACACAAGAATTAAGGATAAGATAGGATATGGAGTCTTAATTTTCAAAGTAAATTTTTGACTTAGATTGAAATTTATGATTATGTGAGTTGATTTGGTATGTGTTTTGGATGATATGGGTGAGGTTGTTTAAGGCCTATGTTTGAATGGTCAAGATTTGATGTGGTGATGTGGAAGGAATGTTTTTCTAGGTATAATAGTGTTAGGATAGGGATGTAAATGATGGTGTTAACCTAAGAGTTTAACAAGATGATGTTATGATATGGATATAAATGATGGTGTTGATCTTGAGATTTGGAAAAGATGATGTTATTGTATGGATGCAAATAATGGTGTGATCCTAAGATTTAGAAAAGATGATGTTACTATATGGATGTTAATGATGGTGTTGATCCTAAGATTTGGACAACATGAAATTATGATATGGATGTAAATTATGGTGTCCAACCAAAGATTTGGAAAATATTATGATATGGATGTAAATGATTTTGTTGATCCTAATATTTGGACACTTAGATGATGTTATGGTATAGATGTAAATGATGGTATTCATCCAAAAATTTAGATAAGATAATGTTATGATATGGATATAAATTTTGGTATTGATCTTGAGATTTGGACAAGATAATTATATGATATGGATGCCAATAATGGTGCGGATCCTAAGATTTGGACATGATTATGTTATGGTAGGGATGCAAATAATGGTGTTCTTATCTATGGATGAAACCTAAAAGGAGATGGATGTGGATGATATGTGGTTTGCAATTTTAGAGAGAGGAGATAGGTGACATTTTAATGGAAACCTTAAGGGGGGTTGCTAAATGTGATCTAGGGTTATGATTTATGGTGTTAAAATGAAATGGTTTTATGGATGATCCTGAAAATGATATTATTGGATATGGATGTTGGGGTTTGGCTAGAGATTTAGGATGAGGTGGATGACCTTAGGATGTAAATAACTATTCTTCCTAGTAGCTACTGAATGGGGTTGATGCATGTAGTTGAGTTTTGGATTTGAAATTTGATTTAGAGATGGTGAACACCTAAACCTTGGCAAGAGAACAATCATAATATAATAAAAATTAAAGACCATTATGTTTTTAAAAAAATAATTTTTTAAATTTTTGGTATAAGGCTAGAAACATGCACTTGGTATTCAAAACACACAACAAAGAAGATACATAAAAAATCTAAAATTATTCAATAAAGAGTGTCTTCTTGGTTATAATCCCCCCAATATTCCTTGTATAAGTGTGATGTGTAAGTCCTATTTTGGGGGAAATAACTAATTTTGATCACCCATTATCACTCATAATGTCACGTTGGGAGAGCATCACAAAATACACATATTTTTGGGGGAAAAAGATGAGTAAATTCTCAATGCTAACCACTTATTGGTGCATTATAACCAAGCACAACCAAAAAATCTTAATCTAGCATATACAAGATTTGTAGGGAATCCTCAATATACTTAAAAGGACAAGAGGCTTAAATATGTGAACCAAAGCCCATCTATAAGGATGGCACTGAAGATCAATCCAAGTTTGCTTCAAATTAAGTTCTAATGAATAGGCCCCCCAAGGCTATACCAAACATGATGATGAATCTTTTGAATTGTAACTTTCATTCTCCCCCCTTTATAAACCCTATCAAAACACATGGTTGAGGTTGTCCTCTAGGGTGATGAAATTCCTAGATAGGGCTCCTAAAAAGAAAATTGGGAATAAGTGTTTGTTTTGATTTTCAAGATCACACAAGCATGTGAGAGAAAAGCATACACGCCCTACTTTAGGATTTAAAAAATCAATAATTTTAAATCCCAAATAAAATTTTGATATAATTTTTTTTACCCAATATTCAATGGTGAGAAAAATTATGTAAACAAGTAAAAAAACGAAAAATTTCTTAAAATAGTCTTCAATAAGGCATCCTACAAAACCATAGACTAGCAATTTCAGATTTGTTCTTTAATAAAAAAAATATTGCATAAAAAAGACTAGATAAAAATCATAAAATAGGTTATACAATAGAAAAAATAAACTACGCCATTAGATTCCTTGAAATTTTCTAATAAACTTTTTTTTAAATCACTAAATTTAAATGACTTCGTATGCAAAAGTTATGAGCATTTAAAGACTTAAAATGAAGCATGAATTTCAAGAATTTTTTCCTGATGATGGATATGCAATCTATAAAAATGGCTTCATCCACTATGTAGGGCTTCGAACTATATTTTCAACACCTACAAAAAATTGAAGATTCAATTAGTTATGCAAAAGTTATGACGATTTTCGAAAAGTGCTTCATTAAGGCAGTTGAAAGAGAAGGGAAGGGTCCCTTGGCTCCCTACATGCTAGCCCCTAGGTGCCAATATGACAAGGGATTAAGGAGTAGATGTTGGGAACTAGGAATGAACCCCTACAACCATGGGCTAAAAGACCTACAACAAGGGGTTATAAGAAAAAACCCTAGTCGCTCATATGGCCAAGAGATTGATTATTTGAAAATATATTAATTAAAAATTCAAATTAAAAAAATAGCAAACCCTAATGAATATATGCAACCATATATTTTCCACATGGCACAAATATCATGTGAGTATATATTATTGTAGAGATATTCTAAAATATGTTGTGTATATATTGTATGGGCTGTGAACTATATATATGCTTGATATGTGTATATAATTATATGAGTATATGCTTGTGTCACCAAAAAGTGTATACCTTGCTTGATATGGGAATAATTGATGAAAAATTGGACTTAATGAGGCCTTGATTTAGTGTTGTGAGGTGTTTTACACATCCAAATTAGGTCTTGGGCCCTTGCAAATTGAATAAAATGCATTTATTGATGTCTTGTAAAGGTGTTGTAAGGTATTGTAACACATCTTCACACTTTTCTAAGACCATAATATCATATTTCTCCTAAATAACCTTACCAAGACCTATTTCAAAGTGTTGTAAAGTCTTGTAAGAAACTTTCACACTTTCTTAGGCCCGTCATCAATATTTATGCCTTTCTTATGCTTTAAATGGCCCCTTTATACACTTATAGGCCTTAAGTGTCTTGTTGAGGAAGAACCCGATAAAGATTATTTAAATTATCACAGTTCCTGAAATCCACTTAAAAATGCCCAAGTGGACTAAGTTGCCATTGGTGGTGACTTAGTCCCATTTGGTTCAAAATTCAAAATAATTTTTTTTTTTTTTTTGAGTTTTTATTCCTTAAGACCTAAGGTCGGCCCCTGCGATGAGGTATTTTTAGGAATTAGGGCATAATGGTGTATAAATATAGGGTTTTTCCTCTCATTTTAGGTTAATCCATTCACCCCTCTTTCTTTCATCATTCATTCATCATTTATCTTCTCTCTCAAGTCAAGCAAGCTAGGGTTTTATCATTGCAAGTCATCAAGATAGCTTCCAAGGACATTCAAGGGCAGATTCTTCATGTTTTGCTATAGAAATTCAAGATCAAACATCATGGCAAGGTATTAACTCCATTGTTGCATGCTTCATTACATTCTTTATTCATTTGGTTTAGTTACCTAAAAGGGGTTTGACGAAGGCAAACCCCCATGCCCTAACATTCAACATTTATTTCTCTTTCATTGTGTATTTGCAGATTTAGGCACTTTGAGGGTCTGAAAATCATTGAATATTAGGTTACGCATTGAGGACATCTCCTTGTTGACCAAGCCAAAATATCAACAAAAAGTCACTTTTAGGTCCGAAAATCAGAGTTTCAGAAGTAGACACCTGTTAGGAACTAGAGTGCAGACCAAGGGCTTTCGTTTCCACTTTCAAATTTTTAGAAATTCAGAAGTGGACTAAGTCGCCAATAGTGGTGACTTAGTCCCACTAAACCTAATTTTTGGAAGTTTTTGCAGATTTGGACACCCATTTGGTTGAAATGGGTTTCTGGGTAGTTTTTCTAGAACTGGGACTAAGTCGCCTAGATTGGCACAAGTGTCCCAGTTGACTTCTGCAACAATTTCATTAGGATTTCAGACCTTCATGCCATCCTTTTTCAGCCTCTAGGTGCACACATTTTTTTTCATAGCTTTTTGTCCAATTTTTTTTGCATTTCTAGGTCATTTTCCACATGTTTGCATATCACAATGTGTTTTCCAACAAGTTGTATTTCAATAGTTTTGTATTAAAAATAAATAGCATTTATCAATTTATTGCATTTAGATCAACTCATTTAAGCATATTACATCTCTCTTGATATTAATCTTGAATGAGGACATTTCCCATTCTGTCCCATCTCTCTCCTTTTAGGTGAAAAACCCTAGAAGTGTTAGAGAGCATTAGGGTGCCAAAATCTTTGTCCACAATGCTACAAATATATTTTATGAATATATATTTTGATATATATATGAGTATATTTCCACTCCATGTATATCTCACCATTTCTAGCATATATATTGCATGATTTTTTAGATATACCTTGATGATTTGACATGTAAAACTCTAAGATTTATTATGCATACCTTTACAATTTTATGAGTATATTGCAATCAATGTGGGTTTATGATTATACACCTATGGATATGTGTATATCCCATGAATTTGTGTCTATATATGTTCGATATTGATAAGGCCTCTATGTACACACTTGCAATCATCGTATATACATTCATGCCTCCATACCCTCTACATGTATACCTACAAGAGAAAATGAATAAAGGTATAATTTTGTGCAAGAAGGTATGGCCAATATGGCCATATGGATTTTTTTACTAAAGATTTTAGGGGGCCTAACTTTTTTTATTAGTTCACATTAGGTTCACCAAAATGAATGAATGGAAAATAGACCAAATGAAGCATTAAAATTTAAAAAAATTAAACACTTGCATCTACACACACAAACCTCATATCAAGCTCAATGTAAAGCTTTACTTGTTTTAAAATGTGGGTGTTTAATTCGCTATCCTGACAATTGTATTCCCCAGATAAAAACTAACAAAATATAGATTTATGAATGATTTCTTGTGAAATGATGAATAATGGGTTTGATTTATATTATTCTAGGAGAATCAAATGGATGGCTAAGATACAATTTGGGATCTCAAGTCTAATCCATGATTAGGGGAGTTGATGAGGAGAGGTGGAAAACATATAATATTTGCACAATATTTTAATTTTTTATTAAAATAATTATTATTACTCAACTCAAATTGAAGAGAGATAACATATTTGATTAATGGGTTAATTGCATACATGAAATAGTTAATTGAGTACATAAGGGAATCAAGGAGAATTGACTATTTGTATGGAATGGTTAACTAATTGCACATATGAGTGAGTTGATTCAATTGGTGAGTGAGACTAGGAATATGCTGAAGTGAACTAGATATATTAGATAGTAAAGTAGGTGTTCAAAGTGGATTTTAATGATTTAATAATTAATTACAGGTGCATATTAGGTGGAAATTAATATCAATTAATTTTTCAATAGATAATGGATGAAATAAATAAATATTTGGATAAATGAAATAGATAAATATGAATAAATAAATTGATATACAATGGACAATTATGAATGATAATTTATTAAATTAATGAATAATGCTAGCCTAATTTAATTAAATACTTAGGAATTATTTAATTAAATGACAAGGTGTTTGGGGTCCTCGGTGATGAATGGGTGATCAAGCGATAATGTGTATTGATGGATTATGACAAGATAATGATGTCAAAGGTAACTTTATTTTGGTGTCTACAACTATAGTTTCAAATAAAACTTACTAACATACTTGTAAGTTAGACCTTACATAAATAACCATGATACATGGCCATGGAAAATTGTTGCATTTATTTCCTTGGTAAAAAACAAGCCTATTGAAGGAGTTGATTTTCCTCAAACCCAAGTTCTATTCATCGCGCAACTACAATAAATGAAGCCTTTTGTATGCATGTATAAATATGTGAACACTAGCCAAGGAGTGAAGGGATACTTCACCATAAAATTTTCTACTAGATATGGAAACCATAAGAAATAGGTGTTGGACCTATTCGATAATGTACCATGCAAGCACACAAAAATAGGGGGTGAAACTTGAAAAATCAAGTTAGCATCAACAAAAATGTAACTTATGGGAGAAATTAAATTGTTCTCACATATGGGTGCATTATTGTAATATCTATTGACCTCTATATTTGAATTAGGGAAAAAATAAAATGCCTCCAATTTACATGGAAAAATAAAAGTATACCTAATTGCAACACTATTAAGTTGAGAAACTTCCTAATCTTCAACTTGGCATACATGTTGCTATTCAACATCATTATAACTTGTATGTTGGACCCACAAAAAGGATTCCAATTCAGACATGCCACTATGATTCATAGTAGTATAAGCCACACCTTCATCACAAAATAAGACTTCATTGTCACAACCCTCTTTTTTCTTCTCAAATAATTATTTATACTAATTAATTGATTTAGTGACAAAAGAAAAGAGATCTATGATTATTAAGGATATTTGAGGGATTGAGAAAGCCCACATTATCCAAAATTAGTTTGTTTCACAATTATTTTATTTTCTAAGTTTTAATTATATTAGACTCTTACCATAGAATATAGTCCCCAATCCAAGAATTGTTTTTCCTTCTTTTGACCTTTTAATAAATTCAAAATTCTAGATGAAAATTTCATAATATGAAAAACAATAAATCCTTGCAATATCATTTGAAAATAGTTTTCCATACTTATCAAACCTAAGAGGCTAAAAAATAAACTAACATTACCTTTCTCTATATAAATTTCACTGTTATGTGAGTTTTCATAATCTACATTATGTTTTATACGTTCATCATTATATGGATTTATTTTAGCTGAGGAAATAAAATAATAAATAAAATAAAATCAACACAATAATAGGTGTTGAACCTATTTCATAATGCATCATGCACGTACACAATAATATGAAGTGAAATTTGAAAAATCAGGTAAGCATCAACAAAAACGTAATTCATGAAAGAAATTAAATCACTTTCATATATGAATACATCATTGTCATATCTATTGACCTCTCTATTTGAATTGGGGAAAAAATAAAATGTCTCTAATTTATATGAAAAATAAAAGTATATCTAATTGCAAGCCTTCTCAAAATGAGGAAGGAAATCATCTTGAACTCCAAATTAGAATACCAGACACACTATTAAATTAGGAAAACCTCCTAATCTTCAACTTGACATATATATTTCTACTCAAAATCATTATCACTTGTATGTTGGACCCAAAAAAATGATTCCAATTCAAACACACCACTGTCATCCATAATAGTATAAGCCACACCTTCATTACAAAAGAAGACTTCATTGTCACAACCTTCTTTTTTATTCTTGAATAATTATTTATACTAACTAATTGGTTTCGTGACAAAAGAAGAAATCTATGATTAGTAAGAACATTTAAACAATTGAAAAAGTCTACATTATCTAAAACTAGTTTGTCTCACAATTTATTTTATTTTCTGAATTTTATTGATATTAAACTCTTATTATAGAAGATAGTCCCCAATACAAGAATTTTTTCCCTTCCTCTTTTCTTTTAATACATTCAAAATTCTAGGTCAAAATTTCACAATATTACATAACATTAAACTATTACAATATCATTTGCAAAATATATTTGCAAGCTTACCGATTCTAAGAAGGTCAAAGCTAAAACAACATTATCTTTCTCTATATATTTTACTGATGTGAAACCTAGCATATGAATTCTTGTGATCTACAATATCTTTCAAAGCCCATCATTATATGGATTTATTTTAAGTTAAAAATCAAATCAAATCGATATGTCGCCAGCACTATGTCAAGAGTAGGGACAGCTGAGACAAATTCCTTAGAAAACTTGTCTATCAAACAATACGCACTCCTTGTCACTGTTACCACATTTTCCATGCACGTTGGAAGACCACCAAGAAGAAAAGAAGAGCAGAGGTCAAGCTCTCAAAGACACCCAATGCATGTGAATCAGGTCTCCTCTCTGATAGCGATAAATTTAATGCCTTTTCCTCTAAATCACAACTCATGTTTTATCCACCTCCCTCATTCTCAACATATATCTCTCCACAATTTAGGTAAAGTTAAGCCCAAAATCATGGGGGATCTCAAAAAAAAAAAGAGACCCAGGATTTATTCACTCAAGAAAAGCAAAGTTGGGGGATGGTTGCTTATGCATTTCGTAACGATATGCTATTTCTGGGTTTAAATAGCTCTATACTGTCTCTAAAGGTGACAGTTTTGGACTGCAATATTTGCATTGTCTATTCTGAAATTGTTCATTTTGAATCATAGCCACCCCATAATAAAACTAAGGATAGAGTACACAAAGATCCTTGTGCGATGGGGATGGTAGCAAAGGTTGAGAAATTAATTTCATTTCAACTATGAGCTTAAGTTGGTGCAGGCCATTTTGGGGTGAAGGGAGAGCAACTCATAGCTTTCACAACTATATATCTCCTTACTAATACATCAATGTTATTATGTACTAGTTAAGTTTGCCAGGAATACTGTGAATACAAGGATCAGGGATGGAATAGATTTGTGTAGGTGCAGTGAATACATTTATATTCTTGGAATGTTCTCAAATTTATAGATTTTTTAATTTAATATTTTAGTGTCGAAAAATCAAACTATTAATCAATCAAAAGGGAAAATGAGTGACAAAGAAACCAAACTACCAATTGATTGAGTGGAGGAAATGAAGAGTGGAATTGGAATGGGTGGAGATGACAATTAAACTAGAAGCTCACACAAAACCCATTGAATGGTTCTTGAAAGTTATGAGATTTTAAATACTAATCATTGACATCATTTTTATTATGATATATTATGCTTTTATTTTATTTGATTTTTTTTAATTTGATATCTTATCACTACTATGGATCATGTTCAATTAGAATCAATTTTTCAAGTTAATGATTTCTAAAATTTCATGTTTGATTTCATGGATGTTTTTGTAATGCTTAAATTATTCAAGGCTATAGAACAATTAATGATACAAGAATCAAATCCAAATTCGCATATTTTTCTCTTTTTATGAATTTTGATATACTTTTAACTTGTCACTACCTTCCATCCTCTGAAAGTTTGACTTGTCCCCTACCATAAAAAAAAAAAAAATCATTCCACTTGCCATCCCTATCCCACAAAATGTGTAACATAATGAAAAAAAAACTTTTAAGATTTTAAATTTTCAATGTTGATCAATACATTGAGAATGTGCACATTAAAAAAAATAGTCTATAAAATTACCATTTTTATTGAAACTCGCACAACAATGTTGCCATGAGCCATGAACTTGTGAAGCCCGGTGGATTTTTTATGTTAACCCTCGTACATAGTACAACAATAACTATATTGTACAATCATCTAACCAAGGACACATGTTATGATATCTCTAGCTCATTGTTTTAATACAATACTTCAAGTGAAAAGCACGATGTGAAGGGGAAACAAGGTGCAATAAGACACTACCACCTATATACCAAAATGACACACTTGCAAGAAATCAAAGCCACCACACATCTTGCATATAATAGTGGGGTCCACACCCCAAACCATGATGTGAAGGAACCATGCAATGCAATAGGGAATTACCAACTATCACAAGTTAATAAGACCTTTTGTTCTTACTCCTTCATGCATACATATAATAATTTATAGAAAAATCAAAGGATGTCAACTCAACATAGGGACAATACCACATCACACAAACTAGAAAGTATGACTATGCACTTAGGGACACATGTCATACTATTACTAGCTCATAGTTTTAGAAAAATATTTCAAATGAAAGCTGCGATGTAAAGGACCTAAATGATGCAATGATAATTTAACACATGGAAAACCAATGTGGACCTAAAGCTACAATGTGAACATGACTGGATAACATAAGGAATAATATAAACACATGCAAACACCATTATGGAAAAATAAAGGGGTAGGTAGGATAATGATATTGAAGGAGATCAAGCTATATACTTAATTTAATAAACCAAAAAAACTAGTTAACATTAGAATCTAGAAAAATATAGAAGTGAAAATATACAAAGGGCTAAAGCACATAAGAACTAGGGTTTAGTCATAAAAATATAAAGGAAAACCCTTATGAACTAGAAATACTAAAACCCTAAGAAATACTAGAACACTTCATCTGGACCCATTGAAGATCTCTCGGCTTGAGGATAATCGATAGGGAGAATAGGGCTTAAGAGCACAAGAAGAAGAATATGGGAAAAACTTACAAATTTTGAGGCCTCTAAATTTTGGCAACAACATTGGCTCTAGTTTAGGATGTGTATCTCTTGCAAACATAGTGAGAATCCAACTATCTATGGGAGCATACTAAAATAGGGGACCAAAAGATGATCATGACAACCACACTTCAACATGATAAAAAATGGATCATGAATTTATAAAAGAACAATGATACATGTAAGAAAAAATATAATACAAAACAAGGAAACATAATACATACAAGGTAGGACCCAACATGCAACTAAAGACACGAAATCACAAGGAACTTAAAAATATAGCTACAAATAAAACTAACATAATTACATGCTAGACCCTACATGAATACTCATGGTACATGGCTATGGAAAAACTATTGCATTTAATTGCCTCTATCATTGAAGAAAATCCTACTGAAGGAGCTGATTTCTCTCAAACCACAATTGTATTCACAGGTCCCAACTATAATAAATGAATCCTTCTATCTACATGCGTGAATCTATGGAAACTACATAAAGTGAAGAGTTACTTTACCATAAAAGTTTTGATATTATAGGGAAAGCACAAATAATATGTGTTGGACATATTCTATTTATGCATCATGCATGCTCATAACATAAAAGAGGTGAAACTTGAAAAACTAGGTCAACATCAACAAAAATGAAACTCGTGGAATAAATTAAATATTTTTCACATATGAGTGCATCATTTACATACCTACTGACCTCTTTATTTAAATTGGGGAAAAAGTAAAATTCCTCCAATGGACATGGAAAATAAAATTATACCTACCTACAACCCTACTCAACATGAGGAAGGAAATCATCTTGCACTCCAAGTTGAAATTCCTTAAGCTCAAGTACACTATCAATTTTAGCAACATGTCGATCTTTAACTTGGCATACATGTTGAATCAATATCATTATCACTATGCTCTAACCACATAAAGGACCCTAATTTACGCACATCACTATCATCCATAGCAATATAATCTGTGCAACTTAAATCACAAAGGAAGACTTCATAATTAGCATTATCAAGCTCTACAATAATAGGTAGCTAACATACATCACTATCATACTTGCCAATGTACTCCATTTCTAGATCAAACATTTTATCCACATCTTCATCATCATTAGTAGCATAAGAGAACACCATGAGACACCTCATATGAAGAACCATGTTCTTTACTCCATTTCAAGTTCACTTTGGTAAAATGTTATGTCATATGTGCTTCTAAAATCAAACCTCTACATATTTCTTCTTCTTCCTTAGTCACTATACCAACATTTTCTTGTGACCCATTTGAAACACACTCTATATGAGGAAGAAAATATTGCACCAAATAAATAGGTTCTCATGTATGCATCCATATGATCACCATCTAGGAAAATCCTCAAGAACAAGGTATTCAAGCTAAAAATCATTGGCTGCACTAATAGTTGTCTTAATTCTTTTGTCATCAATTGCATCCATGTCTAAATATTCCTCTAGAAAACAAGAATTAGTTGCTTCAATATTAAGATTATGGAAAAATAGGGCAATAAATCAAACAAGAAAATATTTCTTGTTCACTACTTACATCATAACCACATGCACACCCTATATTATCAACCTCAAGAGGTAATCCATTTGATTGCTCACTTGTGAGCTTTTTAATTAATTTATCATTAGTTAAGAAATTTCATTAAATATTATAGGACTCTTCCATCCTTCTCCCAGTGCTTCAATTATGTCAATGGCTAATTCATTGAACATGTCCCTTAATTCCTCTTTCTCCACATTCTTCTAAATATTTCTTGAAATTATAAGGTTTCTATAAGATCTATTCCTTTTGTAAATATCATCTTGATACCATCTTGATGTTTTATGCTAAATTTTTGAGGGTTTAATTTAGATATAGGATTTATTGAAATCTCAATCCCTTTGTTACTAGTGACCCTAATATTTGAAAGATCTATCTAGTTCATAATATGGACCATGGGTCAAAAAAATTAAATGGCAGCTAAGTACTCTCGCTTCTAAGCCCTCCCTTCAATGATTCCTTAAATTCATTATAATAGTTCATCTACTTTATCAATTTGATCAAAATTTCCCTTTCTATTATAGTATGAGCGATTATCTACTCAAATATGTCATGGTAGTTAAGAGGCACTATCTATCTTTAGCCCCCAATACAATTTTTTCAACTATCTATCTATCCTTTCTGCAATAAGACTCTTACCTAAAATTAGTGTTTTCCACAATTTCTTTTATTTTCTAGATTTTATTGATATTAGACTCTTATGATAGAAAATATTCACCAATACAATTTTTTTTCCTTCCTTTGACTTTTAATATATTCAAAATTCTAGATATGAAAAAACATTATATTCTTGAAAACATTTTTCTAGAAGACTCAAAGCTAAAACAATATTTTTCTGTATATAAATTTTAATGATATGAAACCCACTATATAAGTTTTTGTGATCTACATTATTTTTCAAAGTCCATCATTATATGGTTAAAAATAAAATAAGATGGATATGTTACTAGCATTATGTCAAAAGTAGGGACACCTCCTCAAAATGAGGAATTTGAGCATGCACGAGACAAATTTCTTAGAAAACTTCTCCATCACACAATACGCACGCCTTGTCAATGTTACCACATAGTCCATGCACGTTGGAAGACCACCAAGAAAAAAAGAAGACTACAGGTCAAGCTCTCAAAGACACCCAATGCATGTGAATGGAGGTCTCCCCTCTCATAGCGATAAATTTAATGCATTTTCCTCATATTTTATCCACCTCCCCATTCTCAACATATAGATCACTCCACAACTTAGAGAAAGTTAAGCCCAAAATCATGGGGGATCTCCAAAAAAAGAGAGACCCAGGATATATTCACCCAAGAAAAGCAAAGTTGGGGGATGGTTGTTTATGCACTTCCTAAAGATATGCTATTTCTGGGTTTAGGTAGCTCTAAAAGTGGAAGTTTTGGACTGCAATCTTTGCAATGTCTATTCTGAAATTGGTCATTTTGAATCATAGCCACCCCATTATAAAACTAAGGATAAAGTACGCAAAGATCCTTGTGGGATGGGGAAGCCAAATTCTATGCATGGGAAGTGGCCATGGAGATGGATGCGGAGCAACTCATATCTTTCACAATTATCTCCTTACTGCTATATCAATATTATGTATTAGATAAATTTTCCATAAATAATGTGAATACAAGGATCAGGTATAGATTTGTGTAGGTACAGTGAGTACATTTAATGTTTTCAAATTTTTAATTTTTAATTTTAATTGTATTTTTATACTCATAAGTGATTAGTAACAAAGAGACCAAACTATCAGTCAATCAAATGGAGGAAATGAGGAGTGAAATTGGAATGGATGGAGATGAGAATTAAGTTGGAAGCACAAACAAAACTCATTGAATGGCCCTTGAAAGTTATGAAATTTCAAATACCAATCATTGATATCGTCAATATTATCATGTCATATAATGCTTTTACTTTATTTGTTTTTTTTTAGTTTGATGTTTTATCACTATGAACCATGTTCAAATAGAATCAATTTTTCAAGGTAATGATTTCTAAAATTTCATGAGCATTTTTGTAATGCTTAAATTATTCAAGACTATAGAACTAGTGATACAAGAAGCAAATCTAAATTTGCATGTATTTCTCTTTTTTTGAATTTTGATATACTTTTAACTTGCCACTACCTTCCATCCTCTAAAAGTTTGACTTCTTGTCCCCTAACATCACAAAAAAAAATCATTCCCCTTGTCGTGTAACATAATAATTTTTTTTTGAAGATCTAAACTCTTCAATGTTGACCAATACATTGAGAATGAGCAAGTCAAAAAAATAGTCTATAAAATTATCATTTTTTATTGAAACTCACACAATAATGCTGCCATGATCCATGGAATCGTGAAGCTCAATGTTTTTTTATGTTAACCCTCGTTAAAGTATAAAATAAAACAAACTCCTAATCAAAATTGATATTTAATCTCTAAATTAATCATTTCAAAATAAAACTAACTCTAAACTATTTAAAAAATGGTCCATTAATGTTTTGCATTAGTCTACCTTATGTGTTAATATGTACCAAAAAAAGGAATATGGCTTTTGGGGGGAAGTTGGTGTAGCAATTGTTTTCTAAACCAAATTCAAAATGGTGTAAGTTAATGCAAAGTAAGTATTTAGACAATCAAAATTTGGCTAGAAATTTCACTGTTTCCAATCCTCTAGAGGGCTCAGCTATGTGGAATTTTATTATTTCATGTAGGAAACTCATCATTCTTACATTTCATGGGAAGTACACAAAGGAGAAGCAGTTAACTTTTGGAATGACTCATGGAATGGCTATCCTCCTTTGAAGGACTTTCAAGAATTACAATCAGTCATACCACTTCTATCCCAGCTATTGGGCAATAAATTAATAGACCATGTCCACACAATGGATGAAATAACTAGTAGAGTTGTATGGAAAGATTTCATAGTGACTCCAATAGCAATTGCTCAACAACAATTGTTACAAGGTATTTTATTTGAAAGACTAGTAATAATAGTAGGACAACCAGACCGAATAATATGGGCTCCGTCCAAGGATTGATGTTATTCAATCAAATAGGTATCAGGCACTACTCAACAAAAAATCTCAAATGCAATCCAAACGACCATATTCTTTTTGTTGGAATAACATGGTATTGCCAAAATCAAGAAGCTTTACATGGTTAGTATTAAGAAAAAAGGTGCTGACAAGTGATAGGCTAGTTAAACTAGGCTTAGTTGAGCCTTTCAAATGTGTATTATGTGGTGAAACCTTTGAGGATGTAGATCACTTGTTTTTATAATGTTCTTATGCCCACTTTGTTGGATGTTCATTCTACAAAAGTCAAACTTTCATACTCCTTTGCCAAATTTAGTTTGGGATCTCCTTTCAGCATGGCTGGTGTTATATAAGTCCTCACTCTTCTCATGTTTTTGGTGTATCATTCCTACTATAGTGCTTTGGTCTATTTGGTGGGAAAGGAATAAGCGGATGATGAGGGCCACATTGCCCTAAACCTTCACAAATCACAACAATAGATACCAACATAAAAGATGCGAGATAGAAAATAACTCACTTTCAATTTATTTTCAGAAAATGGAATTACAAATTCAGAACTTACAATGATGTAGCCTCATAGGCTTGATTCATTACAACAAAATCAGCTCTGAAAACAAAATACATTATTCGGAGCCACAATTTGCACTAATGGAGCCACCTTCTACAACCCCTACTTATCCCTTTTTATTTTACCCAATAAATTCCCTAGAATGTTCTGGAAAGTGTAACTTTCCCTTTTGTTTGGGTGTCAAAAGTCCCGCTGTTTGATTTCTTGCCTAGGAAGATATTTTAATGAAATTCACTTTTTAGAGGGGCAGCTTCGTAGGGCCATAACTTTTGATCATGGTGTCCAATTTTCTATTATAACATATCATTGGAAAGCTCTCGAAGAGACCTACACCCTTCAAAGATCGGTTCATCAACTTTTTGAGCTATTTCGAGTCCTCTAAGGTTTTTCATATTTGAATTCGAAGTTGCATTGGAGAAATTTCTCGAGGTAAAAACTTTATTATCTCCCAAATCGTGTAGGGTATTGAGATGATTCTTTTGTGACTGGAATTTTTTTTGCATTTCTGCTCCTTGGGGTAAATTTTCAAGTCCATACAAGCCCATTTAGGCTGACTTACTAAAAATAGTAAGTGACCATTTTTTTCCTTTTCCGACTTCTGACTATCTTACACCCCTTAAGTGTCATCATGGGACTCAAAACAATAAAGAAAATTAGGAAAAACATTTTTTGGGTGATGCAAGATTGCCCTACATCACTGGATGCTCCTGCATCATACACCTAAGGTAATTTGAAAAGTGACACTGTCACTTCTCAGGGGTTAGAGGGAAACCAAGACGGTTAACCTTAGCCTCAAACAATCATGATGAATCTTCAACAATCCTTCCTCTCCATTTCACCAAGTACTTTGCATATTGCCCATTTCTTGTGCTTCTACCCACACGACTATCCGAAATTTCTTCTATCTCCTCCTTTTCTGAAGTAGGTGCTGGAATATTCCAGTGTGCTATTATTTCATCAATTCCTCCATGATATTCTGTTAAATCTGAAATGTTAAACACAGGAATATGAATATCATTAGGAAACTCTACCTCATATGCATTTCCTGAATAATGCTTCTTCAAAATCTTGCATGGTCTAAACTTCTTCATCTTTAACTTGTTGTATGTACCAACTGGAAACATCTTCTTTTGCAAATGAACCATGACTTCATCTCCTACTTGGAACTCCTTATACCTCCTTTTCTAATCTGCCCTAGCCTTATATTATGAGTTCATCTTATTAATCGTGTTTCTTCACTTCTTCATGCAAATTCTTTAGGTTCTCAACAAAATCTTCAGCCTCAGCACTACTCTTCTCCCCCTTATCCATCTTTCTTAGTTTAGAAGCAGTTCTTAGACTACTACTATACATAATCTGGAATGGTGATTTACTAGTCCTCTTGTTGATAGAATTGTTGTAAGAAATTTTTTCCTATGGTATAATCAAATTCTATCCCTTGGGCTTACCTCCTACTAAGCATCTTAGCAAGTTACCCAAACTCCTATTCACCACCTCCATTTGTCCATAGTTTGTGGATGGTGTGCAAAACTAAACTTCAAATCTGTCTTCAACTTCTTCCATAATGTCCTCCAAAAATAACCAACAAATATGGTATCTCCATCAGAAACTATACTCTTCGGTAGACCATGTAGTCTCACCACCTCTCTGAAAAATAACTCCGCAATATGAACAACATCATTGGTCTTATCACATGGGATGAAATGTGCCATCTTTAAAAATCTATCCACCCCCACAAATATGGAATCATGCCCTTTTTGTGTCCTTGGAAAGCCAAGAACAAAATCCATGCTAATGTCCCCCATGGCCTCTCAGGTATGGGTAATGGCTGATACAATCCAATATTCTGACTTGTTCCTTTCGCCATTTGACATACTCTACAACTCTGCACAAACTTCTTCACATCTTGTTGTGACTGTGGCCAATAATAATTCTCACTAACAAGAGCAATGGTTTTATCTCAACTTAAATGTCCAACCAATCCTCCACTATGCTTCTCCTTGGAATGTACAATTGGCTTCCTCTAAACAACATCCCATCTTGGATTAGGAAATCCAACCATCTTGTCCTATCTAATGTAATAGGTTCCAAACAATCCTTCCAAGCTTCTGCAAAGTCTGGATCTTTAGGATACAAACTCTTGAGTTCATTGAACCCAACAACCTCTAGTTCATCTCTATCAACAAATTTTTCCTCCTACTCAAGGCATCTACGACTCTGTTTGACCTTCCACTCCTATGCTTCATAACAAAAGTATAGCTCTGTAAAAACTCAACCCATTTTAAGTGCCTTTGATTTAACTTTCCTTGACTATTCAAATACCACAAAGCTTGGTGATCAGTATATAAAACAAATTCTTTTGGAAACAAATAGTGTCTCCATTTCTTCAAAGCTTGAACTATAGCATAAAAATCCTGATCATAAATAGAATACTTCTTCTTTGCATCATTCAAATTTTCACTAAAATAGGCAACGGGTTTACCTTCTTGACTCAAAACAACTCCAATGGCATTACTGCTAGCATCACAATCTACCTGAAATACCTTGTTGAAATATAGAAGTGCCAAAATAGGTTGCTCTGTAACTTTCTTCTTCAACATATCAAAACTTTTTGCTGCTCCTGTAGTCCACTTAAACTCTTTTCTATCCCCTCTCATTGTTTCAATTAGAGGTGCACAAATACTACTGAAACCTTTCATAAAATTTCTATAAAAACTTGCCAAACTGTGAAAAGATCTCACCTCTCTAGCACTCCTTGGTGTAGGCCATTCAACAATAGCTTTCACCTTCTCTGGATCCATCTTAAGACCCTTTGTTGAGATAAAAAATCCCAGGTACACCAACTCTCTTTTCACAAAGCTGCACTTCTTCAAATTGATCAACAATTTCTCCTCTCTCAGCTTCTCAAAAACTTTTCTAATATGCATCAAATGCTCCTCCAATGTCTTACTAAAAATTAAAATGTCATCTAAATAAACAATGACAAATTTACCTAGAAACTCTTTCAATACCTCGTTCATGAGCCACATGAACGTGCTCAGTGCATTGGTTAGCCCAAAAGGCATGACTAACCACTCGTACAAGCCCTCTTTGGTCTTGAAGGTTATCTTCCATTCATATCCTTCTCTAATCTATATCTGGTGATAACCACTCTTCAGATCTATCTTTGTGAAGTACTCAGCCCCACTCAAATAATCCATGATGTCATCCATCCTTGGCAAAGGGAATATGTACTTGATGGTGATCTTGTTGATGGCTCAAGAGTTTGTACACATCCTCCATTCCCCATCCTTCTTTGGTTCTAGTATTGCAGGTACCACACATGGGCTCAAACTCTCTCGAATCAATCCCTTCTACAACAACTCTTACACTTGTCTATTCAACTCGCCATTCTCTCCTGGAGTCATTCGATGGGCTACCTTATTTGGAAAACTAGCTCCAGGAATCGGATCCATCTGATGGCTAATCTTCCTTACTAGAGGAAAACCTTTAGGTACGTTATCAGAAACAATACCCTGAAACTCATTCAACAAATCTGAAACCTCTATAGATACCTCATTAGTATCTTCTTTATCAACTCTAGGGATGAATGCAAAACACATATGCTCATGACTCATACCTTCTAGGAACTTTCTTCCATCAACCAAACAAATTTTCATTACAACATACCTTTTCCTTTGCCTCGTTTAAGGGCTTCAACTTATGACGAACTCCATCCTTTGTCAAAGAGTAGGTGTTGGCATGTCCATCATGTACTGCTCGCCGATCAAACTACCACGGTCTACCTAACAACATATGAAAAACATGCATAGGCATAATATCACACAATACATCATCATGGTAATTTCCAATCTTGAACTTTAATAGACATTGTTCATTTACCAAAGCTTTATGGTCCTCAAGGTTATAATCATTCAACCCCTCAACAAGAGTTTTATTTTTTCATTTCCTAAGACCCTTCTTACCTATGTGGCCAACCCTTTGGTGCCACAACACCGTCTTTTCTACAAAAAAATTTATTTGCAAAAAATGAGCACCCTTAGGTACCTAAAAATCAAAACTGGATATGACACACCTCTTTAATGTTGGTTCCAATGATGAAGGTGAATACTCTACAAATTTCTTCACTATAGTAGAAGAATTATTGCACTAAAACATGCATGCATCTAGATGAAAAAGTAATAATTCAAACACCCTTAGTAAGCATCATAGCTCTTATAACTATCTTGCACCCTCCATTTGAGAAAATAACGTACACACTTGCATCATTCAATTTAATTATAGATAATAGATTCCATGCCACACTAGGAATATATGCAACACACCATCGATCTCGTTCAATTTCCTACAAGAGAATCCAATCGATAGTCTTCCATGACCAACAACCTTTAGATGAGAATCATCACCCAATGACACCTTCCCACCATAATATTCTTCACATTTATACTTACCCTAATGTGAGGTCATGTAAAAGAAGCATTAGAGTCAATAAGGTGTGTGCCTTCTAATGTATGTGTAGCCAAGGCCACAACAAAAGCATCACCATCATCTTGAGATGATTTATCAGATTAATCCTTATAATTATTTTTTTCTCCTATTTACAATATTTTCAAAAGTGACCAAGCTTGCCATAGTTCAAACATAATACCTTGGACTTTCCAGGAGACTTAGATCTCTCATAGGATTTGGATCTAGGCTTATATTTATTTTCATCCTTCTTTCCTTTTTCTTTCGATCTATCACCAATTGCAAGGGCCTCCTTGTTCATTTCAAAACTCTTCCTTCACATTTATTTAGAAAGTAACAAATCAACCACTTCATCCATCTTGAGCCTGGTAGTAGTGCTTTAAATGACCATCACAAGATGGTCCCATGAGTGTAACAAAGAACATAGAAAAATCATGTAATGATCCTCCTCCATTTTAACTCCAATGGAGCTTCATTGAGCAACTATCATATTGAAGGAATTCAAATGATCAACTATAGATCCACCATCCTCCGTTCTAAGAGAATACAACTTCTTTGTTAGGAATAACTTATTTACTAGGGATTTAGCCTTATAAATATCACCAATGTTTTTTCTATTCATTTGTTGCACTAGTCTCTTTATGAATCCACAAAAAAGTCTCACAAGACCCTTAACATTTATATCCATCAACTCCCAATCTTCTTATTTCATACCCATACCATAGTACAAGATATTGCAACCCATAGATCTCTATCCATGAGCATATCCTCCAATTTAAGTTTTTACAACTAAAAAATACTACCATTAAAATTCTCTATTTTAATTCTTAAAGTTCTTGCCATATCTTCCTACAATAAGATCAAAGTTCCTCTACATAGGCTCTCATTCAATTGAATATTAGTACAAAACCCCTCTACTCAACAACTAGGATCAAAGGTGATCAAGCTTTGATGTCAATTGAAAGGAAGCGAGGTGTACATAAATGATTTCTACAATCTAATGAGGAGAAAAATGTGCAAGTTTTTAATCTAAGTAGAAATACATATAAACATGAAATAAAAAATATATTATAAAATAGGTGTATATGGAGAAAACCCTTTCAAGAGAAAACACCAAACTCCAAAGTGGTCCAATGTATTATTCAAAAAATGAATAGATTAATACACATGCAAAGAAAGCCTTCACAAGAGTATCACCAACATACAAATTTGAAGTGACTCTAGCAGCATAATTGTACCTACAAAATTAACCATACAAACTACAACTCCAAGAATCAATTTATAGGCAAGAATTCAAACTAAAAACCATTAGAAAAGCCACAAGTATGGCACCAAGACTTGGGTCCAAATTCTAAAGCCACCTTCTTGGTCTTGGTCTTCTTGGGTATTATAGCATATTCTTGATATATCTTATGGATGTCATACTTGCCATATTTGATGACCCAAACTTGGATGCCTCAATTTGTGTTCATTCAACATATTCAAAGATGCTTGGTGACAAGTATCCATACTTGCCAGAATATTGGCCAATATTTTGATGTAAACGTCATAAGAGTCTATCATAGGCAACTCCCCTCATGACGACCTTACACACATCACAAGATGCCAACACATGGCCAAATCATGCCACCTAAAATTAGGGCACCTACCTCCTCATATAAGGACAAAACTCACTAAAATATGAAATCCAATAAGCCTCCAAATAGGATGCCAACTCTCTCACAAGAAGATAAAACTAGTAGACGACGAAATAGTGAATGCATACAAAATGCATTAAAATAAACATTAGGAATGAAAGGTTGAGATACCTTTTCCCAACATAGTATGCAATGAATATGATATGCTTCATTATTTGTGAAAATAAAATATTTACTTGATTTAGGTCATTTTTTTTTGGAATTGAAATTCATATTTTACATGCCACACCTACAAATGCTACTTGCATAGTTATCTTAAATATATATATCTAATATATGTTGATAGATATCAATCTTGAGATTCCTATATCAAACTTGTCACATATATTAGTGCAATAATAAAAGCAACCTTTTTAGAATAGCTTATAATAATTAAGTACATTAACAAATAAATCACACTTAACCTAGATAAATCAAAGTTGGGTAAATAAATGTTTTTTCAAAGAAATTAAAATACAAATGGAAGGTGTACATAGCAGTTGAACTAAATATGAGATATAATGTTGATGATTTGTAGAATTAATTTGTTGGGCTAAGAAAGCAAGTGCATGATGCTCTAGATGCAAATTCATATGTAAGTACCATTTTTTTTAGTGTTTTAAATGTAAATTTTCTTGGGAATGCTTCTTATATTGTGGACAATGCTTGCTATTTTTGGATGTGTTTAAATGTTCAAATGAACGTCTTTCAATATCGAGAGATAATGAATAGTCACACAAACATGTGCTAGGTTAGCTTCTAATGGCTAATAGGAAAGAGTAGGAGTCAACAATTTTGAAATTCAAAAAAATAAATTTCAAGTTAGATCTATATTATGTAAGAACGCTTTAGTATATCGTGAGATTGACCCAAAACAAGAAATGCCAGATCTCAAGATTAGGGGTGAACATGTGGGAGCGTAAATGAGTAAGAACGCTTTAGTATATCGTGAGATTGACCCAAAACAAGAAATGTCAGATCTCAAGATCAGGGGTGAACATGTGGAAGCGTAAATGAGTTATAGATCAAATGAATGAGAACATGTGTTAACATGACCATGATAAAATTAATTGTATAAAAGTACATATAGATAAGAAAAAGTGATGGTGGATAGAAATTGAGAAAGCATCCAAACTTAACACTATTCCATGAAAATAACCCAAAACTACATAAGAATTGACATGAGTAGGAAAAAGTAGCACCTCAAAAATATCTCAATAAAAAAAATATAAGTGTAGTTGTATGACTAATAAAAAGTGGCGAAAGTTGTGCACTTTTGTCATATGGTGAATGATTTTATAGAGCCTAGGCACCTATCTATTTTCTTATTTGTCTGTTCCCGAATTACAGGTGGAGGGTCCCACGGTTCGCCCCCTAAAAATTCCAAGTGGGGAGCGTAATTGTGACGTCATCACAGCCCACAAGTTCTACGTGAATTTGGACCGCACCTTAATACGTCCTCCCCATCGCTTTCGCCCATTTTCTTCAAACACATAACTGAAAATTGATGGGCAAGGAAAGCTATTTCTTTACAACTTTTGCTGAGCCTAAAGATAAGCATCTAAAATGCCTACAACTTGCAAAAAAACATTGGCCCAATTTCAAATCAAAGCATTCTTATTATAAAACTATGCTATACATGCACCAATTTTCAATATATTATAGTCTTAACCGTCCTTTATCTTTATGAATTGGAAAACTCATACATCAACCAAATACTACACTTGTAGCCTAATCCTAGGCTAAATAAACAAATGATTTAGTTGATTGGAAATAGTTGGAAGTTAGTTTATTGATAGATATTTGTAAAGTTACATTAAAAAAAAGGGGAAGGAATATGGAAGCTAAAGATGTTTATAATTTGATTAATCAATGTTTAGAAAATAATATTTTTGACATGTTTAGTATTTTATAATTAAAATAAATTAGAAATTTGTTGTGAGTTGATTTTGAGTACATAGATTTGTTTTTTAATGGGTGGATCTTATTCAATATTCAATGTACTTTGGTAACTTGGTTTGTTGTGATCTTTAGTATTTGAAGATGTGTAAGGATGATAGTGTATGTAGATGGTCTATATGTAAATTCTAATGCAATGAATTCCTTTTAAGCTCCAAAATCCAAGTTTTCTTAGAATGATTGCTCTTTGATAATTAATTCATCCTTATTATTCCTAAATGGTCTCCTCTATCAGTTAATCACATAAATGAGTTGTCTCCAAATTTAAATGACAAGACACAACAATAAGTCATTCAAACATGTACCAATTTGGCTACCATTGAATAATAAGAAAGCACAACAGTCAATAATTTGTATTATTAAAGTTTGGGGTTAATCACGAGCATCTCAAGATTGAACTTTAGCACTATGGGATTGATCTAGGACAAGGGAATGCACATCTTAGGATCAAGAACACATGCATGCAAATGTGAGCTAATAATAAGGGGGATGTATGAAAATATGTGCAAATAAGAATGAGATAAGGTTGAACATATGGAAATGTGTATGTAAACACATAGATCATGTAAATTCATGCAATAAACTTCATAGATATTAATGTGACAAGTAAGCAGTAAAATATGAGATGATAGCCATTTAAGGTACAAAAGCTAGAGATAGCCATCAAGGTACATAAGGTGTAAGGCCCTTTTATGATCCTTGTAATGCCTCTGTTTGCTTGTTGACTCTAATGCTATTAACTAGTTGGACCATTTGGTGAAAATTGTTACTCTTTTACAAGTATATTTTGGTGATATCAACCTCCTAATTAAATTATACAGATAACCTCTTGATTGCAAACTTTATATTGTTAATTGTTGAATTTTATTAAGGTTTTGAATGTTTTAACTTGATTCATTTTAAAGTGTGAGATTCACTTATTGATGTAACCCTAGGCACACTCCTTACACTTAACAATCTTGCTAATCCCATTTGATTGTGAAACTTACATGAGATCTTCTAACCTTATAAATTTTGATTTGTAGACTTCACATTGACTGTCTTGTATTATTAGATTTTAAAATGCACTATTTAACTTAATGGATAAGGTTTAAGTAGTAGAGGATGAGTGAATAAACTAAAATTAGATAAAGTGGCCTAATCTCTAATATTAGGAGTTAATTCAAGGACATGAATTCTGAGATGGAAATGTATGCTAATATTATTATATAATCAATTGTTGATGTGGTTACATTCTTTGACGATGGAATTTCCTATGAGTATGATCATGACAATGGAGAATTAATAATTAAATAAACTCATATGACTCTAGGTGATGGTAGTGCTAAATTTTTTGAAGGTAGAATTATTAGTGAGTAGACTTGGGTAAGCTTTGAATGCATCATATATTGATAGTTGTAACTTTCTCGTATACAATTATTCTAAGATAAATTAAATAATATGATGATATATTATTCTTAACCTTAACATTCATACCATTACTTAATTGAAAATTCAAATGCTATCAATGATACTTAACTAGATTGAAAATATTATATTGCATGATGACTTGAAAACTAATTATTAAAATTATGTTCCATTTGGAATAATAGAGTTAATGAAGATTTATATCAAATTTACAAAAATGAAATAGAATATAATCAATTGAAATATAATTTTAATGCTAATTATTAAGATGATTCATAACTATTATGTATGTGATTTACTTTAATTGGTGTGGTTGAGCAGTGTAATCTTAATTGCTTTGGCTATATATTTTGACAATGTATTGATGTTTGCAATAAGTGCCCACGTGTATAGAATTGCTAATGAAAAAATGAGAGAATTATCAAGAACCGTAATTTCCATCCTAGTTCACATTGTGAAGCAACAAGATTTGTAATGTGTATCTCAGTGAGCCAAATTCCTTAACCTAGAGTAGACTAAATCCCTAAACACTTGTGTATTGTTATTTTTAGGACTTTATTTCAATGTGTTAGTGTTCATGTGTACTTCCATGTGTTTAAAAATGGGTGTAATAGGGAAAGGGTGGTTGATATTTGGGGAAATTTTTATAGGTGGAGGTTCAAATTTTGTATTGTAAAGTCATTTTTGGGATCCCAATTGAAGTACCTATGAGTAGGGTGCTTTGTGAAGCATGTAGAAAATAAAATTATATATTGTAAAGTCAAATTTAGGACTCTAACCCAAGTATAGGGTACTTGGAGAAGGGTATAAGATATATTTTGGGGTTTTGTAGTGTATTTTAAAATCTCTTAGAAAGACCAATAGTTTATGAAGATAAGTTTGGGTAGAGGTACACCAAGTCAACCCATGACCTTTTAGATTTGTTTAAGAAAATGAACCCCATGTTTTAGGTAAGGAGACCCATGTGAGCTTAGATGGGTGACCATGTTTGATTTGATGTGATGTAAGGGACGTTGGCGTATAGGGAGAGAGTTGTCATATGTATAATTCATCCTATTTGATGGGGGGTTGCAATGAAACTATTATATAAGCCTCTCTTTTGGCCTTTGTGAGGGATTCTTTTTCATTAAGTTGGCATTTTTATTTGGATATGGAGAGAAAAGTAAGGAAATTGGAGGGAATTTCAATGTTTTGGGAAAAAATGTTAAATTATCTTGGCAATATTTCAATGTAGCTAAGTTTTGAAGAGGGTAGAAAAAATAATCCAAGTGGAAGAAGAATCTTCAACTCATTCCTTGTTTAGAATAAGAGAAAATTTCAAAAAAAAATAATTTATGAGTTATTTTCTTTGAAAGAGTAAGAAGAATTATGGAAATTTGATCTTAAGTAGATCTTGTGATGGATTTTTAAGTTGGTGTATTTTATTATTTTTTGTGTTTAAGCAAGTAATATTCTCCTTTTAGGTGGATCTGTTATTTTCTTTTCTAAGTTTTCCTTTTTATGTATTTTGTGTTTGTCATGTGAATTCCAAGGTGTAAGATCTTATCCATGTGATTTGTAATGCATGTAAGTATTTTCTCAAGGTCCTAGTTCATTATCTTGGATCAAGGGATGGTAGCCATATATGGCTTGATGATACATCATATTAATTAGGTGAAGAGTATTCTCATTCCATTACAATTTCTTCTTCAAGATTGTTGGCTCTCAAAGTTTCTTCTACTTGAAAGGAAACCAAGACTAAGTTTTTGGAAAAGAGATTTAATAGTTATGAAAATTTTATGTAAAGAATAAGTTAGAATGTGAAGGTGTGTGTATGACAATTTTAGAAAGTGGGCTATTTATTGTAGATTTCTAATTGTTTGAATTTAAACATATAAAATTTCTTCCTTGTAAATTTATAATTTTTAAAGCTAAAATAAAAGTTTAATCTCGATCAACCTAAGATATATTTGACACAAACAAGTTAATAAAATATACTCATAGTCATGTGCATTTAAATATGAAAATAAATGATTAAATTCTACTTTACATGGAATACAAAAAAATACACATTCCCTTAGAGAAATTTGCATATAATGTATCTATATATAATATACTATATATGCATATATTAACAAATATATATATATATATATATATATATATATATATAACAGTATACCTTCATACCTTTCATTTCTCATTCTAGAAAAAATTATCTAGTTAAATATACTAAAATTAGAAAACTAACAAAAAAAAAAAAAATGCAAATCCATTTTGTTCATATCTTACAATCATGGGATTTCATGAGAACACATTTATTTAAGCATTTTTCAAACTATTCATATGCCTTGTCTATACTTCCACATTTTGCATATGTCTCTCTTAGCATATTTGCAACTACAAGATATTACAAAATTTCCTTATCCTTGTATGTTTTAGGATGTCCATACCCTATTCTAAACCTAGCATAGGTTGGAAGGATGATGTATAAGATTGTGGAGACTAATATTTGCACTTACCAACTATATTTGTATACAAGATTTAACTAACAACAACAACAATAATAATAATAAAACATTCAACTAAAAAAATTAAATGTCATCCTTGTACCACGTATGTGAGTCTTATGAGAGTGGTTTGAGGCCCTATAATAGATGCATGAAACCCTATGTGGGCACAAATTGTTGGGAACAACCCATATGGGAGTCATCACCTATAGGGATTGGTGGCACCTCTTTGGGAAAGCTCGTCTCTATCAAAGAAAACTATCATTCCATCTTAAGCCTCCACCTGTTCCTCTTTATAGTTTGACCCTATGTGTTTTAAATATTGCAATAACCCTATAAAATGGTCTTCCTTGCAAAATAGAAGAAAGGATATTTAAAAAATATATTTTTGGTTTTTGTATGTAATATACAATAAAATCAGGTTTCCACTTATATGCAATGTTTAACTATGTTTTAAATATGTGTATATTTATAAATGAATATAATATTCATAGGCAATTAATAATTTATATACCATTCGGTTTGAATTTATTAATATATATATATATATATATATATATATATATATATATGTATGTATATAACACATGTTCATATAAAAATGATATTTAATACAAATTAAAATTGGCATATATATTTAGGATCTATATGGGTAACCATAATATTGTTACATATAATATTGCAATAACATTATATAATTATAGAGGAGGGGGACTGACTGCTTAGGACCCCAGGCCATGGGAGGGTCTAGAACAATAGGTTGCCTTGATCTACCTCAAGCTAACAAAATGTTTTGGGAGATTTTAAAGTTTAAAGGCTGAAAGGAAGAGCAACCAAGTTGTTGTTGTCCTTTTACAAGCTCAAATGTTTCAGGAAGTTAAGTGAGCAAGTTTCCAGAGTCTAGACTGCAACTCAGACAGCTCATTGCTAGGGGACTACAACGTGGGACATGGATGTCAATGCAGCGTGCTAGCGTCTTAGTGGGGGGCATTGGCGTCTATACAGACAGAAAGTGTAAGATATAGTCAAAAGCTAAGGAAAACCTTCTAACGACTTAACAGATGCAGTTTGATGGAATAACAAAAACAAAGAATAACAAAATAACATAATAGCAAGAAGAATACTTTAACTAATCTAATTATGAAATGACAAAGAGGGGTGAGGAAAGCACACCTTCCTACCCACGAATTGATATCTTCAAGATCTTCACCTCAAGGAGAACCTGCACACAGAAGACAAAAAAATGTTGGGGTTATGTTTAGAGGAATGCCTCATTCAGTCACTCGCTTTGGTGTTTCCACCTCCACGAACAACCAAATAGCAATGATGATAGAAGTATGATAAAGAAAGTATGTAGAAATAGAGATACCAAGCAATAAGCAAACACAATATGCTACGATATCGATACGATAACGCAAAGTGAATAGGAAGTGGGAGGATATCACCTTCTCAACCAAGTACACTCAAGGAAAATGGAGGAAGATGCGAGCTCGCAAGCTTTCAAGAGCCAACAATGCTGCAACAAGAAAGAGAGTGAACCAAGAACACACCAACTTGCAGCTTCAATGGAGGTGGTGGAGATTGAAGGAGCTGAAAGAGTAAAGATCATTGTCCAAAGTGTGAAGGTGATCCAAAAGAATGAAATAATGAAAGAGATAGTCTTTTGAAAGGTGAAAATAGAGGCAAAGGAGTCATTTGAAGTCGGTCTAAAGGGCAGGAGACATTACTTTTCGTGTCCAATGCAGGAGTGTAACGCCTCTGTGGATTCCAGAGGTGGGGATCTTGTTAGGATGACAATGCGCCATGAAGACGTCCGCATGTCACACTAACATCCCCGACAGAATATCTCCCATTGACACAAAAAATAGTTTTCAAGTGGATAGGGAAAGGTGGCAGAAATATGAATTATATTATCGGATTTAAATTTCTAAGGTAGGAGGTAGCGTAAACGAGGAATTTGCAAGGGAGTGCAAATTCACACCATTACATTTTTCCCCCACTTTAGCGAGCATAAGTGTTAGTGAATGCATGGTAAAGTAGAAAGAAAGCTAAGAAATGTATACCTGAACCGCCAATGAAGTAGACCGCAACTTGGTGAACTCAAGTGTAGGGGAGAGAGAGATGGCTCCACAGGTACTTGGTCTTATGGAGATTTGAACAAAAGCACCACAGGTGCTTGATCCTGTGGAAGGTGAACAAAAGGCTCTACAGGTGCTCGATCTTGCAAAAGAGGCACCATAGGTGCTCGGTCCTGAGGGAGGCAAGATGTGAAAGGATCTACAAAGTCTGATTGACCATCACAAGTGCTTGGTTCTGCAAGGAAACATGTTAATCCGTAGAAAAAACATGTTAGTCAAGAAAAAAGTCACACAAATAGAAAAAAAGTCAAATCTCAGAACAAGAAATCAAAGGAAAATCTTTCAAAGGGGTCCCTCGAGAACCCTTCAAAAGAAAGAGAGGTCCACTCAAGGGATGCTTTGTTTGAAAAGTAATGACATTTTTTGCAAGAAAACAATCTTTTCTTCAAGGAATCCTTTTGAAAGATTCTCTTTTGTCAAGGAATTTGAAAAAGAAGAATGGCCTCCTCAAAGTCAAATTCGTAATTATTTTTGCTACAAATTTGATTTCAAAAGAAAATCTTGCTATGGGATCCATAGTGAAGGATGCAATTTTTGAAAAACTGTAGAGATTTTTAGCAAGGGATTCGTTAGCCACCAAATACACCTTATTGAAAATCGAAGAAGTAGGAGCCCCCCCTTAGGATGGTGTGTACAAAATGAAGGAGAATTTGGCATCCTAAGCAGAGGATGATCATGCAGAGATGTCATGACCCACGATACATGATGAGATGTAGATTTGGAGATGTTGTCTCACATGTGATGGACAACACATAGGCACCACAATATCAAGAAGCAAGAAAAGAAGAGAGAAAGATAAAAAGAAAAGGAACAATGAAGACAAAGAAATTGAGAGACAGGGGGATTTGATAATTCGAGGTTAGAATTGCTCATAGATATAGATAGATAAATATAATATAATACATGTATGAACTTTCATCAATCCCCTACTATATCAGAACATGAAGAAGGGCACATGAAAATAAAATAAAAATAAAAAATTGGGTCAACATGGAAGGGAGACCTAAATGCCTCCAACACTTTGCATCATCCCCAATTGTTGAAAATCAAGGCACAACAAATAGAAGAATGATGCAAAAAATAGAAGTCCATGAAACAAAACATTCTTGTATCCAAGCACCTACAAGGGTGGAAAGGGTCCTCCAAGAACACATAAAACAAGAATGGGGGAACACAACACACACACACAAATCTAATCTACATGTAAAGAAGAGGTGCTCTCATAGTCCTCATTAACCAAGAGGTCATTGTTCTCCCAATCTAGATCATTATAGGGAGAGGGAGGATGAGCCTGTAAGGTTTGGATAGCAATGGGATCACCATTTGACTCTCTTGCAACAAGAGCTAAGGAAGAGGGCCTCTCGAGGTCTTCTACGCTCAACTCTTGTGAGGTAAACATCATTGATCTTGCAAAGATCACCGATAGAGATGAGACAACATCCACCAAGTTGAACATGCACTTGATGGGAGTGCCATGTGTCAACCGAGCAAGTGAAGAAGGAGGCGCCTAAGATCCACCGTTGATCTTGTCGAGAGATATGGTGACACACTTAGGAGACACTACGGCTGCCTCCATCACTAGGATGACATGAACCAAAGTAGAACCTTCTCTTGAAGAGGACGATCCTCTCTTTTGAAGCCCATTAGAAGTACATTTTTCCTCCAAATTACACTTCATCAAAGGACGCGAGATCCCCATAAAATAATTGGAGGGCGAGGAGGAAGAGGACAAGACCATAGTGGACACCACCGAGGTATTCGGCATATCCACGGGCTTAGGGAAAGGTGGGATTTTTAGAAAGGACATTAGGAGAGGAGGCTCAACTGAGAGAGCGATGAACACTTGCACCCTTTTAAGGTTAGGGTCATCTGCACTCATGGGAGGAGGTGGAAGCAAGATTGAGGCACCGAGAACTGAAGCAGAAGGGGAAAAAGAGGGGGGCACAACAAAAGACTCCAAAATAGGAGATGTTAGCTCCTCTTCCACCTTTTGCACGACAACCTACTTAGCAGCTAGAGCCTTTCTTTGACACTTACGTTCATACACAAGGTGGTTTCTCTGGCTCCAAGAGCTGGAAGCTACAATTTGAGGAGGAGCAGAAGGTTCATGTTCTTTCATGGGAGTGTCTAGAGTCGTTGCCGACGAAGGGAGCGAGTCTTGCATAGAAACATGAGGAAGAGATGCAGGAACATAAACAACAATTGACAGAGAAGTAGACCCAAGCGCCTCGATGACATGCCTCTTCCCATTCGCTACCCTAGGGGTAGGAGCAATAGGAGGCCATGAAGGCCAAGACATAGAGGCAACTCCATAGGGATCCTTCCCCTTACCATAAACAATAGGCCGAGGCACCGTGGGTAAGATAGGAAGCTCGAATACTTAGCGCTTGGCCTTCCACCAAGTGGGCACCATCAGAATTTTCATGAGACACATGGAGGTGGAAGCCGAAGGCGCTGTAGCAAGAAAAGATGTGGAAGCACATGAAATAGTAGAAAAAGAGGAAGGCTCCTAAGCATGAGTAGATTTCCCCTTCCCCTTTTGAGAGGAGGAAGAGGTAGCCTGTTGTTGTGCTACCATAGAAGCCTTAACCGAAATAGCATAAGTGGAAGGAGGGAAGGTCAACTTCAATGCTATACCCCCATTCTTATATTTAACATAAGTACGATAGCAGTAGGTTCGTCCTTTGAGGAAGCGGACCAACAGGGGTAGGCCAAAAGTGATCTAAAGAGTAGCCTCCACACGACACCAGGGGTTTATACCCAGTGTCATGCACAACATGAAATAAGCCCTCATGAGAGAATTTAAAACATTTATGGATCATCGAAGGAATTTCGTTCATGGAAACTATCCATGGAATTCCTAGCTTCACTTTGAACAAGTTAGACTTTGAGATGATATCGAAAACAATATTCACGACCTTGGGACCTACCAAGACCAAAAGAGAGATAGAACCAAGAGGAGTCAACGAGAGTCCATCTGTTGAAATGAACAAGACAACTGAGAGGTGGGGTGAATTAGTTGTAGCAAATTAAACCTTCAAAACCCCTCAACAATAATAGATCTACAAGCATTCATTAAGCCATTTATTAGATTGGTTAAACATGAAATGTAGATAACATAAACTGAAATCACAACACCATACACATGAGAACCCCATATTTACATGGAAAACCCAATGATGGAAAAACCACGGTGAGGATTAGCTCACAATATAAGTAATAGAAAAACTGGTACAAAGGGGCTCACTACCAGAATAGGACACACTATCCAAAAAGGCTGATAGCCAGGGCTCATTGCCACAGAAATAATACAAAAGATAGAAGAAGAATTTTACACAAAGAAAACACTTCTCAATGCAACAAGGAGTCCACCAAAATTGTTTGCACACTTTCGTAGTCTTCACATAAAATATTTCAAATGCCTTCAGCTCACTACCTTCAGGAACCCTAACATGAAATTTTCACTGCTCTGCTCAACTTTGCATCACCCACATTACTTGCAACAATCTAACATCTATCTTTCTTCTTACTCTTTCCACACCCTCTTGCATCAACACAATACATATGTATATTGAGTTCAATCTCAAAAACTTTCTCCAATGTCGGCCACTAGTTGTTATAAATTCAAATTCGAAATAGGTTGGCACCTAAACATTCCCACAGTGGAAAGGAGCAAAAGGAAACCTACATAAATCCTTAATTAGGACCAAAATAGATCCCAACACACTTCAACATGCTTCTACAAGCCTTGCATGTAGTGTTAAACACAAGATCAACCAACACCCGTACAAAACACCATAGACATTAAGTACACGCTTCCTTAAATCAACTCGAAAGTTTCAAACAACATAATTCACTTGAACTCAATCTAGAATAATCCACGAACTACATAAGATTCATCAAACACTTCATCCAAGCTCACATCAAAAAATACTTTAACTTAGGACAACTGAAAACCCTTATTTGCATACTGATAAATGAAACTCTCAATGTACTGCACCAAATCAAGTTAAAACTTGAACACAAAAAAATAAAATAATAATAATCATCTTCTCAAATCTGCACAACCTGAAGCCAAATTATGGAGAAATGTGGAGCAAATACATTTCTCCTAGACCACAAAAAACATCACTAAACAACTGGTTCACACACTGGTGAAAATATCTCACACTCTACAACGATCTGAAACCTAAATTTTGAATATAGCAACCTTTATCAACCTTAAATAACTTATAATATCCACACATGCATAACATCAACACAGAAAGAACATGGAGAACAATACCAGAGCACACTATGAACATTTGCACAACACAGTTTACTCTTTTTATTAAATTTTCTCAAAAGCACTTGGAAACCAAGTACCGGAAACATCATCTCAGCTCATTACTTTATTCTAACACACCTTCACACTCTAAAACAAAAGAATAACTCCATGTACTCATAACACTTCCTCAAGGTTACACATGCACAACCCGTTTTCCTCTTTTCCACAATTTTCTCAATATCCTCAACATCTTCATCCATAGTTGACACCAATGACAACACCGGTTAGTAGACTTCCTGTTGACATCAATGACACAACCATCATTCTTGCAACACCATCGTGGGTACGCATAGTGATTTTTTTCTTCTCGTATTCCTCCTTATGAAGGAAATTTAGAAGTAATGTATCCTCTATGATCACATTTACACGACTCGCGGGGTCCAGTAAGATCCCAATCACAATGTTTCCATTGAGGTGAGTGAGAATGTATAAAGGAGAAGGCTTCCCATTCACAAGTAGATCCTGTGATGTAAAGGTTAGATCTGGAAAACCAGTTGTAGGATGAGTTGGGGGAATGCAAGTAAATGAAACCACATTAGCATACTTTGAAAGGACTTCCTCAGAAGGGTCCAAACGGTCAGCAATCAAGTTCATGGAGTGTGATAGAAAAAGGTGTGTAAATCTGCAACTCACTATTAGCTTTTTCCACACATTTGTATTCTGCTTTTTCCCATCGAGGTGGATAGTACAGTCATTGATGTGATCCTGTATCTCATGATGCAGGTGCATACATCACTCGGTATTGTGTCCATTAATCCGATGGTATTGGCAGAATGTATTTTCTTCATACCAATTAGGGTAGGGCTCAGTAAGAGGTTGAGGATCTAGTAAGGTTATGGTCTTATCCTTCAATAAATTTTTCAAGATAGAGGAGTAGGATTCAGAAAAATTTGTGTATTGTCTATTATGTTTGAGGCTTTTGTCACTAGATGTGGCGACTACATTCGCAATAGATTTACCCTTACTAGAGATCAACACAACGGACCTCCCCTCAGGATGAGAACAGGAGGAAGATCCCCCAAACTAGGGAATCGTCTGTTGGTATTCTTGTAGGGCCACACATAGATGCACAAAAGAAGGGTACTTCATCAAAGTGAACTTCTCCTGCCATGACCTCTATAGGTTAACGATGAAGACCTTCTACACATCTGAGTCAAGCAGAGGGTAAGAGATATGTGAGAATAGTGCTTGATGTTGAGCAACGAAGTTAGTTATCTTCTCATGCTCTCCCTACTTACATCAGATGAGATCTGAAAAGGTCATCTTCAACCCGACGTTCACCTAGAATTGTCAGAGAAACTGATTCACCAGCTGATCAAACAAGAATATGGAGTTATCGGGCAAGCAATAGTACCAATCTAGTGTTGTGTCCTTGAGATATCTAGGAAATAACTTGGCCATCAAGGCATTGTGGTGAAATAATTTTGTGCACATCGCATTAAATTCTGACATCTGTGTTTGCAGGTCTCCCTTACCACCATACTTCTCAAATTTAGGAATCTCCATTCCTTGGGGGAAGGGAGTGTTCATAATTTCTATCGAAAGAGGACTATAATGAAAGAAAGGTTGAAAGATCGGTTGGGAGGTGGCCAAGGAGAGGTTCACAAGTTGATTATGCATCTGGCCCATTTTCTGTAGCAGAGCATTTAGAACAGGGTAAGATGATGAAATAGGACCAGTAGAACCATCTCTAGAACCATAGCCCCCCACTCCTTGAAGGCTTCCACTGCCAAAACCAACATGGCCCCTAGAGTTACCACAACCAAAATTAGAAGGAATAGCACTAAAACCAAGAGGGATTTTGTTTACTTTGACGGTTAGAGGTGCCTTGAGCATAGGGGTTGTGTTGACGGAAGGGCACGATTCGACCATGTATACCAACGTTATGGGCATTGAAACTCCTATTTGTCTTGCAGAGGTTTCGGGCCTAGAACCTCGGGTAACACCCGATCCATAGTTGTATGAGGGGACATATGTTTCAATTATGTTAGTGATTCCTTAGAGGAACTCCAAGCCCATCAAATCTTTATCCAACATATATCTCATCTCATTGACAACCTTAGTGGCCCTAGCTATTTTCCATTGTTTCCCCAAATGATTTGAAAGATCCAGTAGCATCCTATCTAGAGCCATGAGATGTTCTGCAGGAATAGCAAGAGCATCATCATCGTTCATAGGTGGGGCCACAAGAGAGTCAGGAGGAGTAGGGGCACGAGTGGTCTCATCAAAGAAACTCATCTCTACGCCCAAGATCATCTCCTGTGAAGTGAAACTAGTAGTGGCCTTTGAGAAATCCATTCCTAGGTGTCGGTGACACACACTCCTTCGCACAACATACCTAAAAGTTGTAGATTGATTTGTAAAGCTCATAAAGTTTCACAACCCCCAAGTCTGCAACCCACACAAGGTATGGTAGGAGGAGTCCCCACACAAGGAAATAGATACTATGTTGTTCACGTCGGGTTCACCAAATGTAGAGGAGGGGGACCGATTGTTCAGGACCCTAGGTTATGGGAGGGTCTAGAACAATAAGCTGCCCTGATCTACCTCAACCTAACGAAATGTTTCAGGAGAGTTTAAAGTTTAAAGGATGAAAGGAAAACAACCAGGTTGTTGTTTTCCATTTACAAGCTCGAATGTTTTAGGAAGTTAAGTGAGCAAGTTTCTAGAGTCTAGACTGCAACTCAGACAACTTACTACCAGGGGACCACAACATAGGACACGTAAGTCAACATGGTGTGTTGGCGTCTCAGTGGGGGGCGTTGGTGTCTGTATGGACAAAAAGCATAAGATACAGTCAAAAGCTAAGGAAAACCTACTAATGACTTAATGGATGTAGTTTGATGGAATAATAGAAATAGAGAATAGAAAGATGAATGCTTTAACTAATCTAATTACGAAATGACAAAGAAGGGTGAGGAAAGCGCACCTTCCTACCCACAAGTTGATATCTTCAAGAGCTTCACCTCAAGGAGAACTTGCACAAAAAAGATGAGAAAAAGTTGGGTCTATGTTTATAGGATTGCCTCAATCAGTCCCCTGCTTTGGTGTTTCCACCTCCATGGACAGCCAGTTAGCAATGATGATAAAAGTATGATAAAGTATATAGAAATAGAGATACCAAGCAATAAGCAAACACAATATGCTACGATATCAATACAATAATGCAAAGTGAATAGGAAGCAGGAGGATATAACCGTCTCAACCAAGTGCACTCAAGGAAAATGGAGTAAGATGTGAGCTTGCAAGCTTTCAAGAGCCAACATTGTCGTAACAATGAAGAGAGTGAACCAAGAACACACCAACTTGTAGCTTCAATGGAGGTGGTGGAGCTTTAAGGATCTGAAAGAGTAAAGATCGCCATCCAAAGTGTGAAGGTGATCCAGAAGAATGAAAGAATGAAATAGATAGTCTTTTGAAAGGTGAAAATGGAGGCAAAGGAGTCGTTTGAAGTCGGTCCGAAGGGTAGGAGATGTTAGAGTTCACGTCCAATGGAGGAGTGCAATGCCTTTGCAGATTCCATAGGTGGGAATCCTGTCAGGACGACAACATGCCGCACTAGCATCCTCGACATAATATATCTGACCAACAAAAAAAAAAAACACCAAGTGGATAGTGAAAGGTGGCGGAAATATGAATTGCATTATTGGATTTAATTATCTAAGGTAGGAGGTAGCGTAAACGGAGAATTTGCAAGGGGGTGCAAATTCACACCATTACAATAATAATATTTTTTTATATGTTATCTAAATTTTGAGAAATGAATTAAATTTGTAAAAAATAGTATCCTCTTATTTGCAATAGTGGTTTTAAAATTTTGACTTATAAAACAAAGTCATATAGTTTCTCCCTTTAAACCTTAATGTCTCAACTTAACTATAGAAATAACATATTGTCAAATTATAGCATTCAATAAAATATGAAATGGTGGTAAAATAAGAATATTTATAAAATGAATCAGTAGTGATTACATAATGAATATATAAAATTGAAGTTATTAAATTTTATCACACTCCTTGTCTTTGTGAAGGTGTTCATGAATTTTTCTACTTAGTACTCTTAATCTATTCTAAGAAGCATATTGAAGAATTTGTAAAACAACCTCCAAGGCATGTCAAGTCATGTGGAAACAAATGTAAGATTCCATATGGGTAATTATATTGAATAAGTATGATCAACTATAAAAGAAAGATCATATCTCCTTCTTTGAGATCTATTAGGCTTAGGGTCATTTTCTCTTATAAGATCCTTGGGAAACATGACATAATAACTCAAAATTCATTAGATGGAAAGCAAGGACTCAATACTTTAATTAATTACTTTGAGGTTATCTACAAACTAGGATAGTCCTCACCCTTAACCTTCATTTCAGATTTGCAATCCATAGCTTTATGACCATACTTATTGCAGATGAAACAATAACCACAAAAAGCAAGATTGGCCTATTTTTGAAGAATCTTCTTGCTTGGAAAGGTCTTTCTTGAGGCCTAATTGGACCAATATTTTCTTCTTTAGGGTTATTCAAATTTCCAAAATTTTCTTTCTCCAATTCCTTTTTGAGTAACCGAATTTCTTTCACAAGTTTTACACATTCATTTTTTTTGGCTTCAATTAGGGATTTTTATTCTTTTTTCTATTTCCTTGCACATTCTAGGTCTTTAAGAGCATAAACAAGTTCATCTTCAAAATTAACTTCACCTTCTTCTTCATCCACAGTCTTGTCTGAACCATCAGAGATCACCATGGCCATGAATAAGGATTTTCCTCCATCATCATTTGATAAGTAGTGATCTACTTTTGAGGAGCTACAGTATTCTTTGGAAAGAAGGTTCCTCTTGAAGTTGTTCCTTTTGAAAGCCTTGCTACTATTTTCATTTTCTGCAAAAGGAAATTTAGATGCATAATGACCAATTCTTCCTCATTTAAAATCTTTGAAAGGTAGTTTACCTTTATACTTTTTTTATCCCTTCTTCAATTTTCTCACAAAGTTTGCTTCTTCTTCCTTAGATTCACTATGTGAACCAAATGTTCTTTCTTCACAACTTTGAAATCAACTTCTCTTTTGTGTGTACCTTGAATTTCATTTCTCATCTCATAGGCATTGAGAGACCCAAACAAATCTTCCATGGTAAATTTCATCTAATGTTTGGCTTCTTCAATGTCAGAAACATTTGAATCAAATTGGTGAGGGAGAGCTCTCAAAAATTTCTTCACAACCACTAAATCGGTTATTTCTTCACCCAATCCTCTGATTCCATTGACAGATTCATCCACCAAGGGAAAATAACTAGCAATGTTTTCTTCTTTCATCCTCATATTCTTAAACATTGTTCTATAAGATTTTAATTTTACTTGATTTACACTGTCATTTCCTTCATAGAGATTTTTGAGTATATCCCATATCTCCTTGGTTGTCTTGCACTACACCACCTTAATAAATTTTAAATTTTTCAACCCACTTAGGATAGCACTCTTTTCTTTAGCATTGTTTTCATGGGCCTTCTTTGCATTAGCAGTTTTAATAGGATGAGCAAGTTTAGTATAATCATCCTTTGTAGCTCTTCAAAGATCATATTGTAGTGAAGTTAGATAGGCTTTCATCCTCATGCTCCAAAATGCATAGTTGATTCCATCAAATATCGATGCTTTAGAAGAGGACTCTTTCTGATTTGTGTGTTCTAATCCAAGATCTAATTTTAACTATTAGGCTACACCAAGGAACTCGGCTCTGAGACCATTTGTTAGAACATAATGATATACTGAGAGAGGGGGGTGAATCAGTATATCCCATAAATTTATCCAATTCAACTTTATCAACCAAAACTTCTTACTGCCTCAAATAGATAAAGTATCAAGTGTAATTAAAAATCACAAGCACATAGCCATAACACTAGATTTATGTGGAAAATTCTACAAGGGAAAAACCACGATGAGCAAGATGCTTGGAGATACTATCCAAATCCAACCTCACAAATAAAAAATAGGATTTACAATAGGTTTTATGGGCTACAATCCAAAGGAAGCTACAACTCCCTAAAACACAGTTTTTATGGCTTCAACCAAAGGAAGCTACAACACCTTACAAATTATAACACTTACAAAAAGAGGCTACAACCTCATTACAACATACTTGACACAATCTACTAATCAATCATCACCACAACACTCTTCACATTGACATATATCTTCAACACCTCTGCTCAACGACCTATGTTTCCTTAAGCTCGTTGCTTTCATCATACTTCATCACACGTGCAATTGCACATACATATTCACACACTCACACACACTTATACATTTTGCAAAAAACTTGACCTTTCATTTATATCCTTCACAAGCTTCAAAAAGTTTATCCTCATCGGCCAAGATGAAATGTGTAAACATGAAACATGCAACAACCATGATTGACAACCCCCAATACATATGTGAAGAGAGATAATCAAATGTGGTCCAAACCAGTAGATAATTTGGAGTAATTTTACCTTAGCACACACCTTCATACTGGCACACACTTCAAAGACTCAGTGCAAACATCTCAACATTCCAAGTTGGCCCAACAAACACTTAACCTCCCATGCATTAACTCTAGACTACAAGCAATACCAAAGAGACCAAATAACATCATGTGGATCACTTTACAAGCATTATATGACATGAAAAAACATTCTCATACACTCTTTTCACAACTTCATGCTACTTTATGCTAGCACAAGTAAAAAGACACTAAACCCAACATCTCTTATAAACCCAAAAAAACATAGTCTTGAGATAGAACATTGAAAAATAGACTTGCAGTACACCTCAACACCTAAAACTTGAAATGAGAGAACATATAGATAATTTGAACTTATCCTACAAACCACAAGATCATATATTCAAATGCAAAGACATGTGAAGCATTCATTTGATCCTTTCTGACTGCAACAACACAGTTTTCAAACTGCTAGCTCTAGAAACTACTACGGTAAATTCTATGCCCTAAAAACAAGAACATACATACTTCACGTCTGGCTCTATCTAACTTACAAACTACAAAGCCATATCTTCAAATGTGGAGGAATTAAGAGCATTCTCTTGAGCTTCTTCATTGCAACTTGTTGATACATTAACTACATGAAACCTTACATACTTTCTTTCATCAATGCCTTATCTCAAGGAATACATAATACAACATTCTCACTACCATAGACAACATACACTTCAACTTGTCAACTTTCACTTATTCATGAATAATAGAATATGTGGTACAATTGTGTATAGCATGCTCATGAAATTCATCACAAAATCCTTCACCTCACAACACTATTGAACACCACCCTATTTACATCACATGCAACCTTCCACAATACAACTCTATTGACATCAATGACAACACATACAATAATTTCCCCCTTCGGCATTGATGACAACACTAACTTGATATGCAATTTCTCTCGCTTTTACATCAAGGAAAAAGGGCTAGTGGTTTTTCTCTATACAAGCAACAACCTATAGGCTTCCCCTGTCTACATAAACCTTACCATCCTTCTTAGATTCTTCCTACCTAATCCCCCTGAGAGGTAGCCTCCATCAATCTAGGGATAAAAACATGTCTTGAATTTCTCCCCCTGGATAGATGCACCATCTATGCATCTAGTTAGAAGGAGGGGCAACAACATATAATTTTTGTTTGAGGTATTCAAATGTGTACTTAGAAAGTTCCTTTGTAAAGATGTCTACAACCTAATCCTTTGTAGGTACATATTCTACTTTTATCTCTTTATTTGCAACCTTCTCTCTTAAAAAGTGATGATAGATATGTGCTTGGTTCTAGAATGCATAATCAAATTCTTTGAAATATTTATGACACTTGTATTGTCACATAGAATATGAATGGGCTCATCATACATTACCTTGATATCCTTCAATGTTTGCTTCATCCACAACACTTGAGTGTAGTAGGATGTTGCAACTATATACTTTGCTCTTGTTGTTGATAAGGACACTGAATCCTACTTCTTGCTAAACCATGAGACCAATTCATCTCCCAAAAAGAAAGATCCACTACCGGTACTTCTTCTATCATTAACACTGCTATCCCAATTCGCATCAGTATATGCAATCAAAGAAAATTCTTCACATTTTTATACCACAATCAATAATCCAGAGTGTTCTTCAAATATCTAAAAAACCTCTTGATATCCTTCACATGAGTTTCTCTTGGACCAGCTTGAAACCTTGCAACCAAGCAGACATCTTGCATAATGTCAAGCCTATATCTATTTAGGTATAGTAGGCCTCTAATCATAGACCTATACAAATTTTGATTAGCCTGAGGTGACTCATCATCTTTGTTCAAATGACAAACTATTACCATAGGAGTACTCACTAGTTTGCAATATTCCATACCAAACTTCTTTAGCATCTCCTTGACATACTTTGCTTGAGAGATAAAAATACCATCATTTGATTGCACAATTTGGAGTCCAAGAAAGAATGATAACTCACTTATCATAGAAATTTCAAATTCATTCTGCATCTCTTCAACAAACTTCTTACACATTTCATCATTCCCACCAAATATTATATCATCAACATATACAACAACTATTAGAATTCTTTCATCCTCAATTTTGATGTAAATATTACTATTTGTGGTACCTTTCTTGAAGTCTTGGTAGAGTAATTACTTGTCTAGCCTTACATACCAAGCCCTGGGGACTTGTTTGAGACCATATAAAGCCTTCTTTAGTTTGCATACCATGTTTGGGTCTTCTTATAATTGAAATCCATTAGATTGGTCTATGTAAACTTCTTCTTCTAAGTCACCATTCAGGAAATCAAATTTGACATCCATTTGATATACCTTGAAGTCCTTGTGAATTGTAAATACATGAAACATTTTGATTTCTTTCATTCTCATCACCATAACAAATGTCTCCTCAAAGTCAATTCCTTCCACTTGTGAATCGCCTGTGCACACTAGCCTTGATTTGTTTGTCATCACCTCTCCATCTTCATTCAATTTATTTATAAAAACCCATTTTGTTCCTATCACATTTTTGTCTACAGACCTTGGTACCAATTCCCAAGTTTAATTTTTCTCTATCTGGTTTAGTTCTTCTTCCATTGCTTGTATCCATCCTTCATCCTTGCTAGCATCAACAAAAGTCTTAGGTTCTATTCTTGATAGTAAAGAAAAATTTACCTATCCATTTGTTCTTGCAAACATTTTTCTAGTCTGCATCCCACATTCTTATCTCCAATTATCTGATCTTCTGAGTGATTCTTTGAACATAATTGGAATTAGTCTTGGTGATTTGTTCTTCTGCTTCTTCCTTTTCTACAATTTCTTCTTCTTCTTCCTCTGATAAGGTAGGTCCATCTGACCAACAACCTTCTTGCTCATGTGTGATTTGATGTGACTCTTCATCAACCCTAACATTTCCACTTTCAACTATATTCCTCAATATTTTATTGTAGCACTTGCAAGATTTTCTCCTAGTTGAGTATCTAAGAAAAATTTCCTCATCAGATATTGAGTCAAAATTTCCCAAACCTTCTTGATCTCTTTTGATGTAACATTTTCTTCCAAAATATTTGAAGTACTTGACAGTTGTCGGTCTTCCATACCATAGCTCATAAAGAGTCTTGGTGTTGTTCACTCTTAGTTGACCTTTGATAAGAATATAGACAAAAATATGGACTGCTTCTTTCCAGTATACATTAGGCAGCTTGGCTTCACTCAACATTGTCCTAGCCATCTCCTAAATAGTTCTATTCTTCCTTTCCACTACTCCATTTTGTTGAGGAGTTCTAGCAACAAATAAATGACTCTTTATTCTATGTTCTTCAAAAAATTCCTTAAATTTATTTGATGTGAATTCACTGCCTTTATCAGATCTTAAACACTTGATTCTAGCATTCATTTCATTTTCAACCATTGAATTGAAAATATTGAACCTACTAAAAGCTTCTGATTTTTCTTTTAAGAATGTAACCCATGTCATCCTAGAGAAATTATCAATGAGAAACATAAAATACCTTTCACCTTGGAGACTCTTTATCCTAGTAGGTTCATAAAAATTAGTATGAATTAATTCCAATGGCCTTGTAGAAGAATATTCCTTGGTCTTGAATCTTATCCTTGTCTACTTCCTAATATGAAACTCTTTGCACAAGGTTCTTGCAGGCTTGATAATCTTGGCATATCTCTTATTGCTTGCATGGTACTAATCTTCACAAGGTTATCAAATTTGATGTCCCATCCTCTTGTGCCACGACCAACATTCATTTGTTTTTCCTAGAGGACAACTCCTTCCATTAACACCCTTTAGGTTGTACAAGTTTTTTTTTCTGTCCTAGATTCTTCTGCCACCAATTTTCTAGAATTTTCTCTTTTGATTTCACACCCTTGATCATGAAATATAAGATTGTATCCTTTGTCACACATTTGATTTACACTGAGAAGATTGTGATTGAAACCTTCTACATAGAGAACATCTTTTGTCCTATATTTTCCATCAATACTTATGGTACCCTTTCCATAAATAATTTTTGATGAATTATCTCCAAACTTGACTGATCCATCATTCCACTTAACAAGATTGATGAATTTAATTTTGTCATCTGTCACATGGCTTGAAAATCCACTATCTATTACCCAAATATTTTTTTTACCTTGAGCATGAAATACTCTTTGGACAACCATTGAATTTTCAACCTCATTGTCTGTCTCATTTCTTTTGGAAGTGTCATTCTCCTTGAATTTCTCTATAACATTTGTTATCCGAGTTTCCAATTTTGCTAATCCACCTCTATAATATTTTGCTATATGTCCAACATTGCTACAGATTTGACATATCACATTGAAATCCACTAGTGAAGCAAGAGAATTCCTACTTACAACATTTATTTTATTCATTTCAATTTTTCAATCCATAGCTTTCTAACCATACTCATTTCAGATTTTCAATCCATAGCTTTATGACCATACTTATTGCTTGGAAAGGTCTTTCTTGAGGCATGATTGGAATGAGATCTATTTCTTCAGGGTTATTCGGATTTTCATACTTTGCTTTCTCTAATTCCTTTTTGAGTAACCAAATTTCTTTCACAATTTTTGCACATTCATTTGTCTTGGCTTCAATTAGGGATTTGTGTTCTTTGTTCTCTTTCCTTACACATTCCATGTCTTAAGAGAAAAAAAAAATTTAGCTTCAAAATAAACTTCACCTTCTTCTTCATCCATAGCCTTGTTTTAATAGATATCACCATGGACACGAATAGGGATTCTCCTCCATCATCATATGATGAGTATTGATCTACGTCTTTTGAGGAGCTATAGTCTTCTTTAGAAAGAAGTTTCCTCTTGAAGTTGTTCCTTTTGAAAGCCTTGCCACTATTTTCATTTTCTTCAAAAGGACATTTAGATGCATAATGACCAATTCTTCCACATTTAAAACATTTGAAAGGTAGTTTACCTTTATACTTTTTTGATCCCTTCTTTAGATTTCTCACAAATGTTGCTTCATCTTCCTCAGATTCAATGCATGAACCAGATGTTCCTTCTTTATTCACAACTTTGAAAGTAGCTTCTCTTTTGTGTGTACCTTGAACATCATTTCTTATCACATAGGTAGTGAGAGACCCAAACAACTCTTCCATGGTTAGATTTGTTAGATCTTTTTCTTCTTCAATGGAAAAAACCTTTGAATCAAATCGGTGAGGGAGAGTTCTCAATACTTTCTTCACAACCACTGAATCAATTATTTCTTCACTCAGTCATTTGATTACATTGACTGCTTCATCCACCTAGAGCAAATAGCTAGAAATTTTTTCCTCTTCTTTCTTCCTCAAATTCTCAAACATTATTATACAAGATTGTAATTTTTCTTGCTTTACACTATCATTCCTTCATAAATATTTTTGAGTTTATCCCATATCTCCTCAATTGTCTTAACAAATTCTAAATTTGTTAACCCACTTAGGATAGAATTCTTTTCTTTAGCATTGTTTTCATGGGCGTTCTTTGTATTAGCATCTATAATAGGATGAGAAAGTTTATTATAATCATCCTTTGCAGCTCTCCAAATATCATACTCTACCAAAATGAGATAGGCTTCCATCCTCACACTCTAGAAGGAATAATTACTTTCATAAAATATAGATGCTTTAGAAGAGGACTCTTTTTGAGCCATGTGTTCTAATCCATGATCTACCTTCAACTATTAGGTTGTACCAAGGAACTCAGCTTTGATACCAATGTTTATAACATAATGATATACTCCTCAAGGGGGGTGAATCAATATATCCACAAATTTATCCAATTCAACTTTATCAACAAAAACTTCTTACTACCTCAAACATAATAAGTATCAAATACAATTCAAAAGCACAAGAACACAACCATAACACTGTATTTACGTGGAAAACCCTACAAGGAAAAAACCACTTTGAGAAAGCTTCTTGGAGCTACTCTCCAAATCCAACCTCACAAATAAAAACAAGATTTACAATAGGTTTTATCGGCTACAACTCCCTCAAAACATAGTTTATATGGCTGATAGGTCTAGATAATAGCTTGTTTTTTGTTGGTTTTGTGCAAACTTTAAGATACTTTTAAACATACTTCCTAAACAATATTCATATCATACTATCCTTTTTATATCCATTATGCAAACCTAAACCTGAAAAAACATGGTGATGGAATTATGGTTTAATATATTAGCATTAAATGGTTTATATGAATATGTGTATGGGAATGTTGATGGAATGCTATGTTTAATTATGATAGTTATCCTTGTTTACGTGTTTTGTGAAACTAACTTGTTTGTAGTTAAAGGAGGCACCATGATACACAACAATTGCAAAATGAACCCATAGCAAAGGGGAGTTCAACGCTAAAATAGGGGAAACTACAAAAATAGTTGAACGTGATGATCATTGATTGAAGGCACTTAATGAAGATAGAAAGTGTGTTATTATAATCAATTAATAAATGTTGAAGAAGAGGTCTTTCTTACATGGGACTTTGACAAATGGGTGTATGATTGCATGCATTATGTTTTGATAGAGTTCTAGTTTTGATAGGATTCTCCTTCTTTTTCAATTCTAGGTTGAATAATTAAAAGTCTTAATTCTATGCTCTAAATATATGGGAGTGGAGTTAATGATTTCAGTTAAGCTGTTGTTTTCAATAAGGATTCCCTCAGTTTGTATATAATTTTCGATTGAGTCCATAAGTTAGTTAGTTGGCTTTTCATAGTTTTATGTTATTTGTTACTTTCAGTTTGAAACATGAATCTTCAAAATGATTGAGTATGATTTGTGCAAGAATATTTTTTAATCTTTCATCTTATGCAATAAATGGAGATCAATTCATGGAATGCATGAAATCTATTAGTTATATTGAGTTTGATTAAAGTGGGAATAGTTACTTGAGCAGGCCACTCAAGTTATTGTTCTTCACTTCACCTTTTTAGTTATTTATTTATGTTGATAGATGCTATTTGTTTATCATTATTCACAAATCATATTCAAGTTAATTGGGATTTCATTTCTTGCTTATTATGAATGAATGCTTAGGAACATACATGTAACGATCATTAGTAGTACTCTGAAGGATGGTTCAGCTAATTCAAGAGTCTTTATCAAGTTTTTAATTAATATAGTATCATTTCATTAGCAATAGTTCAGTCACAACTTTTATTGTAGGTACCCATAGCAACTAGTCTGATTTATGTTTTTACTATTTTGTAGTTTTCTGAATTTTAGAAATTAGAATGACTTCAGTAGGATAATTTAGGTAGTTTAAGTCCATGAAGGCATATACAATGTTGCACCATCAAGCTTACAAGGCTTGAGTTGACAATTAGTGTGGCTTTAGGAAATGTAAAGTGGACTGTTCAATTAGTTTAATCTCTAAATTGGGTAGATTATACCAAGTTTACAATACATTAGCCTAGACTCTACAATGGATTCAACTAAAGGAAGCTACAACACCCTACAAATTACAACACTTACAGAAAGAGGCTACAACCTCAATACAACATACTTGACACAATTTGTTGATCAATCATCACCACAACACTCTTCACACTTACATATATCTTCAACACCTCTTCTCAACAACCTCTACTACCTTCAACTCATTACTTTTAGAACACTTTATCACACATGTAATCACACATACATCTTCACACACTCATATGCACCTCTACATTTCACAACAAACTTGACCTTTTATTTATGTCCTTCGCAAGATTCAAAAAGTTTCTCCTTGTCATCCAAGATGAAACATGTAAACATGAAACATGTTGACCATGATTGTCAGCTCCCAAAACATCTGTGAAGAGAGGGAATCAAATGTGGTCCAAACCAGGAGATAATCTAGACCAATTTTACCTTAGCACACACCTCCATGTTGGCACACACTTCAAATACTTGGTGCAAACATCTCAACATTCCAAGTTGGCTCAACAAACACTTAACCTCCCATGCATTAACTCCAAACCACAAGCGATATTGGAGAGACCATATAACATCATGCAGATCACTTCACAAGAATTATATGACATGCATAAACATTCTCATACACTCCTTTCAAAACTTCATGCTACTTTATGCTAGTGTAAGAAAACAAACACTGGACCCAACATCTCTTGGAAACCCAAAAAAACATAGTCTTGAGATAAAACAATGGAAATTAGACTTGTGGTACAACTCAACACCTGAAACTTGAAATGAGAGAGTTCATACAAATAATTTGAACTTATCCTCCAAACCACAAGATCATATATTCAAATGTGGAGAAATATGGAGCATTTCTCTAATCCTTCCTAATTGCAACAACACAGTATTCGTACTGCTAGCTCTAGAAACTACTATGATAACTTATATTCCCTAAAAATAGGAATATACATACTTCATGCCTGTTTATGTCTAACTTCCAAACCGCAAGGCCATATGTTCAAATGTGGAGGAATGTGAAGCATTCTCCTGAGCTTCTTAAGTGCAACTTCTTAAGACATTAACTACATGAAACCTTACATACTTTCTTTCATGAATTCCTTGTCTCAAGGAGGAAATAATACAACATTCACACTACCATAGAAAACATATACTTCAACTTGTTAAATTTCACTTATTCATGAACAATAGAATATGTGGTACAACTATGTACAACATGCTCATAACATTCATCACAAAGTCCTTCACCTCACAACACTGTTGAATGCCACCATGTTTACATCACATGCAACCTTTCTCAATACAACTCTATTGAAATCAATGAAAAAAAATGAAATAAACCTAACACTTGGAAGGACTACAATTACCTACACCTATCTAGCTCCATATATGTTCAATCAATTGATGCATGAAATGCATGCATACAACTCAATGGACCAATGTATTCCTTATTGAGAAATTCATTGACCTAGATGTGCTACATCTAATTTATATCAACCAACGAATCATGATTTATTGGATGGTGTTGGCATTGTATGTGAAGCTAATAACTCTAAGTTTTCCTAATCAATTGTGTCTAAAAGAGAAAAAAATGACTCAACTGAAAGTAACTTTATCTAGAAGTAAACCTAATTGCATAACAATTACTATGGGTAAATACTCCAATAAGAGCAGTGATTAATGATTCAACTATGTTGCAACTACTTAAAATAACTATGATAAAAATGAATTACTACTTCAACAATTTAATTCAACTTTAAACCAGGAAATTTAGC
>VDFB02262303.1:0-30999 GCA_007258455.2 Sequoia sempervirens | reverse complement strand
AAGAGTACAAGGCACCCTCTCTAAGAGACTTAGATAGGAAGTTGTTTCAGAACACTATTGCAAATGCAAAGTCAATTATGGAAAAACAAAAGAGGCAATAGTGAAAGTTTAGATAGGTGGATGGATGAATGGAACCACAACCTTGTCCATTTTTGTGCGGTTTCAAATGGTGAAATGGTTTTATTGAAGTTGATGTCTCTCAAAAAAATAATGTAAACACTTTGAGCATAATGTTGGAGCAAGTTAGGCCGATAAGGGCGTGGTTTGGTGGTCAAGTCGCTTGGTTGTAGTGACGGCCACCAAGGTTCAAACCCTCGCTGGGCCAAAGCGCTCGTAGACCTTGTGCCTTCACTAGGCCATTGCGCTCACGGGATTGGTAGTTTCTTGTGGTTTCTTCTACCCGGTTCATAGCTCCGGTCAAAAGCATTTACCCCTAATAATATGGGTGCATTGCACCTTAAAAAAAAAAATGTTGGAGCAAGTTATCGTGAACATAGAGAATGTAGTGTAAGTTGTTACAGCTAAGAAATTGCTTCAAGAGAGACATTTGTGACTCTTTTGAACCCCTTGCACAGCGTATTTCCTTGACCTTTTGCAAGATAGGCAAAATCGATTGGGTGAGACCATTTGTAGAAGATGCAAAAAACATTGGAAAATACATTTATAATCACCCATTCGATTCCCAACGTGATGAAAGAACACATCAAGGGTAAAGAGCTTATACAATCAAATGTCACAAAATTTGCAACTAAGTTCCTAGCTTGCAAAGCATTAATAGTTTGTAAACATTGTTGAAGCAAAGGTTGATGGAGAATCCGAGAGAGGACCGTAAAAATAGTTTTTAATAATGTTTTTGTGATGAGAATTGCAAAGATCGTCAAGGTAACTTCAAATTTCAAGCTAAATTTCAAATTGAATCCTTTATTTTCAATTTTTAAAATTACTTACTTTCATTGTAAGTTATAACTTTAATTTGTTTGTACTTGAAAGTGTTTGTGCCTTTGCTAAGGGTTTTGTGCATAGCGAAACGAGATCAGAACCCAATGGGATAGATTTATGAAGCCATTGATAGGGCCATCAAAGGCTGTCCTAAACTGTTACATCAAGGATAGAAACCAATTTGATCCCATTTGGGAGATCATTGATTGGAGGTGGTATAATCAACTCCATCAACCCATTCATGTAAGGGAGTACCACCTCAACCCCAAGTTTTTCTATTTTGATGGCTTCTCAAATGTTAATAGGGGGCTTATGGAAGACCTTTCAACATGCATTTAGAGGATGACATTCAAAGTTGAGGTGAAGGATTTTCTATTTAAGTGTTGTAAAATTAGAAGCAAGCTAAGGGGATGTCCTTTTCTTCAACACTAGCTATACAAGGGAGATCCATCTAAACACCAAGTAACAAAAATTGGAGATCTTACTTATATCTTACAAGTTACAAATTGCAATTATTAATATTGTTTACTTACAAGCTTTTATTTGCAAGTTCTTGGTGGGAAGATTCGAGTGGAAATACTCCATATCTTCTAAATCTAGCCCTATGAATTATATCTCAACCTTGTAGCACTTCTGGGCATAAACACAACTAAATCATTTTCTAGTCCATTCAGATGAAGAAGCACAATATGTTTACTCAACGATGCCTCAATGACCTACATTTTGGACAACACAACATTCTACTTCACACAAATAAGGTGAACACATCTACATAAGAGCTTATAGACTTCGATGATATCGATCTCTATGATGACTAGACTGTGTAGGATGAGGAGACCCCTATGTTCATAGAGGACAATATTGCTAATTTAGAGAGGCGAGCCATGGAGAGCGAAGATGCAGCAAAGGTAAGAGAGTTTGGATTGGACAACATCACTATAGATGATATCCAACATGAGGTAAAGGAGGAGTCACTGCCATCTAGTACCAAGGTGGTGTGACAAGTGCAATCTTCTGGGCCAAATGAGGACTCGCAGCCAAGTGCAAGGACTGGAACCTCCACCCAATTATTCACTAGTACAAAGAAGAGAAATCCCAATTATTCACTAGTACAAAGAAGAGAAATTTTTAAAATCTTGTAATTTGCAACTTGTTTGGACATGTGATTTCAAAGACAATCATCATAAATTCATGACAATTATCACCTAGTTGTTGTACTTGCATGATGATACAATTTTGTACTCTATTTGTATTTGGATCCAATACAAGGCACTTCCCCAACATTTTATAGACCCATTTAGTACATTTTGTAACTATATTTTGCATAAAATTTGTGTTTTTTTTGTAATATTAGTATTTTTTTAAGTTGTCAAGTTTTGCCAAGTAAGAAACTTTTTGTCTACTAAGTCCAAATTGAGTCATAGTTTGCAAAGTATTCCATATATATTAGTAACTCAATGGGCCCCAATAAGGTCGGTTTTACAGCTTTACTGAATTCTTAACTGTGATAATAGATTCATTTTCATCGTTACTTGGCATCTCTATCCGTATTCCCTTTGTGAGTGCAAAATTGCACCTAAAGTACTTTATTTATGGTTATTGGAAACGAGGGAAAATATGCTACCCAGACTAAATCTTGTTAATTCAAAGTTCTTTAAATTTTTTCCAGAATCTTATGCAAGATAATAGAAATGCCTCCCAATTATTCAACTATACTTGTTCATCCATACCTGGACTAGAAGGCGTGATGTTGCACTACAGATTTGTCCATTTGTCCAAAAACAGCCAAACATTGTCCATTCTACCGCTGTTGAAGAAATTCAATATTAGCATGTAAAAGAGAGACTACTTAAATGGAAAATGTACCATTACTGTAAGAAAACTACATATATATGAAGTATATTAATAGATCCAATTTGATGAATCTGACCTTCATAAAATAAAATGGCCCTTAACTCTCATCCGTATGCCATAGGCAACTATCATTTATGAATATAAAAGCTAATCAAATGTCATACTAGACTCAACCTTGTGAGTGGTGCACTCATAATGGAGAATAATTTTCTAATATTAAGACCTTCAATACCATAAAACAGTGATATAAAAGACCAAAAGAAAAACATTCTCAACCTCAAAAATATACATGCAATGCAACATTAGTCATTTATTTTCCCTAACATATCTATTCTTAGGACAGAAAAAAAATTAATAGATGGAGCAGATAATAACTAGCTAACGATGCAGAACAGAAGTTTTAGAAAGATTTACCTTTATCAATGTCTACATCCTCAAACACAATAATTGGGCTTTTCCCACCAAGCTCCAAAGATACTGGCTGTTGCAACATAAAACACCGTTAAGACATTAAACACAAACCTAAAACAACAGTAGAAGATTCTAATTGCTGTTTGCAAACTGCCTATGTGTGTAAGCTCATTTACTTAACTCCTTCAGCTCCAATGCATTAGAGGAGCTAAGATTTAATTCCATGAATGTCTATTTAGAAGGCTAAGCTAATATATACTAGCAGATGTGAATTGTGCCAAATCATTTATTCTCCTTTCTCACATTAAGTTTTGTCCATCACATGTAAACGAAAACTGCAGTAGCACACAAAAGTATCATTGTTGTAGGATAAAATAATACAATAACACTGCAATAAAATGATCTCAAATTTTCATTAACTGATTCTACTTGAAATCCAAGTATACCATTCAAACAGAAAAAGTCCATAATGTGTGGCATTGTATCCTTCAAAAGCAAGAGTACCATGCATCAAACTAGCACCTTAGCTTTCTTAAATGTGACATAACAGAACATGCCTCATGCTCAAATTCCAAAGGCATATATTAGAATATAACAATTATCGACAATTCAAATAACAGGCCAGGGTAAAGCCTTAAATCTGCAGATGTATAGAAAGTTGATCTCAGGTCTACATTTTAAAACTACAACTCAACATGCTTAAGAACAATGATAATAGCCATATTCCTAGAGAAGGTACACTACTCTTGAAAAGGAAAATACCTACAAGGACTGCCTGGTCCCATAAACCAGGCCTTCTGTCAGACATTTATAAAAATGTAGTTGATATCTTAGGCCTCTATAGCTCAACTATGGAACAGTACCACAAAAATCGACAATCCACCTCAATGGTTTAGCATACCAAAAGACTGTTATAAAAATACTACTCTAACTATAGTAACTATAGTGAACCATAGAAACAGAAATCTGCAAAAAAACCCGATTAATCGCAATTTTTAAAAAATCTGCAGGCTGGACGATTTTTTCCCCAATTTTTTGAAAAAATCTTTGACCTTTTGGTCAACAATTTTTTCCCATTTAAAACTTCACAAAATTGCCAAAAAAAGGCGCTTAAAACCTGTCTGGAAATAAATGGAGTGCTGATTTTCACAAAAGCGATGGGATTCTGGCTTGTTGCTTACTATTATGCTTTGATAGATTTTTTCCAAAGCATTGCCTTAGCTTGTTCAAGCACTGTTTTTGGGATTTTAGCCATGGCGGCCAGGCAGTGAACTGTTTGAAACAATGCCTCAAAGAAATGTGGTCTCATGGTGATGGAATGCCATGACAATCCATAACCCTGCAGGGGATTTTGTCATGGCATTCCCATCCGTCATGCCTATCTATTACTTACCTAATATCTTGATAGATTTTCAAAGCATCCGTAGCTTGTTCGAAAGCACTTGTTTTAGGCTTTTTAGCTATAAGCGGCAAGCGTGAAACGGTTTGATAAAATCTTTGGTAGACATGTATGAAAAATGGTAGCATGAGCCGAGGAGATTGTTTGAAAAAATGCTCAAAGAAATCACGGTAGGTCTCCAGGTGATGATTGTCATGGCATTCCCTCGCGGACGCATTCTTTGAGGCATTTAATCTATCATTATCACCGGCAAACCACACATTCTTTTGAGGCATTTTTTTTCAAACAATTCTAACCTTGTCTATCAATGCTTTACTATTGTGATTTTCCAAGAAAAGCATCCACAGCTTGTTCAAAAGCACCTGTTTTAGGCTTCTAGCCATAGCAGCAAGGCAGTGAACTGTTTGATAAAATACTTTGGTAGACATGTATGAAAAATTAATGATATCAAGTTTCCACAATCCATAATGTTCTGTTTGATGAAAAAATTCTCACACAATCAAATCCAGAAATCATTGCAAAAAGAACATTATGGATTGTGGAAACTTGATATCATTAATCAACACCCTTCATGGGAGGGAAGGGTGTTTGATGAAAAAAACTCTCACACACTCAAATCCAGAAATCATTGCAAAAAGAATGTATGAAAAATGTCGTAGCATAGACAAGGCAGTGAACTGTTTGAGGCAATGGATTGTCATGGCATTCCATCACCATGAGAACACATTTCTTTGAGGCATTTTTTCAAACAGTTCACTGCCTTGTCTATGCTTTTGCTTACTATTATGCTTTGACAGATTTTTTCCAAGCATCCATAGCTTGTTCAAAAGCGCTTGTTTTAGGCTTTTAGCCATAGCAGCAAGGCAGTGAACTATTTGATAAAATAGCAGTAGACATGAGAAATGTCATTGCCATAGACAAAGGCGGTGAACTGTTTGAAAAGATGCCTCAAAGAAATGTCGGTACCATGGTGATGGAATGCCGCGGCAATCCATTATACGCGAACTTTCATCATGGCATTCCATCACCATGAGACCATTTCTCGAGGCATTTTCCGCTTCTGCAGCCATGCTATTCTTATATCTTTGATGGGTGCTCAAGCATTATGGGAAACGTTGAGAAAGCACCTGTTTTAGGATTTTAGCCATAGCGACAAGGCCCGATTATTTGTTTGATAAAATCGTGGCGTATGTATAGAAAAATGTCATGCCATAGACAAAGCCGATTGAGCTGTTTAGAAAGAAATAACAAAGAATGTAGTCTCATGGAATGCCATGACAAACTATTCTAATGGCTATCATAGTTATTAGTTAATGCAATGGCGATAATTGCACATAACTTTCAAGTAAGAACAAAAAACTACGCGAGCATAATTGAAATTTTGTCATCACTCCCGATTAGCTAGTTATTAGTTATGCAACAGTAATGATAATGCTTTGAGTTTAAAAGATGTGAAATGCAATGAACAATCAGCAATATGAATATAAACTACAAAAATCATGTTCTACAAGGTCATTAGTTAAAATCTCTATTTTTATTTGCTCTCTATATCTCTATGCTATGGAAATGATCTTAAATTTCAAAAAATAGTAGCATTTGTCTCTTTTTCTACAATTTTTTAAATTTTTACGTTTTTTTTTCAAATCCGATTTTTTCACAATTTTTTCCCAATTTTTTCAAAAAATCTTATACTTTTGGTTTGCCAATTTTTTCCCCAAAAGATTTTTGTTACTATACAATAATACAACAACAAGCATAAATCTAGCACCTTAACATTTTGATCATTTGTGAGAAAAGATGACAGATTTCAAAATGCTGCTTCCTGCCCAGCCGAACAGATTTCAAAACGCCTCTTCCCACCCAGCCAAATGCAAACCCTAGTGAGGTTGACAATACAGAGGAATCTAGATCCAGGCTGCATCAAGCAACAAACTTACAAATGATGCAAGTCCCAAAATCCTATATGGTAATGGTATCTTGGTTTCTGCAGATTTCAACCCCTCCATTGCTGCTGCAGTAGGTCCTTTTGTGCCTGTTACTCCAAGCATGTTTTGGGAACAGCAAAAAGACCCTGTAATACTCAAGATGAAACAGAGATTTCTAGGCATGTGCCATTAGAATCGGCTCATTACTCCTGTGAGCAACAGTCTTCAGATGAGATCCCCCAATCTCACCGTGCACTTTTCCAGGAATCTATGGCAAATGCCATTCCTTCCTACACATCAAAGGTAGCAAGTTCATCGGAGGTGCAACAGAAGATGGATATAATACCCTATTCTAGGCTTCATCTTATTATCTCCCTAGGGCAAGATGTTTTATCTAAAGAAGAAAGATACACCAAGCAAGTTTTGATCTGTAGGTTTGATTCCTTCTGGTCAAATCTAGTAAATCTGTACAATTGGATAACAAATAAATGCAAAATGCATATTAGAGGAGCTATAGAAATTCATCCAAGCACTCAAGTGTTCTCTCTTTCACTATGTAAGTTCATGGATGACAGGGACTACATTTTAGGCAGAGGTCCTTGGTTTGAGGACAGTCATGTGTTGCCAATCAAGCCTTGGGATCCAGCATTTAAACCAACTACAGAGATTTTTTCTGTTAGGTCAATCTGGGTTCGACTGTCTTATCTTCAGCTGCAATTTTGGGTTGATTCATGCTTCCAAAGTATTGCAAATGCTCTGGGGAGATTTATTACTATTGACCCAGCTACGGATGGCCTCATTCACTCTACGATGGCCCACATACAAGTAGAGATTGATATTTTGCATAGATGCCAAATGGAGTGTGGTTGCAGGTTGAAAATAGAGTATAGAAAAAACTATTAGATTATGAAAAATTTATGTTTCAATGTCATAAATGCTTCCAGATAGGGCATATTGCTGCTTCTTGCAGACTGGTAAGTGTGACTTGGTAGAAAGGAGTTTGTATAGGGCTTTTATTGGTAAATCGGCTAGAACCTGACTCTTCTGGAAATTTGGCTTGCTCCTCTCCCAAATCACCTTCAAAACAAACCATAAGAAATGCCTCAAAAGATATGGCTCGAAAGGAACAAGATGCTACAGTATCTACTTCAAAAGAAAGATTGATCTTGAAGGTTGTGAATCCTATACCAATAGAAAAGGTAGGCAAAACAACAGTTAAAGAGAAAGAAAAGTTTGTAGGTACACAGCCAGAACCAGTTGCAGCTGGTAATGTCATGATAGATTCCCCTGCCATCTCTAATTCTTCTTCAAGTAAGAAAACCTGTGTAAATGTCTTTGTCTAATTCACAGAACGTTCCTTCCAAATCTACTGAGGCTTACATTTCCATTTCTCAACTACTCAAAGTGAGCAAGACATCATGGCAAGCAGATTTGATTTATGTACAAGAATGGGGCGTTAGGGAATCAATCCTATAGATCAGATTAATCAGTCTCGCTTAGCTTCTCTGGAATTTTCTAAATTTGAGGAGGAAGATGACAATATAGGATGGACTGAGGTGTTATCTAAGAAAGTTCCGCCTAAAAACTGGAGAAGGGACATGGTGCTTCAATCTCATAGGAAAAAATGAACTATTGGTCTAGTTTGTCTTAGCATTTCTTTTATGAGCCTGTCACACATGCATGGGTTTGGCATAGGAGTTTAGCATTGATTATAGTTTGCAAGCTTTCATTGTTGGGCTGGAGCCCACTAAATCCCCAATATTTTAATCAAAAAAAAAGCCACAGTTTAAAAAAATTTAAGTTGAACTAACTTTTTTTGCTAGGGTTTTTGTTTGTGTAATTATGCATTTATTACACCTTATGTTAAGCTTATTTAGGTAATTCGTTTACTTAACTTTAGTGATGCTTTCTTTTTGGAGAGAGAGGTCCTTGGGAGTCATACTTTCTGGAGATTGAGTTGTAATCTTCATCTCCTCTATTCTCCGTAAATAGAGCTTCATTGCATTTATTGTACACTTCCTGAATGTAATAGCTGAGATTTGTTCATTGTATGTTGAGTACGAGTTAGATCTTTGAGAAACTAGCTTATTTATGAACAGCCATAACTCGTGTTTTTGGCTAGAGATTTCTCATAATTATCTGATATCTTTTATAGTATCAGAGCATGTTTGTGCTGAGGCTAGTTTCATTTCCATTCTGTAACAGTAAGTCATTTTTTGGGGATGTTTGTGACTGACTTTTTGCAAGTTTTCTTTCTAGGTGAATGCTGACGCAAATCTAAGCTCACCACTGTGTCAAAACATCCAAAAAAGTTGGTTTGGCTTTTCTTTTCATCCAAATTAGACACTTAGAGGCAAAGCTAACAAAGTTTTAAGGTTGCTAGTTATCTGTTTTTTTTCAATTAACTTCTTATGGAAGCATGCTAGAGCAAATTTGAGGTCACCATTGCATCTAGAGCAGCATAAAACCTAAGGATTGCTAGTCAAATCATCCAAATCAAACAACAATTCAAGAAGCACCAAGTTTTTCCTAGTTTGAGGAATATGGATGGCATTGAATTTGAGGATAATTTTTTTTGAAGCACAATGATGTTGCTCTGCCACCCAAGCACCACCATCGCTCTACCTTCACCACCAACATGTAGTCTATGCTCCACCACTCCCAAGTGCTGACATTGGTCATCTACCATTGCCATTGTCGACAATCATTATTGCATAGAAGACATAATATTCCAAATAAAATATTATTTTTTCAAAATCTTTACAACCACTAGTTAAATAGGAACATTCCACTTTCTAACAAAATATTCTTTACACAGCACCATACCATCTGCTTAGTTAGTGTCATGTCACTTGCACATTCATCTGACATGTCAACTACCACACCACAATCATACATCCACATTAGTCAAGCTGTATAGCCCACATCAACACCAAACCATAAGCATGCGCATGCCATGTTAATATACCTACACAATCACCTACATGAGGCACTCCTTGCCTATAAGGATTTGCATTTTGATTTGACACATTAACTTCAGAAGGCCTATTCTCAATCATGCAGACTATAATTGGGGTGAATTTTTGAATTTGGATATTTTTTGAGTTGTTCTCACTTTGGGAGCTTCCAAAGCTTTATTCTTGTATATATGGACTCCTTTCTAAGCGTCAAATTTTTAAAATGTGATATTTTTTGTGTACTTTGCATTGGTACTCTCATTTTGCTGTCATTGTACCTGAGAAATGTACATTCAACTTCTTGTTTTGATTTAAAAACTATAATATCCAGGACCAAATCACTACGAGAGCTTTCAAAGCTTTATTCTTGTACATATGGACTCCTTTCTAAGCGTCAAATTTTGAAACTGTGATATTTTTTGTGCACTTCGCATTGGTACTCTTATTTTGCTGTCATTGTACCTGAGAAATGTACATTCAACTTCTTGTTTTGACTTAAAAAATATAATATCCAAGACCAAAATCACTACATGTCTATAAACAGTTGATTTGGGAACAAACTATTCTCTAAAGAGTCAAATTTTGGGTGCTGCATCATTAAATCCATTCTAATTGCCTTTTAGTTTGTGTGCACAACACTAGGCACACCTTGTTACTATTTCTATGTGCATTCATATTTGCATTTGCAATCCAACTGGATGGAACAAACTACTGCTCTTGGGAAGCACATTAGAGTCCCTTTTCAATCAACAAAGTTTCTACCCTTATCTTTAGCAACAAATTCCACCACCAACCAATTTGAGTAAGCTCAAGTGGCTCAATAATTGTGACATTGTTTGTGATCAACTTTGTCTGTCACTTTGCATAGGGTTTCTACATTCCATTGAGGACACAGAGTGCCCTTATACTTTTCAATTGGCTATTTTGCAGTTATATGGCGATATTGTGCATGATGTTTCCATGGATGACACACTATCTAATGATACTAACAATTTTGCTGATGACAATGCAAAGCATTTCTTTGTAGAATCCTCCCCTCATCAAAGAGTCACATTTTTGGAATTCCTACTTGTGTAACATTGGTCATTTGTTTGTAGAATCCTAGCTTGATAATTGTCCTCACTTCTTGTAGGACATTATTTCTTTTGTTTGATGAGAGTTCCCCCGGGGGGTGTTTTTGGAAATATTTCATCAACTAATTTATTGTGTGATCCACCTTGTCTTGTATATGCTCCTCTTTCAAGGGTTATAAGGGTACCTACAGCAAGCCCTCCTATTGTGGTGGCATTCCTCTTTTGGATGATACATCTCCATTTACTAGTTCCTCTTTGATGGCGACTTTTCCACAGATTCTATGTAGGATGTCTCTGCCACCATATTCAGAGAAACAAATTCAAGACTTTTTCTTGTTTCTCGCATCATATCCTCTTCTTGACTAGGAAGGTTTTCAACATGCAACTTCAGCTATATCTCTTCCCAAGGGAAGGGAAGTTGTTTGATGCAAGTGGGCCTTCTTTATAATCTGTAATGACCCATGCTCCGGATCGATAGATTTCCGATTAATTCCTTATTGGATTGACAAATGTTATCCAATATTTATGTAAAGATGTCAAATTATATCAAAAATCTTAAAGATCATAAAGATGATGCACTTTGGTATATCTAAGAGTAATGGACAACACTAGTATATTGATAGGTGTATGATAGAAATTATGAAATCTCATGTAAATATTATTTTAATAATGGCAATATGCCATGTAAATATAATGATGTTTCTGGTTTGTTAATTTAGAACCATGCATTGTTGCAAGAGGTTAGACTTCTTTAAATTACTATTTCTGAAGTTATCTCTTTATACATGCAATTTTATAATGGATGCTATTTCTGACTTTGCTGATTAATCATGCATCTTGATTGGTTGAATTGCTGGCTCCTTAAGAGCACTTAAAATGTGAGTCTTTAAAGGAATATATCTGCACAACTACTTGATGCTCTGTTTGCTATCCTGTGTTGTTTTTTTTATACCATACCATGTCCCTTGCTAAAGGGTGCAAACTCCTTTCAAGAAAAGAGACACTTCAAAGAGTTGCAATTCCAAAATGGAGGTTGGCCTCTTTTAATTAATTGTATCGCTGCTTTTGTTTTGATAAACTTTAGATATTGCCATTTAATCTTTAATCATTGTCTTTAATAAGTCGACCACATAGGAATCGCGGATATTGGCATGGTGTGATGGTTTATAGGTGGCATTGTTGTTCTTGCCACCAAGGTTCAAACCCCGTTGGGGTGGTATTGTTGAATGGTTGTATTCCGGTTCATAGCTCCGGTCAAAAGCATTTACCCCTTGAATAAAATAAAAAAAAGTCGACCGCATAGGAATTAATTATAATTTTCATTGCTCCCATCCTATACTCTTAATTGCTGCTTGCTTATTAATTATGATCGCTACATTAGACTTCTTTCTTAATAAGGAATTACTGCTTCTTCATTAGTCATCAGCTGTCTCTCAAACTTGGGTGATCGATATTAACTTAGTCGCTGCATCTCTTTTATTTAATGAAACTTCTAATGAAGTCGCTGCTCAGTAGTTTCTTCTTATATTTAATGATAGTCTCTTTTAATAAAATAATCTCTGCTCTTCTTAGAAGTCATGGACCTCTTACATATATTTATATGTATCTTCAACATGATCGGCTACCATTTGTCTTTTGTTTTCCTTAGAATGGAATTAGATTATAGTCGCCTTTGTTTATTATGAAATTGCAAGGGACGGCTCCTAGAATATTTCTGCTCACATGAAAGTTCATCGGACATATACAATTTCTGAGCCAATAGTTGTTCCAAATGTCTAGTAATAATATGAATTGACAATCAATGTGCCTTCAAACGGATAACCCCGGCTTGTCAAGACAAGGCCGATAATTAAATATTACCGAACACCAAGATAACAACCACAATAATTAATGACGACTTCAGGGGATTTTGGTAGCTGAGTGATATTCAATATATCATAACCGATATCATCGAATAGCAATTATTGACAAATGGTTCTAGCTCAGAGCTCCCTTAGTCAATGGATGGTGTGGTAAGAGTTTGAATGTCTTTGGAATTGAATGTCAGTGATTCATGGATATTTAACTTTAAGCGTGAATTTGTGAATTACTTTTAGTTAATGATTATTGTTAAATTTTTCCTTTTTCAATATTTCTAGCTATTGAGAAAATAATTTGTATTCTCTCAATACCGTGCTACCCGATTCCTGCTGTTTAAAAAAAAAATAAAAAATAAAAAAATGGGACATTACAAAATCTAGTATTGCACATCTTAATTCAATTCTAGTGCATATTGGGGGGTCATGAGGTCAGTTAGTTTTGTGCATGGATACCTAACATGGCATTGTTTTGTTGAGACTGATTTAACCCACCCAAGTTGCACTTTAGGGAGGTGTTAAGTGTAGTTATGCATTTATTACACCTTAGGTTAAGCTTACTTAACTTTAGTTACGCTACCTACCTTTTTGGAGAGTGAGGTGTCACCTCATTCTTTGGGTTTAATGCTTCTTGGAGAGTGAATGGTTATCCTCATCTCCTAATATTTTCTATAAATACAACTTCATTGCATATATTGTACACTTAATTAATGGAATAGCTGATTTTTGTTGAGTGCATGTTGAATCTATGTTCTTTGAGCAACTAGGTTATTTGTTGTGTTCCACGGCATTTCGGGGACGGGGATGGGGGGACAGCAAGGGACGCATTTCGGGGACAGCAGTCCGAGGGCCGATTTTTGGGGATGGCGGGGGGACGGCGATATATGAATTTTTCAAAATATATATATACATATACAATTACATATATATGTATGAATTTTTAAAAATATATTATATATAGAGAGAGAAAGAGAGCAATCTGAAATACAAATATGTGCAACAATATCAATATGACAATATGTGCATAGAATCTAGATAAAGAGTATAACAGCAGTATAACAACAGTATAAAGTTTAAAGTTTAAACTATAAGTCTATAAACTATAAAGTATAAAGTTAAACACTAACAGCAATAAGTTTAAAGCTTAAACTTTAATCATGATGATGAGATTCATGACAAGTCAACAGTATTCACTATTCTCTAACCTCCAAAGGCAAATATATAAACAGTAAACCACAGTCAGCCCCCAAAAATGTAAACACCTCCTTTCCAAATAGCCTAGGTGACTGGAATCAAGCTGTATAATATATTGGAGCGCCCAGCACTAATGTAAACTCACGCCCAACTACAGCCTACAGGTCGCCACGCTAAACAAATCCTCACACCCAGCAAGCTAAATGCATATATAAATTTATAATCATATATTTGGCATTTTTTAACCCACGGCTGCTTTCTCAATTTTGTCAGCTCCTTTCTCACTTTGTCGACTCCTACTACTCCCTGCATTGAACTTAAGATGCCTAGCACTAATGTTTTGATTTTAATGTTTTAAATTTTACTTGTTTAAATGTTTTAGGTTTATGACGGACGTGGAGTGTTTGTGGGACCCCCACGCCCATTCCCAGCCAATTAAATTTAAGACCAAACAATTTTTTTTAATTTTTAAAGCCTGAATTTTATGTGATGCCGTAGGGGACGTCTGGGCGTTTCCAGTACGGTCGGGGGATGCCTAGCCGTCCCCTGGCCGTTTCAGGGACGTCTAGGCGTCCCCTTCACTTTTGCATCCGTTTCCTTTTTTGGGGACGCATTTCTTGTCGTTTCCTTGAAATCCAAAATCAGAGGGGACGTCTGGGGACGTCCCCCCATCCCCGAAACATCACAAGGGACGAGGACATAGGGTTTAGGGGTGGGGACACGTCCCCGTGGAACACAGGTTATTTGTAAATAGCTTCGAGTCATTTTTTTATGGGTAGAGATTTCATGCAATTATCTAAAATATTAAAATTTCCAAATTTGCAAATAGAGATGGCATCCTCAGGTATTTGTAGAAGTAGCAAGTCTAAGTACCACACTTGGCAGGATGGCGAATCAGGTCCAAAATCAAGAATGGCAATATGTAATTATTGAGGCTTTCATATATGAGGAAGCATTAATTGCCTCAAATGTCACCCTATTGAATCTTTGTCTAAGATGTGAAATTGTGTATTCTAGTGGAACCAAAAATTACACAAGAGATCAAATCTCTCCTTGCTAGCTGCAACAAGAAGAAAATAGAAAAGAAGAGGACAGCTGAGGCAATTGCAATTGTAATGATTTCTTCGCCCACATTGCAAAGAGATCCAGTGGATTGGATTCGCAAGGCTTCTTCATTTGTTCTAATAGTCACGATGCAAACCTTTGCTCAAAGGTATTGCTTGGAACTAGGAGAAGCATCATCACATGAGAGTGGCTGCTACAAATTTTTGGTACTATATTAATAAGAAATTCCACATTGCAAGGAACCCATATTGGGATTCAATGATCAATGCATTGATTGTTGCCAAAAAAGGGTTCAAGGCACCTATTCCACATAATTTGAGAGCACCCTTATTGTAGGAAATTGCAATTAACACTAAGGTAATAGTTAAAAATGAAAATTAATTAACCATTAAAAGGTGGCACTATTTTGTCCTATGGGTGACAAGAACCACACATTGATCAAATTGCGAGTGGCTTTATGTGGATAGTTGGTGTTCTTAAAGTCAATTGATGCCTCCCACAAAATGAAAAATGTTAGGAGTTTGTGCAACATGTTAGAGGAGGTGGTCATGGAAGTGGGTGTCAAGAAATGTTATCCAAGTTGCAACCAACAATGTGGCAACATATGTAGCAATAGAAAGACTTCTTAAAAAGATGCACCCTACCTATTTTTGAAGCACTTGTCCCAACCTTTGGATTGTTCTCCTCCTTAAGGACATAGGAAAACTTGGATGCATGAAAACCATGGTTCAAGAAGCAATAAACATCACCAAATACATCTACAACCATCCTTAGGTGCTTGTGTGATTAGGAATCACACACCTACCAAAAACTTCATCATATTACAAAGCATTGCAGCATCACTAACGTCTCTTAACAAAATGTTTGTGAGCACTAGATGGTCGGAATCTCCATATTTGAATAAGGCCAAAAGGGAAAGTGTCATGAAGACCATTTTTTATGATGTGTTTACCATATAGCATTATAATTACATGGCAACAGCATGGCAACCTGAAAGTCTAAATAGAATTCAATTAAACAAGTTTAAATTTAAAAAGAGAAAGACACAACAAATTTTACCCCAATATCCTAAACCTCTATACATTTGAAGGAGAATGACCCAACAACTATGTTAAAAAAAAAAAATGAGTATTTTAAAGTTCAAAAGTTCAATTGTAATCTCATAGATAATAAACTTGTTAAATAAATGCAATTCTAGTTTACTTACAAAATTATAACTGTTCTCATTGCAAATTTGTGGTGAGAAGATTACGGGGCAAAAACACCAAATTTTCAAAGCCTACCACATTTTGTGCCAGACCTATAACACTTTTAGGTGTGAACACACTTGAAACATGTTTGAGGCCCTTCACGTGAAGAAATGTAAGAACTTGACCCTAAAGCTCCTTAGTGACCTTATTTTTGTGTTGTACAACCTTTATCATTGTGTCAAAAAGGTAGAGGAGACTTGTGATGTGATTGACTTCAACTAGAAGTCAATGACTTGGCAAAAACTCAGCAAAACTTGGAAAGTTGAAAAAAATGCTTAAATTCATTAAAGAAACAGAAATTTCATGCAAAATAAACTAACAGAACATATGAAACAAGTTTGTAGAATGTTGGGTAAGTGTTTTCTATTCGATTTGAAAAAAAAACTACAATATCTCATCAACATGCAAACACAATAGCAGATAATATGATATCAATCACATGATGATTGAAAATAAATAAAAATTACAATTCTATGCAACTTAAAACAATTTATTTCTCTTCAATCAGTTGCAGCTCCACCATTGAACAAAAAAGTAATGAATCCTCCTCATGATCACCATCATCTCCAGCCATGACGCCATCCAATCCAACACATCCACAAAATCAGAAATTCTTATCTTCTGTAAACATGGGATCTTCATCCTAAATAGTCTAATCACTACATCGATCAATGTCATCCAAGTCAATCATGTCATGACTATTTGAGCTCTTCACCTTTGTTGAGTGAAGGTGAAGATTATATTGCAAGAAAATGAGATCATTGAAGCACTTTTGTGTCAATTTGTTGCATTTTTTTGTGTGAATGGCATCAAATAAGCTCCACTTAAGCTCACATTTGAACGTGCTAAAAGTTTGGGGAAAAATTTATTGCTAGTTTTTGAAGATTTGAGCTTTTTTCACCCCTATCTTCCGACCAAGAAATCACAAACAAGGCATTTACAAGTTCGTAAGTAAGCAATAACTACACACATTAATCATTTGAAGTGAGGCAAAGTGAAGGCTAAAATTTTCTTGTCACTTGGTGCTTGGGTAGTTCTCCCTCAAATAGCTAGTGGGAACAAGAAGAGCCTCCCTTCTACATACTTGTACCTCTGCAACTCTCCAATAATTAAGTCCATAATGTCTTCCTTGGGCATCATCCTCTCAATGCATGTTGTGAGGCCCTACGTAAGCTCTCCATTAGTCACAAGTCTTCTATATAGAGAAATTTGGGGTTAAGGTCTTCACTCGGGTTAATGAAGTTGACTGTTCCACCTTTGATCAACAATGTTGCTAATGGATTTGAATTTTCTTTTATCTCCCCTATAACACTTTTGGATGGCTTCCTTAGCCTTGTCCAAGAACCCATACAAGTACCCATTGGGTTTTGCTCACCATCCACCAAACACAAAACCTACACCAAAGACTGACAACTACAAACAACTTAATGTTGCAATTGAAAATTAAACAATATCTAGCAATTACAGTTTAGAAAAAATCAACTTCAAAGATGCAGTTTAAAATTTAAATAGAACTTTACAGTTACCTTGATTATTGCATTAGCTTTCTTTATGAAGAAATCATCAAAAATTGTCTTTGCAACCCCCTCTCCATCTATCTTCTTCAAATAAAGAAAATTTCCCATTGTTGGCTCATAAACATCTACTTCAAAGGTGTTCATAAATCATAAATGCTCTATAAGGCGATGGAGTTAGCCACGAACTATAGTATCTGCTTGCACAAATGCCTTTCCACTAGTGTGCTCTCTCATCAACCTAAGCACCCAAGGGTGATTATAAATGTATTTGGTGATCTTCCTTGCATCTTCCACCTCATATTTTTCCCAATCAAATCTGTCTATGTCCTCCAACAAAGAATCAAGGTAATGAGGAGCACAAGGACTCCAAAAAAGTGTTAGGTGCCTCTCCTCAAGTAGTCTTCCTCTCACCACATGCATTGTTGCATCATCGGTCACAACTTGGACCACATTTTGCATGTGAACCTCTAAGACAACCTCCTCCAACATTCAACTCAAACTCTCAACATTCTTTACATTGTTGGAGGCATCAATGGACCTCAAGTACACCATATAATCATTTGAAGCCACTAAAAGTTGATGAGTATTTGGTTCTTTATATCTATCCACCCATCCAATAATATAGTATATTATTCCTTTTGCTCTTCCACAATCATCTTTATATTTGCCACTACTTTTTAGAGCAGCAACCTACTTGATCCTTGTGGACTAAATGTCTCGAACCGTTTCCCTACAATGTTCAAGGTTATAACCAAATTCTCCCAATAAGGGCTTCTTGCCACATTAAATAAATGGTTGTTGTAGTGACGAAAATTTGCACAAATTGTGGTTGTTTTACCATGATTCTCCTTGTTCCATGAACTTCTATGTTAAGGTTGTGAAGCGAGCATATTTCATAGAACAAAAAATCATTGTTATAGCCTTCAGTTGAAACTTGATGAAATGGATGTCCTACAAATTTGTGGACCATGAGAGGAGTGCACAATCTCTATATTTGCATCTTGTTGTACCCAAACCAAAATTTTTGCTTCATCAAGGCATTTTGCATAAAATAGTCTAAACCTTGCTAAAATGATGTAAAATATAGTTTTGGGCAATATCAAGCATGGAGTTTTTGTCAATATTTTGTCAGTCAAAGTCAGTTTTATTGATCAGAACCTGAAGGAGAGACTCAGAATGGAGCTTTTCATGATGGAGAGGCATCTCACGACAGCATTTCACATTGCACACGGTCATTTCAGTGATCGAAACGGAGTTTTCAATGGTTAAATTATGAAGATTTTTCAAAGGAAAAGTCAGAAAGTGCAAGTATAGCCCAAGGGCGCCCAGCTTGTTGAAGGTCAAGATCTTGTTTAAAATGCTCAAGCATCCAGTCAATCTCTTCAGAATCAGTCTGGCTATCCGTCGAGCTATCCAGCGAAGTTTTCCGAGACTCACAGCTCTGGCAAACAGCAACAGAAGTTGAAATCCCTAAATTTCCAGAGGTGAGAAACTTGTCTTTTTCAGGAAAAAGTGCGCCTCTAGCCTGAGGGCGCCCATCTAAAAGAGGGGGTAAATCTTGGCGTTTTCGATGGCGGATACAGTCAATTTGTTCTCGACTAGTCTGCTTATCCAACGAGATATCAAACATAGTCATCCGAGTTTTAGAACTCCGGCGGCAGTCGTCCGAAGATCAGCTTAAAATGGAGTTTTCACGTTTCTGAGCTTCTCCGTTTGTTCCCAGTGCAAGTACAGCCCAGGGGCGCTGGTTTAAAGGACCCTCCAGATGGCGAAATTTGCAGACAGAGTCTTCCTAACATCAGTAATACTCTAGCCCAGCTCCGCGATGCACCATCCTGCCTGTCGATCCGACGTTCCAGGTGATCGTGGCGGAAGTTCTACCAAGCACGTAATTTCACGGGCGGACCAACAAACAATTTGCAGTGTATTTCTACAGTCTAGAGGCGCCTAGCCTTTAGGCATATCAGATGAGTTCGTTCGCGTTCAAAGTCTTCAGTTCTACCAAGCACGTAATTTCACGGGCGGACCAACAAACAATTTGCAGTGTATTTCTACAGTCTAGAGGCGCCTAGCCTTTAGGCATATCAGATGAGTTCGTTCGCGTTCAAAGTCTTCACGGCTTTTGAGCTTAATCATTTTATCTATCCAACGAAAGCCTAGTCAGTCACCTTCGATTTGGCACTGCACGGCGAGGTCTTGTGCAATAATCGAAAAGTGAAGATATCCTCGAAATGGCTAAGTTTGGAGCGGTAATTTTAAATAAAATACGACTGGAATTTTGAGGTCTTAGAAGCAATTTTCGCTTCGCCACCTCCGTAGATTTCCTCTTTGTGGCTCTTCCATTGTCCGCTAAAACATAGTACCGAATCGGTCATCCCAAACCTACATACCGTGACGCTGCGAATTTGGATGAAAGTCTTAACTTTTCACCGTAAAATGACACTAAAACTAAGAGCCAGGGCGCTTTTTACTTTGAGGCCCTTAAATACTGTGTCATATATACGCCGTTGATGCACGTTCCGGGCCATGTTGAGCTTCGCTTCGGCCGCTGGTTCACCGCTCGCCAAGAGCCGCTTTGAAGTGTTAGGATGGCGCTTTTAGGAAAATGGCTAAACCGAACCTGCAGCACCGAATCGTGGGTGCCTTAATTTTGGCAAGGGTTAAACGATGGATTTTGGCAGAGGTTCCCAGCCAGACATTTCTTCCTTTGTTCAAGAGGGCTTTTCCTCGGCGAATCTTCAGATTTCACTTCTTATCAACGGCCATCCGAAAAATCAGTGTCGGTTACGGCCGTGGATGTCGGGCTGCCTCTATTAAATAGGAGTTAATAAAAGTGCTATCTTTGAGTAAATGGATCACTTATATGCCTAAAATGATGACTTTTCGGAATCGGTGAAGTCCAACGGTGAAGCCTAAAGCTTCATTCAATTGTCAACTGGAGTTTCAAATATTTTGCATATTTTAGCATTGAATGGCGATTTTCTATTTTTGGCGCCTTTGCTATTGCATAATAAATATTTTATTATTATTTATTTTTGAACTTCCAGTCAGTGGCAGATCAACTGAAATGGTCCAATTGAAAGGCTTCTATTTTCATCTGAGGTTTTAAATCTTGCAGTTGTCAAATTGATGCGAATTTCATCTTATTTAAGCATGGCGCCATCTTCATTTATTATTCACAAAGCTAAAGAGAAATTCGTTTTTCTTAAGAGAAATTCATATTTTTCAAGCAAAATTCGTTTTTCTTCAAGGCAAAGGCGTATTTTCAAGCAAAATTCGTTTTTCTTCATTCACAAGGCGTATTTTCAAGGGAGATTCGTATTTTTCAAGGCAATTCATATCTTCTAAGTCAAAATTCGTTTTTCTTCAACCAAAAGGCGAATTTTAGCAAACCAAAGGCAAATTCTTCATCAACAATCATTGGCGAAGACATCAAAACATTTTATTTAAAAGTACAAGTCAGAATTATCAGCAGACTTCAGACAAGATGGCAATTTTAGCAGAAGCAAAGCACTAAAAACTTCTTTCTTCTGTCTTAAATTCTTCTATTTCTCGTCTTAAATTCTTTCGCATGTTTGAAGAATTGGCGACTTTTGGCAAAACAAATCATCTGGGTTGATTCAGAATAGCTTCCTCAAGAAAACCCATGTGCCAGAATTTTTCAGGAAAATTTACTCCAGAGCATCAGTTCTCGAGGCTCTAATTTTCTCAACTGAAAATTCCTTGCATGGTCGAGTAGAAGTCAAATTTTCGAAAATTTGACATTCTGGGTTGTCTTAGAATCTTCTTCTGGACAAAACCCATGTCTCATATTTTCGCCAAAAATAACTCTTCAAAAGGCTATTTTTAGCCTCAGCAGGCTATTTTTAGTTTTCTAGAAAAGTTGTCAGAATATAGCCGTGTTCACAGTCAACAGGGGAGTTTTTCAGGGTACAGTACACACAGACTGAATTCAAGACCAAATCGGTCTTAATTCATGATTTCGTTAGAAAAGCTGAGACCAATTTGTATCAAGCCACAGAAGAGATAATAGCCATCACTTCAGTCACGGAGCCGCCAAAGTTATAAGTCAGTTAAATGCTAGTTTGAGTGTGCAAAGATTGCCAAGATTGCTCAAGTTGCTAACATTCAGATGTTGATGCAGTTGGCAGCCTCGTTGAGGGATTGCTTGTTCGAGATCACGACCAATAAACTTCAGTTTCCACCTCTCAGGATAGACATTATACACAGGAATTAAACTTGGCGTTACCTTCTCAAGTTAACTCACTGTCTTATCTCATGCATATCTATTCTGAGATTAGTTTTACACACTTGGAGTTTCTTTTAGGGTTTTTCGTTAACTGATGGTAGTATTCCAGTTAACTTGCTTTCAATAAGGACGTGCATGCTTGCACAATAGTCCATTTTTAGATTAGATGTTTCGGTTAACTGATGGTAGCTTTCCAGTTGACTGTATAGTTTACTTCATTAGGGTTTAGCAGCAAATCTTGCATGCATTGCAAGACTGTAGATGACTCAAGGTGATTTTAGGGTTCCCTACACCTTGATGTATATAAATAAGAGTTTTTGCTCATTTGTAAATAACTTTTGCTTGAGAGAGAAATATGTGCGCTCTACCTTGCCCCCTCAATATTGCTCTTTTGATTTTGTCTATGTGTCTTATTACGACAATTGTTATGCCACATAGGGTTTCATGCAATTGTAATGGTGAATTCTTTCTGTTTTGTACAACTTTACCATTATGATCAATTGTTATGCCACATAGGGTTTCAAGAGGTTATGATGATAAATCTGTTTTGTGAACCTTTTATCATTATGATCAAGTGTTATGCCACATAGGGTTTCGTGAGATTGTGATGATAAATCTGTTTTGTAAGTCTTTACTATTTTGATCAAGTGTTATGCCACATAGGGTTTCATAAGATTGTCATGGTAAATTCTTAAATCTGTTTTGTGCCCAATAAACTTGTCTAGATTGAGCTGATAGATGCGCCACCTTGCCTTCAAGTAGAGAATCTAAACTCGCTTATCGCGGTGATAGTCAAACCCGCCCATTTCCCTCATGCTCTGCTTTCTGAGGAAATTGGATAGATTTAAAGTAGATAGCTTAGTTGTAGTTAATGATCTACCTTAAACCAGAAAATCCTTAGCTGCAACGCTCTTGGTTTTCTTAACCTTGTGCCTCTTCCAAATTGAGAACAAAAAGATAGGACTTAGATTACTTTTCTTTTTCGCATTCCAAAGACAACGAGGGAGCTTCCTCCTAATTTGAAAAGCACCTCATTAGTAGTGTACATAGCTGTCCGTACAAACCTGCACTCCAGAGGTGTTAGATTTTACACCAACACATCTGCCTCTAATTCTCATGCCATGTTAGGAGTCATCATTGTTGCAATGGTTGTGGTTGTTCTCATCTCCAAATTTTATTGCTCTATCAAAGCAAGGGCCATGTTTGCCTCCTATATGACCTCCAACTCAATGTTTGGACACGATTTGACATTGCACCTAGCAATCTATGCAAGGTAGAATTTAAGGTGATTGATGTCTCCACTCAGCTTCAATCCACAATAGTTGCAAATGACCAATCCCAATATTGGTCCTGTTGTGCCATGGTTCCAAGCAGCATCCCTATTGCAAACGACTATGCTTCCACTTCTTAAATGCCATTGGATACAAAGTATAAACCCTTGCATTGAAAAATTTCGAAACAACAACTTTGATTGCTACAACCTGCAAACAATAGCATTGAAAACATATACAAATGTGGTTGCTAAAGAAACCTAGATAGCATAGATTAATTTGAATACACATATAAAACATGAATGTACATGTAAAAAATAACATTTCTAAATGCCTAGGAAGAATTTTGAAATTTAAAACAAAACTACAAAAAATGTAAAATACAAAAAACATAGCTGAAAGAGCTTTGAAAATCTCCAAATCTTGCTTCCACAATCACCTCTCGCCATAAGAAGAGATCAAAGTAATATGATCATCACGAGAATGAGAAGGGAATCTTTGAGGGCTTAAATAGTTAAATCACATTTTTTTCTGAAAATAGGTCATGTCTCATGTGCAAACTATGTCCATGAGCTTCTCCTCCATGTTAATGATATAGCAGCTTCGGTAGCTCCTTCCAGCTCAGCTCCTTCGTGGAAATATAATTGAATGATAGCCGTTGGCTATTCAAGTTATATTTATTATTATTATTGTTTATCTTCATAGCCGACATGAGAAGATATGAATTCATCTTGAAGACATTTAATGTGTGAGGCCGACCTCTTGTGAAGAGGCGCGTATATTCACTCAGGCCGTCATATAATATTGAGGCCGACTTCAAGAGATGAGATCTCTTATTAGGCCGACATGAAAGATTAGTTTCAACTCTCACTTGTATATATATACAGCTTGTCCGTCCATTGCTTCGATCATCTAAGAACCAGATCAGTTGATTATATACTTGAGTGCGATCTCAACTGCTATACCAGTGCAAACACATCTGACAATAAAGTGCGAACTTATCTGAGGTTTATCAGCGAATTTGCCAGATCGATGATATTGATAAGGTGCGAACTTGTCTGAGGTTTATCAGCGAATTTACCAGATCGGTGATATTGATAAAAGGCGAACTTAGCTATCATTCCAGTGCGAACACAGCTAATGATGAAGTGTGAACTCGGCTGATATTAAAGAGCGAATACATCAGTCCAGAGATATAAATCAAATGCGAACTTGCCAGAGATTTAAGTGCGAATATAACAAGCAAGTGCGAATCCAGAATACAAGGTCTAACATTGCACAGTGTTGAGCTAACACAGATTGAAGACAATCCAGTGCATGGATTGAAGACCTTCAAGTGCAAAGTGAACAATACCAGATCTGTGTTCTGATGTTGCCAGGTGTGATCTAGAGATTGTTATCTGTCATTCATTATTACCAGGTACTGCATATCGGTCTTGTGTTAGACCTCATTGTAATTTGTAAAAATTGCTACTGTTGCATCAAATATAAGAGAGATCTTTGTTGCTGGGTTTTTCTCCCTCAAGAGGAGGGTTTTCCCAGGGTATATGCTGTGTTATTTTGTCTGATTTCGAATTATTTTTCTGTGCATTTAATCTGTTCACCTAAATTTAACACTCCAAACTTGCCAATTACTCATCCCAAGTTTTGATTTAGAACTAACCAGAACTCACCCAAGAATAAATGGGCAAGTTTTTCAACAAAGTATTTATCTTGCAAGTGCTCAATAAGTTTTAGAACTATAGTACAAACCATAGCAGCATAAATCGTTTGGGGAAAAAATCGGCAAACCAAAAAATCAGGATTTTTTGAAAAATCGTGAAAAAATCGGGAAAAAATCGGGTTTGAAAAAAAACGCAAAAAAACATAGAAAATAGAAAATAGACAAAAAATCAGGATTTCTGGTCGTCTTCACAATCTCTTCACAGTCTGGTCGCATCTTCACAGCCTAGTCTTCTGGTCTTTTGGTTGCGTCTTCACAGCCTCGTCTTCTGGTCGCATACTTCACAGTCGGCAGCAAAAACAGCGTTCAGAACTCGCGTGTGGATTTATGGCGGCCAAAAAATAGAGCAAAACCTTTAGTCTAAGTCACAAGGTTCGAATTCGAATTCGAGTTCGGCAACATTGATATTCGGATGAAGTTCGACAAGGAAAAAATTCGAAAAGCAAAAAATTCGGATTAAATTCGCCCTATGTAATTTTTATTTTTTTTATAAATATAAATAATATATCCACAAAATTGTCTAACATTTATAAAATATAAACCCTAAGAAACATGTGAAATCACAATATATAAATATTTAAATATATTAATTTATGTTAGATTTTACTATATTTGTTGAATTTAATTTAAATATTTTATTTTACGTTTCTTGAATTTTATATATAATGTATTAAATGATAATATTAAAAAATGAAAACTAAAAAAAAATAATAATATTAAATTTATTATAATAATTAATAAATGTTTAATTTTTTTAGTAAGTAAGCAAAATAAAATATGGGATTTGTAAACATTAAAAAATAAATCATAGAATAAATAGTATAAAGTTATATTATTATAAAATAATTTAATTTAAAAAAAATTAGTTATATTTAAATTAATTAAACATTACAGTTTATTTATTTAGTTAATTTTTAACATGTTAAAGATTATATTATTAAAAATTTAAATATATAGAGTCATAAATATAAAATTTATAACAAATTGTTATTATAATATAATAAATTATATTAATAAATATAAATCTCTAAAAATAAAAATAAAATGCTTTCATAGATTTAAACTTTTAATATAGAAAAATCAACGCTAAAAGTTTAAAATGCATACAGCCCAATAAAAACAAATAAAATCTAAAACAAACATACGGAAAAATAAAAGCCGTGCGGAAAAAATAAAAGCACGGAGTGAAGCCGCGTGAATGCGAAGCCGTGAGTGAAGTTGCCGTGAATGCCAAAGCAAGTCGCAGACGGGAGTCAAAGAAAAGGCAAGTCGCGAATGCTGGCTGCCAATCGTGGATATGGAGTTAAGCAGGACATAGAAATAAACTCTGCAACTTTTCAGGAATTTGACGGCGCTGGAAAGTCACAGGGCATCAAGAAAATCAATTGGCGACTCATATTTATGCAAAAAATCACGTTTTTTAGGGTTTTTTTTCACGCTTTTTAGAGTTCGCGATTTTTTGACTTTTTTTCCCGATTTTTCCGCGATTTAAACCTGATTTTTTCGCGATTTTCAACGATTTTTGGTGCGGTCAACGCAACCCAAAAAATCGCGATTTTTAGCCGGAAAAAATCGGGAACCCCCACGATTTTTTAAAAATCGCGATTTCTGCGATTTTTTGCAGATTTATGCTTCTATGGTACAAACAATAATCAAATAGCACAGCCCTAGAATATTTTCAATCCTTCTAGGTGCCACTTCTTGATTTCTGTTCCTTTTACATCTCTTGGCATCCCAAAATTGCATTGTTTTTGTTCAGACATTTCTTTTGATTTTCCTTATTACAAGTCCTTAACTAGATATACCATGGATGTCATAGCCATTTTATTTTACTATTGTACTCTTCTACAATAACCGTAGCTATATTTAGCCTTTACTGGACTTTTTTTTTTTTCAAAGGTGCAATGCACCCATATTATTAGGGGTAAACACTTTTGACCGGAGCTATGAATCGGGTACAAGAAACCACAAGAAACTACCAAACCCACGAGCGCAATGGCCCAACGAAGGCACAAGGCCTGCGAGCACTTTGGCCCAGAGAGAGTTTGAACCCTTGTGGCCGTCACTACAACCAAGCGACTTGACCATCGAACCACACCCTTATCAGCAGCCTTTACTGGACATTATAATTTATGTCCAAATAAATTATTTACTAAGTGGGTCAATTGTCTTGATGTCATGTAACACCATCCTACTTGCTTCAAACCTTTTCTTAGGGCCTCATGCAGAGACAAACAATTGAATCAACTCTTCAACCCATATTTTAAATTAGATTCCCATATATCTCTCTGTAAATTCAAACACTTCATGAACATCAATTATTTCGTCTTCTTCCAACCCCTTTCTATGTTTAGTAGGGCATAGAATATATATAACTTAGAGAAAATCCCTGAAGGAAAGCCACAAATGTATGCAAATGCATCTGTATGGTGCTAGACATGAACAAAAGAAATTTTTTTAAATTCCAATTGCTTAAAAAATTGAATGTATTGTTTACCTTTATAACTTGGGCTGCAGCAGTCATGACTGCTCTACCTGTCGCAGTGCTTCCAGTAAATGCAACCTGGTAGAAACAAGAATATAAAATAGTCTTCAGAAGGAAAATGAGGAATTGTAAGGAGACATTATTGTTGCTGAAGACAGCAAATGCAACAATAGAAGAATTGTGTCCAGGACTTCAGGGTAATCATTAAGGAGGAAAACTTTTTGTGACACAATGCATTAGAACTCCATCCACTTAATAATGGAAAATGAAAACCAGATAAAATATGCTAAACCTTGTCCACATCTGGATGTGCTGCCAATGGCGCACCAGCTTCACGACCCAGCCCAGTAATAATGTTCAACACCCCAGGAGGAAGCCCTACTTCCTTGCATATAGAAGCTAGCTCCAAACATGTTCTGAACAAATATAAAAAGTTTTTCTTCAAAGAATATTCCTAAACTCTAACAAGTATCTTAATGCCTCATAAATGAAGTTTCTTACACAGATGAAAGCTCTGAAGGCTTTAGTATAGCAGTGCATCCTGCTGCAAGGGCCGGAGCAACCTTCCATGTTGCCATTAAAAGAGGATAATTCCTACAATAAAAGAAAATAATGAGATTTATGCCTTGAACAACATCTGATTTTTGAAGTTTATGTGCATTTGTCTAAACTTTACCAAAGGGCATATATAAATGGAACAGTAGCACAAGCTACCAGAATTATAAAAGGAAGCAAATAACTAACAGGAGATATTATTCTAACTATTAAATCTAATAGTGATGCACTCAACCAAATTAATGACAACAAATGTAACAAGGAAGATTTTTTGTTGCAGTTTTTCATAGGTAAAAATTTAACTCAAACATAAACCAATTCCAAGTAATTTATTTATATATCATATGCATTTATGATTGTGTATCCCTCAAGATTAATAGCTTTTTGGACCACATATAAGATCCTACATTTGTTCTATACATGATTAACTCAAATGTAGCACTTGTAAAACAATGTTTCTGGATGGAACATGAAAAATCAATAACTCATTCCAGACTGCAAACTAGCTTTGTTGTTCATCTTTAATTAAATGTATTAAGGGATTCTATATTCCACTCCATCTTATCTTATCATCACTGTTTAGATTTTCAGGATTCTTTTCTTTCTCAAGAGTTTGTCTCACCCTCCACGTTATATAAAAATCAACTTAAGCAACTAATTTAGTATGCTGGGCCCATAAAAGATACCTAAATTCAGGAAGTTCTCTATAAGTACCTGGATATCCACAATAATATATTGCCCTTTCTTGCTCCCACATTCCTATCTCTCTAGTGTATAATCTCCCACAAGAACATGAGATCAAGAAATTGATTTTAGCCCTTCAACTATGAATTGTGAGAATCATTATATTTATCAAGCATATTCCTAAGAGTATAGTGGGAAATGGCTGCTATAAAATCATGTTTTCAAATGATTTTGCTAGATCCTTGTATGTAGGGAAGGGTGGCTTGTAGACAATATGAGAAAGATAAACATGGATATTTTGTAGGAAGAGTTGCTTCCCCATATCCCAGGATTCTTTGTATCATTCTTGAATCTTTATCTTCTTATCAAAATGTTTGAAACTAAATTTGTGACATCTCGAATTGATCTGTTGTCATAAAGCTTGCTAATATATGTATAGAACTTGACATGTATTTCACTTCCTTATCAATGTGAGAACAATGGCGTATCATCTGAAACTTAGTATAGGGTCCTCCCCTTTGAGTGGCTTATGTTCCATGTATTTTTCTCTACTCAGATTTTTGCACTGAACAATTAAGCTCTTTCTTTATTATGCAGCTTTGAACTATTCAATCATTCATTTGTGAAATTCAAATCTAACCATGGTATCCAGTATCAGATTCCAATTGCTGTTATTTGAGTGTTAGAGGTCCATCTTTGACAAACCTTAGTTGAACTGATTTTTCGCAGCAAAGGACAGATCATGTTTATAAATTTATAATTATTATTGAAATCATAGTTCACAAACTTGGCAACTCACTGACTACTCGCAAGGTTTTTTGTTCAGCAAGTGCTCACATGTTTAACTCGCCACCCAAATTTTTTGAAAAACTCACCAATTTTTTGGCGAGTTTTTGGAGTGTTTAACCAACATGTTTTTCTGTGATTTTGACACTTATCCTGCAGCAGGTTTGAGCAAAAAACTTGTTGCAGACAGGATAAGCATCAAAACAGAAAAAAACATGCGTTAGACACTCCAAAAACTCAAACACCCACAAGGTGCACTGCCCATTTACCGCACTGGGGGCATTGCTCCCAAATCCCCACCAAGCTCATTTGACACATTTTGTAGTTGTATTTTGCATAAAAATTATATTTTTTTCAAAAACTTATGATGTGTTTTTTAAGTTGCCGATTTTTCCCAAGTTTTTGCCAAGTACTCTCCAAGTCCGAGTCTGTGAACTATGATTGAAATTATGAACTATTTTATGTGATGACATGTCTGCAGGTCTAAGGTATCAGCATCTGCCTTTTTTGTTTTCAACTGATTAATTTTGTTAATGCATTTAGACCTATCCTTTGCCATACTAACTCCTATTTGGCATTGAGCATAATCTTTTTTTATGTTTTCCCAGAATTCTTACAAGAATTGGTCAGAAAGCCATTTGATCCTAGGACCTTACGCCTTCCTAACAAGAAGAACAGGCTCACAGCTTTTTCTTTAGTTATCAGGTTTGCAAACTTGGCATTTTTTCTTCTTCAATACTCAATCTTTGCTATTCTAAAACGCATTTCCAATTGTGGTTGTCCATATCACAGTACACTTTTAAAAACAAACTTTACAAAAACATTGTTGCAAGCTGATGTATTTCATCCATATTTTCCACTGTCTTTCCTTCTAGGGTTTTTAGCTCATTGATGTTGCTTGTGTTTTTTTTAGGACTATTATATGAAATAATTTAGTATCAATGTCCCCTTCTTTCATCCATATGGCTCTGGATTTCTTCCTCCAGTTGATCGCTCTATTCTGCAATCACAAACTACAATTCTGTGCCATTGAATGCAAACTATTTTATTTTTCTTTATGATCTGAGCATCATATTCTCCAGAGAATATAATGGAATAAATGGAAGACCATGAAGAAGAGAAAACTGAAGCTTGCTGCATGATAATGACATGGTGTTTCACTTGGAGAAACAGTACAGAAAATCTGAAAGATGCTAGATTTCTTCTATTTTGAGAAAAAACAAGGATAATATTTGAATATTTACATAACAAAATTTGCATTCTGCAAAGGCATTTATAACAGACAGGTGTGATTTCTTAAGACTATGAATTCCTGTATTCTATCCAACAAAAAACTGTCTGATTTACCAATGTCTGCACATATGATGACAATGAAAGAGCCACTCCCAAAAAATAAAGGAGTTAAGCAAGAGCTTAGACCCATTCAAGAAACTATAGTTGACTTGCACAAAAACATATTGCAAACAATCATCAATTTATAATTAAAAGATAGAGAAAGAAAAAGAAAATTATATTAATAGTTAATGTCCATGAATGACCAAACTTAGTCAATGGTGTTAGTGTTTTTGTAGCTGCAGGAGGTATTTCCCAAAGAATGAAGTTTCAAGGCAAGTCGGCCTATCAATTATAAAACAAATTTTATATTTCCTAGGTCGGCTCAAGAGGAGAGCTCGCCTAGTCTTGTATATAATGGAGAAAGAGTCTCCACATTATTCAAGTCATTCATTCCATTCTCAATTCGATTAACTTCAGATGCAGATTCGCATTCAAGAGGAGCAGATTCGCTTCAAGAAGAAGAGTTGATAT